>JAPDVR010000007.1:53402596-53447596 GCA_026230005.1 Gila orcuttii | reverse complement strand
AGGTCAAGCGTGAGGGTGACCTTTGACCTGGTGAGTTACTGAGGTCAACATCGCTCTGCCTTCAAGTCATTTACTGACATATTTTATCCGTCTACTAAATAATCAATCATTCTAAATACAGTGTTATTTTAGTATCACTGACATACTATTATAGTTTTATTAATAGTTTTAGCTAGTTTCTATTTTTCAGTGTTATTTTAGTTAAAGTTTTAGTCATTTTTATTAGGTTTTTTGAATATTTATATTTGTTTTTTTGTAATACATCAAGTTAAACTGAATGAAAACGAATTAAAAAAAAAAATTATTTCAGTCAATGGTTATTTTCATTTCAAGTAACAATTTTTTTTATGGTTTTAGTAAACAAAAATAACCCTGACTAAATAATTAAGAAAATAATGAGTAAAAATATAATGAACATATATACAAATTATATTTTGCATGAAGAAAAAGAAAGGATTATTAAGGGTTTTGGCTTTGTGACATTATTTTAATGATGATTAAGCACTTTTACCCCCCCCTCAAATTCATATTAATGTAATGCATTTTACAGTTATGGTTTTTCCTTTTGCTAATTCTCATTATTCTCTATTAGGATTCTCGTTAGATGTTCATTTTAATTCATTTAATACATTTACACACATGCATTTAGCAGATGCTTTTATCCAAAGCCAACAATATTCATAGTCTTTTATCTTTTTTAAGGATTATTTTTAGGATAAGATTATCACTATAATTCTTATTTTTGTTGAATTAAACAGGACTATGATACTAGTATAAAATCAGAATGAATGTAAAGGGAATGTTGTGTATTCTGTGTCGTCACTTCTCCTGAACTATGAGGGAGTGTGTGTGCCTGGAGCGCTCGAGCTGCTGTTTGCTCTCCGGTAACTGCATATTTCTGCTGTCTAATAACAGGCTTTACGGGGAATTCAAGCTTGTTTCGTCCTGAAGTGAAATAATCTCCTGTCAGATAAACTGCTTTTGCCCTGAGGAGCCGAGAAACTCCCGTACGACTCACAAACATTAGAAGAACTCACGACTGCAGGACGTTTGAGGACGTTTAAGTCTTCCAGATTCTCCTCGTGAGATCCTGTTTAACTCTTCACCCGCCAGAGTCTTTTAAAATACAGAAATCATTTTCACAAAACTTTCATGGCCCCCAGAATATTTAGTTGTATGAATATCTGAACATGCAAAATATCCAAATAAGAACAGAGCATCTGCTTTTAAACAAACAACAACAACAAAAAACTTGAATGTGGGGAAGTTTCATAAAAAAGCAACGTTTTGAACAACTAGCTGATAAAATCATGTTTTTATCAAAGACTTCATCCGGATGAGATTCAGAGCGATGATCATAAACACAGATGGTATATTCCAGATATATAGAATATATACACTAAATACATATATAGTAAAGTGTAATTTATTCCTGTGATCAAAGCTGAATTTTCAGCATCATTACTCCAGTCTTCAGTGTCACATGATCCTTCAGAAATCACTATAATATGATGATTTGATGCTCAAGAAACATTTATGATTATTATCAGTGTTGAAAACAGTTCGGATTTCTTGTGGAAACCGTCATACATTTTATTTTTCAGGATTCTTTGATGAATAGAAAGTTCAAAAGAACAGCATTTATTTGAAATAGAAACTTTTGTAACATTATAAATGTGTTTACTGTCAGTTTTGATCAATTTTTATGCATCTTGCTCAATATAAGTATTGTTTTTTTAAAAATATTACTGACCCCAAACTTTTGAACGGTAGTGTAGGTGTTTTACATCCAACATAAGAAACTATGCATATACTGTAGAAACCAGTGACTCTTGAAAAAATCTTAGAAGAAACAGTAGTTAAAACATCAACAAGTGTATGGGGTTTAATGACAGACATTTGAAGGAAACTCTATCGCCCTCTTGAGGACTGAGGATGTTTTCTGTCACAGAAACACAAGAACACACGAATGTTTAGCAGTTTGTGTCTGTGTTTATGTATTTGTGTAAAGTGTTTCTTGCATTAGTGAGATTCATTGTCAGGCCTGACCAGATGTTAGCTTTCACATGGAGATGCAGAAACCATAAAACTGATCTAATGATGGATATTCTCTGTTCTTGAACTACTTGGCAGGCTTGAGACGTAATAATTATGTGAAGCACTTCAAAGAGCGTTCCAGCTGCTCATGACAAGCCCAAACACAGTTCCTCAGGAGAACTTCACAACCAGGACTGTGTGAACTCATTCAGCTTCAACATATCATCAGATTCATCGAGATGCATTAACCTTATAAATCCTACTGGATCATTTTTGATATGCAAAATGCCTCTAAATGGTGAAAATTTTGTTTGTACTTAATAGTTTAAACTGTTTTATCAAGTAAAAGGTCTTTAATTGTACAAATGTTTATGTGATCGTCTCTTGATCATCTTTGTATTGCATTGCATTATATGTTTTAAAACTGTACAGTGCTTTGATCATAAAACTAAGCATTTAAATATCATCTTAGACATATTATTGACAGATATTGATATTTGTATGCATTTTATGTAAGCTATATTGTTATAAAGATCTCATTGATTTACATTACAAGCGTCAGAATTTTAAATAAATATCAGCATCTGCACTAAATTGCATATTTTTGCTCAGTTTGTGGGTCTGAATAACACTGCCCTGAATCACCTGTCTCCCCACTGGTTCCGCATGTCATCTGCGATCTCTCCCTGCCTCCGCTGAATCTGTTTAACCTCTCTGCGTCTCCTATTCTGGGTGGATCTGCATTGGAGCTTCAGGTCATCAGCTCCGCCCACTATGAAGGATCCCCTGGCTCCGTCTCCAGTCTTAGGACCCATCGCTCCACCTTGACTTGTCGACCAATCGTCTCCACCTTGACTTGTGATCAATCGTCTCCACCTTGACTCCTTCCTCCCTCGGCTCCACCTGGCTCCTTCATCCCAATGGCTTCCCCATGGTGAGAGGTTGTCCTGCCTGCACCTTCGGGTCCATCTGGCACCATCTTCCCTCTGCTCCGCCTTTGTCCTCGGTCCCACCAGCTCTCCCTCAGTCCTCTGGTTCCCTGGTTCCACCTCCATTCTTAGGACCCATCGTCTCCACTTTGGCTCCTCCCCCCCTCGGCTCCACCGGGCTCCTTTGTCCCAATGGCTACGCCCTGGTCAGACATCATCCTGCTGGCTCCGTCTCCCCCCAACCCCCCCAGCTGCGCCTTTGTCCTCTGGTTCCCTGGTTCCACCTTGGATGCTCGTCAGCTCCACCTGGGTCTCCAGCAGTGGCTACATCTCTGTTTGTAGTCTGCCGAGTTTCCACCATGGCTCCTTCCTCAACTCTGCTCTGAGGTCTGGTCTCTGGACCACCATCTGCCCCCTCCTACTCCTGGCTTCCGTCTGGCTCTTTCTACTCCTGGCTTCCCTCTGGCTCCTCCTACTCCTGGCTTCTGTCTGGCTCCTCCTACTCCTGGCTTTCCTCTGGCTCTTCCTACTCCTGGCTTTCTTCTGGCTCCTCCTACTCCTGGCTTCCCTCAAGGTTCTTTCTACTCCTGTCTTCTCTCTGGCTCCTCCTACTCCTGGCTTCTGTCTGGCTCCTCCTACTTCTTTCTTCCCTCTGGCTCCTCCTACTCCTGGCTTCCGTCTGGCTCTTCCTACTCCTGGCTCCCCTCTGGCTCCTCCTACTCCTGGCTTCCCTCCGGCTCCTCCTACTCCTGGCTCCCCTCGGGCTCCTCCTACTCCTGGCTTCCCTCTGGCTCCTCCTACTCCTGGCTTCCCTCTGGCTCCTCCTACTCCTTGCTTCCCTCTGGCTCCTCCTACTCCTGGCTTCCCTCTGGCTCCTCCTACTCCTGGCTTTCCTCTGGCTCCTCTTACTCCTGACTTCCCTCTGGCTCCTCCTACTCCTGGTTCCCCTCTGACTCCTCCTACTCCTGGCTTTCCTCTGGCTCTTCCTACTCCAGTCTTCCCTCTGGCTCCTCCTACTCCTTGCTTCCCTCTGGCTCCTCCTACTCCTGGCTTCCCTCTGGCTCCTCCTACTCCTGGCTTTCCTCTGGCTCCTCCTACTCCTGGCTTCCCTCTGGCTCCTCTTACTCCTGGCTTTCCTCTGGCTCCTCCTACTCCTGGCTTCCTTCTGGCTCCTCTTACTCCTGGTTTTCCTCTGGCTCCTCCTACTCCTGTCTTCGTTTTGGCTCCTCCTACTCCTGGCTTTCCTCTGGCTCCTCCTACTCCTGGCTTCCGTCTGGCTCTTTCTACTCCTGGCTTCCCTCTGGCTCCTCCTACTCCTGGCTTCTGTCTGGCTCCTCCTACTCCTTGCTTCCCTCTGGCTCCTCCTCTGGCTCCTCCTACTCCTGGCTTCCGCCTGGCTCTTCCTACTCCTGGCTTCCCTCTGGCTCCTCCTACTCCTGTCTTCGTTTTGGCTCCTCCTACTCCTGGCTTTTCTCTGGCTCCTCCTACTCCTGGTTTCCCTCTGGCTCCTCCTACTCCTGTCTTCCCTCTGGCTCCCTCTACTCCTGGCTTCCCTCTGGCTCCTCCTACTCCTGGCTTCCCTCTGGCTCCTCCTACTCCTGGCTTCCCTCTGGCTCCTCCTACTCCAGTCTTCCCTCTGGCTCCTCCTACTCCTGGCTTCCCTCTGGCTCTTCCTACTCCTGGCTTCCCTCTGGCTCCTCCTACTCCTTGCTTCCCTCTGGCTCCTCCTACTCCTGGCTTCCCTCTGGCTCCTCCTACTCCTGGCTTTCCTCTGGCTCCTCCTACTCCTGGCTTCCCTCTGGCTCCTCTTACTCCTGGCTTCCCTCTGGCTCCTCCTACTCCTGGCTTCCCTCTGGCTCCTCTTACTCCTGGTTTCCCTCTGGCTCCTCCTACTCATGGCTTCCCTCTGGCTCCTCCTACTCCTGGCTTCCCTCTGGCTCCTCCTACTCCTGGCTTCCCTCTGGCTCCTCATACTTCTGGCTTCCCTCTGGCTCTTTATACTCCTGTCTTCCCTCTGGCTCCTCCTACTCCTGGCTTCCCTCTGGCTCCTCCTACTCCAGTCTTCCCTCTGGCTCCTCCTACTCCTGGCTTTCCTCTGGCTCCTCCTACTCCTGGTTTCCCTCTGGCTCCTCCTACTCCTGTCTTCCCTCTGGCTCCCTCTACTCCTGGCTTCCCTCTGGCTCCTCCTACTCCTGGCTTCCCTCTGGCTCCTCCTACTCCTGGCTTCCCTCTGGCTCCTCCTACTCCAGTCTTCCCTCTGGCTCCTCCTACTCCTGGCTTCCCTCTGGCTCTTCCTACTCCTGGCTTCCTCTGGCTCCTCCTACTCCTTGCTTCCCTCTGGCTCCTCCTACTCCTGGCTTCCCTCTGGCTCCTCCTACTCCTGGCTTTCCTCTGGCTCCTCCTACTCCTGGCTTCCCTCTGGCTTCTCTTACTCCTGGCTTCCCTCTGGCTCCTCCTACTCCTGGCTTCCCTCTGGCTCCTCTTACTCCTGGTTTCCCTCTGGCTCCTCCTACTCCTGGCTTCCCTCTGGCTCCTCCTACTCCTGGCTTCCCTCTGGCTCCTCCTACTCCTGGCTTCCCTCTGGCTCCTCATACTTCTGGCTTCCCTCTGGCTCTTTCTACTCCTGTCTTCCCTCTGGCTCCTCCTACTCCTGGCTTCCCTCTGGCTCCTCCTACTCCAGTCTTCCCTCTGGCTCCTCCTACTCCTGGCTTCCCTCTGTCTCCTCCTACTCCTGGCTTCCCTCTGGCTCCTCCTACTCCTGGTTTCCCTCTGGCTCCTCCTACTCCTGTCTTCCCTCTGGCTCCCCCTACTCCTGTCTTCCCTCTGGCTCCTCCTACTCCTGGTTTCCCTCTGGCTCCTCCTACTCCTGTCTTCCCTCTGGCTCCCCCTACTCCTGTCTTCCCTCTGGCTCCTCCTACTCCAGTCTTTCCTCTGGCTCCTCCTACTCCTGGTTACCCTCTTGCTCCTCCTACTCCAGTCTTCCCTCTGGCTCCTCCTACTCCTGGCTTCCCTCTGGCTCCTCCTACTCCTGGCTTTCCTCTGGCTCCTCCTACTCCTGGCTTTCCTCTGGCTCCACCTACTCCTGGCTTCCCTCTGGCTCCTCCTACTTCTGGCTTCCCTCTGGCTCCTCCTACTCCTGTCTTCCCTCTGGCTCCTCCCACCCTCCACTCCCCCATGGAAGGCATTGTTTGCACTGGATCCTTCGTCATATGCTACTTGTATATAAACACCTGTGACTATATTTGTATTTATACTATATATTTTTTTTAAGTTACATTTGTATGCTGAAGAATGTAAACATTTCTATATATTTTTAAATTTGCATGATTACTAAAATTAATCAGTTTGTCAAAACTTGTGAAATAACTAATGAAATAATCCTGTGTTGTGACTGTTGGATTCCTTTAAATTACAATTAAGTAAATTCAACTTCCTGCATATTGTGGCCAGTTCAAATTCACATTCATGAATAAAAAGTGTTTAAAGCAGGTTTTCTTTCTCCTGAAGCGTGAAGTGAGTTGGTTGACACCATCAATCTAGACGTCATGGATTGAGTTTCAGAGAGAAGACGTCTGAAACACCCCCACTAACCCTAACCCACAAAACACTTCCAGCCCTTCCGTCACTCAACTCAATGACATCTGGAATTTCAACAAGATGAGAGAGAGAGAGAGAGAGAGAGAGAGAGAGAGACTGCAGACTATCTTGGAGTCTCGCTGGAATCAAACTACAAGGAAAAGCAAACAGACGAGGAAAGAAAAGCAGAGAAATAAAAGGACTTGCTTTTAAACATGAAACATTTGCCATGGATCAGCGCTTTGTCATTCCTGCTTTATTTTTCCTTGGGAACTGCAGATTACAGGTAAGAACCTTCTCCTGCATGGTTAAAGTTGTGGAGAAAATGCTATTGCTCTTAGTTTCAGTTGAGTTTCAGCTAGTTTATATCCATATCTGGTTGCAGACTTTAGTTTGAGAGATTCTTCTGCATTTCTAGAGGAGAAACGTGTAAGATTACTGATCAAACATCAGACAAACTAATGAGATCTCATTTGGTACACCTATAACATACCTGCAGTTTTCATAAGATTAAAGAGGAGACAGTAATTAATGTGCATAAACATTTGTGACCAATGCAACTTTTTTGATTAAGGATCAATATTTGATTTTCATTTCTTTTGAACCATATTAGTACTATTTATTTTGATAATGAATGAATTTCAGTAAAGCTGAATACATTTTCCACCTACAGTATTGGCCAAAGGTGATGATATTTGTTTTTAATGAACGGACAAGTTCAAAATATGAGGAAAATATTTTTAAAACATGTTAAATATGAGGGGAGAACAAATCACTAAACTTGTTTAAGGTATTTATCTGACAAAATTATTTGGCAAAAGTGTCAAACTACAGCCACAGGATTATTTTACTATGCAAAAAAAGCTGAGAGGAAAAAGTAAACACTGATTATAACATAATCCGTTATTAATATTTGGTCGGTTCTCACTTATTTTCTGCATGTGTCCATTATTTCTTTAGCTGGACAAAAAAAAAATGTCGCACAATTTGTCATGTTTCATTGCTTTATTATCACAAATAAAACAATCGACTTGAGGGTACAACTACACAATATGACAACGAAATCTAATAATATTTGAATAAACAAGGAAGATTTTCCGTCTCTTTTGGACACTACTGTAAATGACTGTCAATTATCAAATCAAATCAGTATTAAATACTAAAGTATGTGTAAATGATGCACAAGCATGAAGTAAATATGTGTGTTGATTTCAGAGTAAATGTGCTGATCTAATTCTGTCTGTAATGAAGCGGCGGCACCTGTTCACACCACCGGCTCCCGGTTTATTTCCGTCAGTTCACGGATTCTCTCCGTCCCTCTGGAGCCACACCAGATTTAGAGACTAACATGAGACGCTCGCAGAATTACAAACATCTGCAACATCTATTCACTTATCTACTTTAGGTTACGTCGTTAAATGAATGCAGAATTTTAGTATTAGCATTGTTTTGTATTTGTGTGTATATATTGGTATTTACCTCAAGCTACTTTATACATTTACTACTGTAAATTTAAGTTCAATCTGTAAAATTTAAAATGTTGCTATCGTGTTTATATGGAGAAGTTCTAGTAACCAGAGTTCTAGTTGTTTACTGTCAATTTCACTGTTGTTGTTTTTCCACAGGCTTTAGTTGCCTTCCTGTTGCTAGGCAGATGGGATTGGGGGAGGGGCCTGCTTATTCTAGAGAGCATTTCATTGGACAAAAATTTGCATAGTGCAGGATGAGTCATCAGTGTTATTTTTGGTCTGTTTTTTGGTCCAGGAAGAGAACAATTTTTAAATTAGAATTTGTATATTTGCTTATAAAGTTAGTATTATTATCATTATTGGTTACACTTTATTTTAACTAATACCTACTTATTAAAATAATTAACTGCACATACTGAGGGTTTGGTTTATGGTGCGTCGCATGTAATTATGCATAATTTATAGTTATTATTACAGTAACTACATGTAACAAGGACACTGTAAAATAAAGTGTTACCTTATTTTCATTTTAATAGATCATTTGCAAATGTTTTTATGTGCAGCGGCTAGATGAAGTTGAGAAATGTTTAACTTTATGCAACTTCAACTGAGCAGGTATATAATATATTTAATGATATAATTAAAAAAATGTTGCATGCAAAACTTCTCAACATAATGAAGATGTGTTATGCACTGATGCGATTTAATTAATTTACAAATCAAAACTCATTCATTTCTCAAGCTAACTAACAAAAAATATTATCTAAGAACATTTTGCACTAAGAAAACTTTTTTCTAAGTGTTCTGAATGTTGAAAAAGTCTGTTTTTTTTAACATTTTTAATGTTTTTCTGTTCTAATTCTAATGTTTCTTCTTGGTAATTCAAATGTTCTGCTGTATCATTTACTGCAAACATTATGGGAACGTTACTTTTGAATTTCTCTCAACATTCTGAAACATGTAGTAACATTTAAAAAACGTTAGAATAAACATCCAACTAAAATGTTTCAGAAAAACTGTTCCATGACCTGTAAAAAAGCAGCAGTGCTTCTGAAAAGTTGTCAAAAACGAGCTGTTTTAAAAGCTGTGAACTGCACAGGAACTTCCTGACTGTGAAGTGTTGAACACCTGTGGAAGTGTCTGTGCTCAAAGTGTGATTCCCATCAACACAACAGCTTTAAATCCAGCGGGAATCTGCTCATCTGTTCCTCTTATAGCATCTGTTACACGCCATAAACACTGAGGAGATGCAAGAGTTCCTGTATTCTGTCTGTCCAAATCCCCACTGGATCAGAAACACTCGTCATGTCTGTCTTTTCTAGAATTACCTTCAAATCAAGTCATTTTCACCTCAAATAACCTTCTGACATCCTCATGATACTCTTTCTCAGTGTCTCGTTTTCCAGCACTAATATATAAACATTCTTAAATCAAGACACATTTACTGGAGAAGGGAAATGACTGAAGATATTAAGTCTTGTTTAATTAAAATATCATAAAAATGAAGTGAGTTTTTGCTTAAAACGATAAAAGAGTCGAAGGGAAACTATTTTTCTGACTCCATTGGCAGATTTCCGTTATCGGTTTAATACAAACTCACTTCATTTTGATAATTTTTTCTTTTGCAGTGCAAAAGATTATTTTGCTTTCATATTGTCACATTTAGATTAGGGCTCTATATTGAACTTTACAGGGTTCTTGACTCAATTTTAAGGAACTTTTATGCCAAATAGTTCTATAAGAAGAAATGTCTAAAATTATTGCATCATACTTTCATGCTTAACAGGTTATTTTAATTTTTTTCTGGTGATATGTTTACGATTAGTGGTGTAACGAGATCCTCATGTCACGATTCGATACATATCACGATACTGAACTCACAATACGATATTATTGCGATACTCAAAGACATATGATATGAACTGTTGATTAAAATGCTAAATTTGCTTTTACATTGTAAATAAGAATAGGCTTGGACTCAGTGATGGAAACCCAATGATCAGGACAATAGAGACGCCAGAATAACAATATTCATGATTCTGAAGCTGAAAATAGAAATATTTTAGACGAATATGCTCTATCACTCACTAGATATATTTATAATAATGTTGAACACTTTTACTGGTAACAAGATATTTGGCATTATCAGGACACACAAATATTCCCCCATTGTATTATTATACATTATATTCAACATTGTATGTAGTAGTTTAATGTAGAACTGACAATAAAACTCTGAAAACTTTTTCTCGCACAGTATTTTTATTTTGGATGAACTATAGGCTACACGATATATATTGTTGCATTTTCGTATTGCGATATATTGTGACACGATATATTGTTAAACGCGTATTTACGATTCACAAAATGTAACTAATGTAACAAAATTAATGAACTAAATCCATAAAATGATCCCTATGATGTGCCTTACGGAACCAGATGAGATTCTAGAACCTTTTCTTAAAGTGTGTAAATAGTCGAGTCATCTTCATTTATACAGCGCTTTAACAATATAGAGTTTCACAGCAGCTTTACAGTGATAATAGGAGATTACAGTAACAGAGATTGTTTAGGCTTTACAGCAGATCTAGAATAAAGTTATTGTCCAGATAAAGTTAGTTTTGATTGATTTAATGCGCTCCGGCTCATTTACTCAAAACAGTGTAAATCTCTGTGAATAAGTGATGTTGTTTCCCGACAGAGAGAGCCGGCAGATCCCGGTGAGGAGTGTGTCCGGAGTGTGTCGTTACGGCAGCCGGATCGAGTGTTGCTACGGCTGGAAGAAAAACAGTAACGGACTCTGTGAAGGTGAAGGAGGATTTAACCAGAACAATGTTCTTTTACCGCATTATTGCTTTAGGATCAAACTTATTCACTTTGCTCACACAGAGTCTAACAACTTCCCAAAAATGTTTTGATAATTTTTGTAATCATTATTTCGACTTATTGACTTTTTAATTAATTATTTCAAATTACTATGTCATACTTATGATTTTTTATGTCATTATTTTGACTTAGTATGTCATAATTGACTTTTTAATTCACTATTTCAAATTAGTATAACATAATTATGACTTTTTATGTCATAATTATGACTTTTTATGTCATTTATTTTGACTTAGTATGTCATAATTATGATTTTTATGTCATTATTTTGTCTTAGTATGTCATAATTATATATTTTTTGTCATTATTTTGTCTTAGTATGTCATAATTATATATTTTTTGTCATTATTTTGACTTAGTATGTCATAATTATGATTTTTATGTCATTATTTTGACTTAGTATGTCATAATTATGATTTTTATGTCATTATTTTGTCTTAGTATGTCATAATTATATATATTTTTTGTCATTATTTCGACTTAGTATGTCATAATTATGATTTTGATGTAATTATTTTGACTTAGTATGTCATAATAATGATTTTTATGTCATTATTTTGTCTTAGTATGTCATAATTATGTATATTTTTTTGTCATATTATGGACTTTCTGGCTCATAAGTCAGAATTTTGAAATGTTGTCATTATTTTGACTTATATATGGAAGCCCATTCCCTCCACATAAGGAAAAAAATCAAGCGTAAAAATAATCAAAATTATGACATATTTAAATCATAATTATGACATAAAAAGTTTTGAATTATGACTTACTAAATCAAAACGATTACTTTAAAAGTCATAATTACAAGATAAAAAGTCGAAATTATTTTTGATAATTTTTGTACTTTTTTGTTTTCTTCCCACCTTCTTGCACTTGAAATATTAAAGCAATTCAAAACACCAAATTATGTGAAGGATTTCCAGCACACACACACCAGGGTTAATTTAGTCAGTCTATGGTGTGATTGAGAATTTCTCTGTTGAATCTAGTCATTCAAAACATGGACAAACTGGGAAAATATTCCATGCATAAACTCATTGTTTCTGTGGTTTGGTGTTTTTAAACCAGGATAAATCTGGCTCTGTTTCCAGACGAGAGCAGATTTGACCATGTCTGTTTCCTTTACTGATATATATATACATATATATATATATATATATATAATCTATATCTCTGCTGTTGAATGTTTCTTCAGCTCAGTGTGATCTGGGATGCAACCACGGCGAGTGTGTCGGGCCCAACAAGTGCAAGTGTTTCCCCGGATACACCGGGAAGACGTGCAGTCAAGGTGTGTGTGCTTCAAGACACACACTCTCAGACACACACACTTCATGGGGTTCTCGACTCAGTGTTAAACAACACTTTATGCCAAAAGGATCTATATCAGAAGAATTGCATCACACTTTCATGTTTAACAAGTTATTTAAAAAAAAATCTAGTGATAAAGTATGTTTACGAGCTGTTTAACTAATAAAATGTAATTGAAAATGAATTAAAACTAAATTAATTAACTAAATCCATAAAATGGTCAAATTTATATTAATTATGAGTCGAAATTGTTACTTTGTCAAAATTATGACTGCCATCATTTTGACTTATTGAGTCATAATTTCGACTCTTTAATTTCATAATTTAGACTTAGTATGTCATAATTGACTTTTTAAGTCATTATTTCAACTTAGTATGTCATACTTATGATTTTGATGTCATTATTTTGACTTAGCATGTCATAATTATGATTTTTATATCATTTTTTTGACTTAGTATGTCAAAATTTAGATATAATTATTTTGACTTAGTATGTCATAATTATGATTTTTAATCATTATTGACTTAGTATGTCATAATTAGGATTTTTATATCATTATTTTGACTTAGCATGTCATAATTATGATTTTTAATCATTATTTCGATTTAGTATGTCATAATTATGATTTTTATATCATTATTTTGACTTAGTATGTCATAATTAGGATTTTTATATCATTATTTTGACTTAGCATGTCATAATTATGATTTTTAATCATTATTTTGACTTAGTATGTCATAATTATGATTTTTATGTCATTATTTCGACTAAGTATGTCATAATTATGATTTTTATATCATTATTTTGACTTAGTATGTCATAATTATGATTTTTATGTCATTATTTCGACTAAGTATGTCATAATTATGATTTTTATATCATTATTTTGACTCAGTATGTCATAATTATAGTCCTTATATCAACATTAACTTGATCTGTTTGTCCTGGTTCAGATCTGA
Source organism: Gila orcuttii (assembly GCA_026230005.1). NCBI lineage: Eukaryota > Metazoa > Chordata > Actinopteri > Cypriniformes > Leuciscidae > Gila > Gila orcuttii. The sequence continues at coordinate 53,434,431 of JAPDVR010000007.1, read as the reverse complement.
ACGAGTGCGGGCTGAAGCCTCGTCCCTGTGAGCATCGATGCATGAACACGTTCGGCAGCTACATGTGCTACTGCTTAAACGGATACATGCTAATGCCTGACGGGTCCTGCGCAAGTGAGTGACTCTATCAGCAACAGTGTCGGCTCACATCCGGCTCACATCCGGCTCACATCCGGCACACTTGGATTCCACACGGCCCAGATGTGGGCCGGATCTGGGCCAACACTATGTTGTTGTATATTCAAACCTTTAAATCAATAGTTCACCTAAACAAATTAAAGTTATGTCAAGTCAAGTCACTTTTATTTATATAGCGCTTTTTACAACACAGAGTGTTTCAAAGCAGGAAAATAATGCAACAAAGTTTGTTTCTAGAAGAAAATAGCGTCACAGTCCAGCTTAAGTAAGTTCAGTGATGGTTCATTTCTGTGGTAAAAAAGTTATTAATTTAGTTCATTTATATATATATATATATAGCCGCTCTGGAGAAAACCGTGATGTCATCGTCCAGCTCAGTTCAGTTCTTGTATAATAGTGTCAATGCAGGAGATCAATAATATTGTTGAATATTAAATTAATGAATTAAATGTCATTATTTACGCATGTTTATGTTCTTAAAAGGACCAAAACACAATGTATTCAAACGTTTAAAAGAAGTTCATCCCCAAAAAATGAGGTTTTATCATTATTTACTCATGTTTATGTTCTTAAAAAGACCAAAACACAATATATTCAAACGTTCAAATGAAGTTCATCTCATAAAAATGAGGTTTTATCATTATTTACTCATGTTTATGTTCTTAAAAGGACCAAAACACAATATATTCAAATGTTCAAATGAACGTAACGGCCTAAAATATGACTTTCTGTAACCACCATTAGATGGCTGAATGCTATGCAATGTGAGCTGTGTGTTGCATGAAGCCTGTGATTGTGTGCAGACTCGAGGACGTGTTCTGTGGCTCACTGTCAGTACGGCTGCGAGGAGGTCCAGGCCGAGGTCCGGTGTGTGTGCCCGTCCCCGGGCCTTCAGCTGGCACCCGATGCCAAGACCTGCGTGGGTGAGACCCGCTCTCCACATCACTGACAGAGCTTCACTTTCACTCTTGAGAATAAAGCTTCTTTATGGTTGCATTGATGGTTCCAACTTCCATGAAGAACCTTTAACCTTTTTCTTTTGAGAACCGGCTCTTCAGATCAGTGTGTTGCTCTGTGAGAGAGGCCGTTTTCAGTTTCACTGATACTTATGATGTTTATGTCATTATTTTCCACTTAGTATGTCATAATTTCGACTTTTTAAGTCAGAATTTAGAATTTTTGTCATTTTGACGTAGTATGTCATAATTTTGACTTTTTATGTCAATATTTCGACTTAGTCACTTATGATTGTTATGTCATTATTTTGACTTAGTATGTCATAATTGACTTTTTAACTTCATTATTTAAAAAAATTACTTTTTAAGTCATTATTTCAACTTAGTATGTCATACTTATGATTGTTATGTCATAATTTCGACTTTTTAAGTCAGAATTTTGAATTTGCGTTATTATTTTGACGTAGTATTTCAAATATGTTTTTTATATCATTATTCTGACAATGTCATAATTATGCGTGGGTGAGAATCGGCTCTTCAGATCAGTGTGTTGCTCTGTGAGAGAGGCCGTTTTCAGTTTCACTGATACTTATGATGTTTATGTCATTATTTTCCACTTAGTATGTCATAATTTTGACTTTTTAAGTCAGAATTTAGAATTTTTGTCATTTTGACGTAGTATGTCATAAATTTAACTTTTTATGTCAGAATTATGACTTTTTATGTCAATATTTCGACTTAGTCACTTATGATTGTTATGTCATTATTTCGAATTTTGAATTTGTGTTATTATTTTGACGTAGTATTTCAAATATGTTTTTTATATAATTATTCTGACTGTGTCATAATTATGCGTGGGTGAGAATCGGCTCTTCAGATCAGTGTGTTGCTCGAGAGGCAGTTTGCACTGGTTCCATCCCAGACAGCAACATAGTGTCGGCCCACATCCGGCCCACATCCGGTACACCTGGACTCCACACGGCCCAGATGTGGGCCGCATCTGAGCCGACACTATGTTGCTGTCTGTGGTTGTTGTTAAAGGTTCTTAATGGAACCATCAATGCAACAATAAAGAACTTTTATTTTTAAGAGTGCACTGTAAAAATGATTGTGATTTTAACGGTAAAATACTGTAAAAATGCTACGGTGAAAAACTGTTAATTGGTTAACAGAAAGTTGCCGTATACGGTGAATAACTGTGATAGATCTAACCGTAGATTTAAAATACCGTTAAATTTACAGTTTTTGGAAGTGTAAAATATCAAGTCATTGTATAATTTCCAGTGAAAAAAACGAGCCAATGGCAAAGAAATGCCATGGGTCTGCGGAATTTGCATGACGTAACTCCGCCCCACCTCGTGGGTATAAAGGAGGAAGTCCGCAACAGCAGTTTATGTTTTCGCTTCGGAGCCAAGTGTATTCTTCTCTCCACAAGCCATCTCTGAATTGTCAGCTTTACAAACGAGTACCTCGAGTGTTGGTGTGACGGCGATCTACGGCGAGCGCGTGCTTCCTGCTGATCTGTTGCAGTGGTCTGCCAGTCGGTGCGTGTCTCCCCGGGTGCTTCAACACTTGAGTTTTCTCTCACTAAAAGAGCTCGCACGCGGCACGTCTTTTTAAAGACGGCTCGCCCGTGCATTTAAAAAAAATGAATGGTGCGGCAGCTTGGTATCGGACTCTGATGGGCACGAGCGTTGTCTAGTATGTTTGGGCTTGATCATGCTAGATCATCGCGTCATGTAGGTTGAGACTCGGTGAACTCATATGAGTGAGAGTCCCCTCATCCACCCCCCCCCGATCTTCGGCTGGTGGCCAGGGTGACCTGAGGGTTACGGTCTGGAACAAGGCGCCGACTATGTGTCCGCGACCCCAGCCCCCCTCTTCAATGACGGTGCCCGCTAGTGAACAGGTGATTCCCACGGGTCTACCCAAAAAAAAAAAAAAAAATGGTGGCCCGTGTGTTTCATTTGAAGCTACAGAGGATGATATTATGTTTGTAGCAGCTTCACTAGGTGGGTTTGATTTTCCTGGAAGTGACGACTCGTCGAGTCTGATCCGGAGATGACGGCCATGCTTTCCCGGGACGATTGGTTTTTGGGTGAGGCCGCCGACCCTCGTCCACGGCAAACCCCAATACCGTTCTTCCCGGACGTGCATGATGAGATCAGGGACCATTCGCTGATCTCACCCGCCTTTCCTCCCCTCGATGGGGCCGCTGCCCGTGGGTACACTGGGGTTCCCCCGGCTGAACGCTCTGTTGCGATGCTATGTGTCCTCAGAGTGCTTCTTCTCGGCGCAATCCTAAGCACCCGTCCGTGGCCTATAGTTTTTCGTCTACGCTTGTGGCGAGATCCTATAGCACCACGGGACTGGCGGCCGCCTCATTGCGTGCCATGGTCATTCTGCTGGTCTACCTGACCCAGATGCTCATGGACCTGCACGAGGGCGGACTGACCCAGGGCTCTTCACTGAGCTGTGCGCCGCCACTAACCTTGCTCTCCGAGCGATGAAAGTGGCCGTACGCTCCCTGGGTCAGGTGATGCTCACCATTCGGTGGCCGTACCTGTTTGATGTGCTGGATGTCGCGCGGACCCGTCTGTCCGACATTCCCATATCCCAGGTCGGCCTCTTCGGCGGTGCGGTTGAGGGCTGGCCCAACAGCTCTCAGCCGTCCATGAGCAGACTGACGTTGATTCTGTCCCGACGGCCCCGCCGTCCGCTCAGATCCCTCGGTCTGCCCACCGCCAAGGGCGCCCTCCCGCGGCTCCCACCCTGCCCGTTCACCCGGGCCGGCTCTGGGGGCCGCGGGCGGACGCCACAGCCCTCTCTAGCCCTGCCCCCCGCTACACGCCGGGTTAAGCGGCGCTCCTGAGACGGGCTCCTCGGGGATGGAGCAGGTTGAGGTCGACTCTGTCCCGACAGCCCTGCCGTCCGCTCAGGTCCCTCGGTCTGCCCACCACCGAGGGCGCCCCCCCGCGGCTCCCACCCCGCCCGTTCACCCGGGCCGGCTCTGGAGGCCGCGGCCGGACGCCACAGCCCTCTCCAGCCCCGCCCCCCGCTACACGCCGGGTTAGGTGGCGCTCTTGGTTGGGGCTCCCCAGAGATGGGACTCAGTTCTTTCCAGGAGTTGGGAGCAGGACCACTCCTTTCCCCGGTGGAGGGCCGGGGAAGAATCCTTATTCACAAAGAACTGACTCTCCCGTCTCTGAGCACACAGAGTTCTCGGACGACACAGAGCGCCGCCCTCTAGCCGTGCTCTCCTCGTCCCCCTCTGTCCCAGAGGTGGTTGACACGGCGTGCCGTCCACGGACCGCTTCGCCCCTGTCCCCCTCTGTCGCCAGACCCCTGGCAGAGCAGGCCCCCGCGGGACGACCAGCCTGGTCCTCCCCTGGCCCCCTCTGCCAGGGCGCGGTTGCTAACTGTGCCCCCACACCGGGCCGCTATGCCGTCCACGTCTGGGCCAGTTACTCCGCTTCGCTGCCCCTCCGGGGGGACGCTTGTCGTCTGCGTGATCCCGCCGGTTCAGTTCCTGGGAGCCTGGCTAGAGCTTCCCCGTCTGTCCCGCTGGATCGCGCGTTCCGTCAGGCTTGGGGTGCGATTCAGGATTGCACCCTCCTGGCGAAGGGTGCAATCGAGACTGTCCCTCCAGCCGAGATGAGGTCCGGCTTCTACAGCCCTTACTTCATTGTCCCCAAGAAAACCGGTGGGTTACGGCTAATCCTGGACTTGCGCGTGCTGAACCGCTCCCTTCACAGGCTGCTGTTCAAGATGCTCACCGCCAAACGCGTTTTCGAATGCGTGCGTTCCCAGGATTGGTTTGCAGCGATCGACCTGAAGGACGCCTACTTCCATGTCTCCATTCTTCCTCGCCACAGACCGTTCCTACGGTTTGCTTTCGAGGGGCAGGCATACCAGTTCGCGGTCCTCCCTTTCGGGCTGGCCCTGTCTCCTCGCATCTTCACGAAGGTCGTCGAGGCTGCCCTTGTTCCCCTTCGGGAGCACGGGGTTCGCATCCTGAATTAATTCGACGACTGGCTGATCCTAGCTCACTCTCGAGATCAGGTTTGCGAACACAGGGACCTAGTGCTCCGGCACCTAGCTCGTCTGGGCCTTCGGGTCAACTGGGAGAAGAGCAAACTTTGCCCCGTGCAGAGGATCTCTTTTCTCGGTATGGACATCGACTCGGTCGCCATGTCCGTGCAGCTTACGAGCGAGCGCGCGCAGTCACTGCTGACTTGCCTGAGACAACTCAAGAGCAAGAGTGCGGTTCCACTGAAACATTTTCAGAGGCTCCTGGGGCATATGGCATCTGCAGCTGCGGTCACGCCGCTCGGATTGCTTCATATGAGACCGCTTCAGCTTTGGCTTCGCGACCGAGTCCCGAGGTGGGCATGGCAACAAGGCACGCTCCGAGTACCAGTTACTCCGACCTGCCGTCAGTTCCTCACCCCGTGGTCGAACCTCAGTTTTCTCAGGGCGGGTGTCCCCCTGGAACGAGCTTCCCGGCATGTTGTTGTCTCAACGACGAGCTCTCACGGCTTCAGCCCCTCCCTGGAGAATGGCGACTCCATCCCCAGTCGGTTCAGCTGATTTGGGACCAGTTTGGGGACGCACAGATAGATCTGTTTGCCTCTCACGACTCGACCCATTGTGCCCTGTATTTTTCCCTGACCGAGGGCACACTCGGCACGGATGCACTGGCGCACAGCTGGCCGCCGGGCCGCAAATATGCGTTTCCCCCAGCGAGCCTTCTTGCGCAGACCTTGCGCAAGGTCAGGGAGGACGAGGAGCAGGTCATTCTGGTCGCGCCGTATTGGCCCAACCGGACCTGGTTCCCCGAACTTGTACTCCTCGCGACAGCACCTCCCTGGCCCATTTCTCTGAGGAAGGACCTTCTTTCTCAGGGACGGGGCACCCTGTGGCACCCTCGCCCCGATCTCTGGAGCCTCCACGTGTGGCTCCTGGACGGCTCGAGGTAGGTTTGAGTACCCTTCCACCAGCGGTGGCGGCTAGTATCACTTCCGCTAGAGCGTCGTCCACGAGACACGTCTATGCGTTGAAATGGAACCTCTTCACTGACAGGTGCTCTTCTCACCGAGAAGACCCCCGGAGATGCTCGATCAGCGTTGTGCTTCCTTCCTTCAGCAAGGGTTGGAGCGAAGGCTGTCTCCCTCCACCCTTAAGGTCTATGTTGCCGCCATTGCCGCACATCATGACCCCGTCGAAGGTAAGTCGGTAGGGAAGCACGACCTGGTCATCAGGTTCCTAGGAGGAGCGAGGAGACTATATCCTCCTCGCCTCCTCTCGTTCCCTCTTGGGACCTCTCAGTGGTTCTAACTGCCCTGAAGAGTGCTCCCTTTGAGCCTCTGCAATCAGTTGAGCTTAAGTTCCTGTCTATGAAGACAGCGCTCCTGGTTGCACTGGCCTCCATCAAGAGGGTAGGGGACCTGCACGCATTCTCCGTCGACGAAGCGTGCCTGGAATTCGGACCGGCTTTCTCTCACGTGATCCTGAGACCCCGGATATGTGCCCAAGGTTCCTACCACTCCCTTTCGGGACCAGGTGGTGAACCTGCAAGCGCTGCCCCCGGAGGAGGCAGACCCAGCCTTGGCACTGCTCTGTCCAGTACGCACTCTTCGCGCCTATGTAGACAGGACGCAGTGTTTCAGGACCTCAGACCAGCTCTTTGTCTGTTATGGTGGGAAGCTGAAGGGAAAGGCTCTCTCCAAGCAAAGGTTGTCTCACTGGATAGTGGAGGCCATTGCTTTGGCATACCAGCAGCAAGGCCGACCGTGCCCCCTTGGTGTGACGGCCCACTCCACCCGGAGTGTGGCATCCTCTTGGGCTCTAGCGCATGGCGCCTCGCTAACAGACATATGCAGAGCTGCAGGCTGGGCGACACCTAACACATTCGCCAGATTCTATAATCTCCGAGTGGAGCCAGTGTCCTCTCATGTACTCGCTTCAACCAGCTAGTACCGGACCCGCTCAGGTGTCTTCGCTTGCTCGCCATTCCACTCCACGGACTGGATACGTGCGATATTCTCCTCAGGTGAGCTTCCCCGAAAGCCCTGAGTTCCTCCAGCACTCCTGACGTCGGCGCCAGTGTCTCTTGCCTGCGCGTCGGCTAGGTGCCTCCCGTGTGCATGGTCCCTCCCCTGAGCGACCCCCACATGTGTATCTCCACTGTAAGCCTCTCTCGAGCATGTGTCTTTCCCTTGGCAAGCCACCTTGCCACCCCTGGGGTTTAAATATTCCACCTGCGGCTGGACACCCCAGTGTTCTCCATATGTTTCCTTCGGGTCATATGTGTACTCTCTAAGTCCCCCCCCCCCTCTGGGTTGGCAATAATTGCATATTTCCTCTAAAATCGTGGGATATGCTCCCCAGTGTACCTTGGTATTCCTGTGTTAAATAGGAGTCCTTCGTCCGTGCTAGTCTCACGACAGGGATCTCAGATTTACGCAGGGCACTGGAAGACAGCTGAGAAGGTGGCGTGATTAGACTGGTAACCCCATTCGTCGTCATCCGACATAACTCGGAGTGACAACGAAAGGGAACGTCTACGGTTACGTATGTAACCCTCGTTCCCTGAGTAGGGAACGGAGACGTTACGTCTTCCGGCCACTTTCCGCTGTACCGCGGGGATCGCCTGAGCTCAGTCTTGGCTCCTCAGCGAAGAAACATAAACTGCTGTTGCGGACTTTAGATTATTAAAATGTTCTTTACACTAAGAAAAAATGGTTATTTCAAGAAATGGCTTCTAAAATGGTTTCTTCAGGCATTGCTGAATCAACAACAGCTGGAGAAATCATTGGTCGTAAAGTGGGATTTGGAAGCAGTGGGTTCAGATGTTGCATTAACTCTTGTTGTTTTCCCTCATTGTCTTCTTTAGACATTGATGAATGTGCAACCGGGAAAAATCAATGTCCGTTCAACCGGCAATGCATCAACACATTCGGAAGCTACTACTGCAAGTGCCAGGAGGGTTACGATCTCAAATACGTCAATGGGAAATACGACTGTGTTGGTGAGAAAGAAACTGTGTAACTTACTGTTACTGTTATGATTGAGCAAATGAGTCGCATTCTGGAAGAAAAACTCTCCATTTATGAGCTCTGGAGTCTTTAGCGATGATATTTGCTTCTGTGAAAGAGACAAATCAGAAGCAAATCATGTTGAATGGTGGAATTTCCAGCGAAGAACTAAAACTAGGCATTCTTAAATCAAGATACATTTACTGGAGAAGCAAAATGACTTAAAATATTAAGTCATGTATGCTGAAAAATTTATCAAAATGAAGTGAGTTTGTGTTTAAAACAAGAAACAATATCTGTCAGTGGAGTCAGAAAAATAATTTTAATTCAAAGGGAAAACAAGATTATTTTTCTATATTCCTATAAAAAATAAGACTTAATATCTTCAGTCATTTTGCAGGAAATGTATCTTGATTTAAGAATGTTTAGATATTAGTGCTGGAAAACGAGACAGAAACACTGAGGAAGATCATCATATGTATCTCTTTAATGAAGAATCTTTTAAATGCTTGGAGAAAATTAATAATATACTTCATATGCATGACAGAAAGTTGCTCACCTGAAATGCAAAGGAATATTTTGAATGATTCATTGCTTTGGAAGGCGATAATGAGACTCTGTGTTATTTCAGATATAAATGAGTGTGTTTCGGACACACACAAGTGCAGTCTTCACGCCGAGTGCATCAACACACACGGATCCTACAGGTGTAAATGCAAGCCAGGTTTCCGTGGCAGTGGATTTGATTGTTCAGGTAAGAGATGATGTTCTTCAAAGGAACCGGTTTCATCCGTGATGTTTATCTGCTGAGAAATTAATGAAAATCCACACGTTTTTAAGAAAAACAAGAAATCTGAGCTCTCAACCTGAGCAACATCTCTTGAATCCTTTGTGTTTTTGTAGTCAAGCCTTTTTATCACAGATCCTGGGAAGCTGATGAAGGAAAAGCAGATGCGTTTCTCAACGGTGAGAACGTGAGCAATCGTTTCACGTGCATGAAGAAGTTTAGTCTGACTTCTGATCTTTGAACATGTGATTTCTGCACAATATGACAACAGTTTTTTACAGTTACAGTGAAACTTCTGCTATAGCGCTTTAATGCAACTGGAAACACTTCACAATAAGATCTCATTTGTTAATATTAGTTATGTATTATCTATAGGGAATTCATTGAATTTTGTTTTGAATTCCGAAAACAAAACAATCAAGATAAATTGTGCCATAATCGGCTTCACAATTATACTGTCGTTCTGTTTTGTGTTATAAACCCTTAAACCCTTCGCTACATATTTAATTATTTTTATCTAATTTATTTATTATTATATGTATTAATATATTAGATTTTTTATTCTTTTTATAATAAATGTATACCTTAATAGAGTATTTATATACAGTACAAACATTTAAATTTATAATAAATATAATTTAAAAGTGAATAGATAAATGAACTGTGTGGATATATATATATATATATATATATATATATATATATATATATATATATATATATATATATATATATATATATATATATATACAGCTGATTATTAATTTAAAACGATTATTTTTAATTACATTTTATTTGATTAAATTACATTTATTTATTTATTGATTATTTTTATTTTATTTTTTAATTTATATGATTAAAGGTTTTATTTTTTATTAAATTGCTTTTTATTCAATTAATTGTGTTTTATTTGTATTAATTATTTTCATTTAATTCATGTTTTATTTATTTATTTCATTTATTTAATTAACTTTTTTATTATTTCATTTATTTATTTTATTACATTTATAATTTTTTAATTAAATTGTATTTTATCAAATTAAATGTATTTAGTTGATTAATTTTTATTTTACACTGATAAAAATACTGATATATATATATATATATATATATAGATAGATAGAGAGAGAGAGAGAGAGAGAGAGAGAGAGTGCTATACTGAATATATATTGTCTGCTAAATGCAAAACTGTAAATATCGAATATCATCAAAAGTTTGTAAAATATTGAGATATACATTTTTAGCAGTATCGTCCAGCTCTAACGGTCACTCATTTAGTCACTTACTGTTAACAAACGAAACCTTAATGTAAAGTGTTAACATTATGGACTTTGCGAATGGCTTCATGCACAGCAGAGGCTTGGATATTCAGTTTGCATGGAAAAGTCTCCGAACATGCAGTCATGGAGCATATAAAGCACGTTGTGTGATTAATGCAATAATGCTGCGAAAGCGTGAATCAGTCTCCATATATGAATTTTTGACTTTTAAAAGTGACATATTATGCCCCTTTCACAAGATGTAATATAAATCCATGGCGTCCCCAGAATGTGTGTGTGAACTTTCAGCTCAGATTCCCCCCAGATCATTTATTATAACTTGTTAAATTTGCCCCTTTTTGGGTTTGAGCAAAAACAGGAGTTTTTGTGTGTGTCCCTTTAAATGCAAATGAGCTGCAGCTCCGCCTCCGTTCAGAAGAGGGCGGAGTCTTTACACGAGCTTCAGAAACTCCGGCAATAACAAAACAGGCCAATCTCACTCATCCAGAATCCCAGAATAACCAAGAAGAAACCAAAATGTCGGCTGGTGTGTGTAAACGTGCAGATTAAGAGCCGGTAATATTATAAACGTGCAGATTAAGAGCCGGTAATATTATAAACATGCAGATTAAGAGCCGGTAATATTATAAACGTGCAGATTAAGAGCCGGTAATATTATAAACGTGCAGATTAAGAGCTGGTAATATTATAAACGTGCAGATTAAGAGCCGGTGATATTGTAAACGTGCAGATTAAGGGCCGGTGATATTATAAACGAGCAGATTAAGGGCCGGTGATATTATAAACGTGCAGATTAAGAGCAGGTAATATTATAAACGTGCAGATTAAGAGCCGGTAATATTATAAACGTGCAGATTGAGAGCCGGTAATATTATAAACGTGCAGATTAAGAGCCGGTAATATTATAAACGTGCAGATTAAGAGCCGGTAATATTATAAACGTGCAGATTAAGAGCCGGTAATATTATAAACGTGCAGATTAAGAGCCGGTAATATTATAAACGTGCAGATTGAGAGCCGGTAATATTATAAACGTGCAGATTGAGAGCCGGTAATATTATAAACGTGCAGATTAAGAGCCGGTAATATTATAAACGTGCAGATTAAGGGCCGGTAATATTATAAACGTGCAGATTAAGAGCCGGTAATATTATAAACGTGCAGATTGAGAGCCGGTAATATTATAAACGTGCAGATTGAGAGCCGGTAATATTATAAACGTGCAGATTAAGAGCCGGTAATATTATAAACGTGCAGATTAAGAGCCGGTAATATTATAAACGTGCAGATTAAGAGCCGGTAATATTGTAAACGTGCAGACTAAGAGCCGGTGATATTATAAACGTGCAGATTAAGAGCCGGTAATATTATAAACGTGCAGATTGAGAGCCGGTAATATTATAAACGTGCAGATTAAGGGCCGGTAATATTATAAACGTGCAGATTAAGAGCCGGTGATATTATAAACGAAGAGATTAAGGGCCGTTAATATTATAATCGTGCAGATTAAGAGCCGGTAATATTATAAACGTGCAGATTAAGAGCCGGTAATATTATAAACGTGCAGATTAAGGGCCGGTGATATTATAAACGTGCAGATTAAGGGCCGTTAATATTATAAACGTGCAGATTAAGAGCCGGAAATATTATAAACGTGCAGATTAAGGGCCGGTAATATTATAAACGTGCAGATTAAGGGCCGGTGATATTATAAACGTGCAGATTAAGGGCCGTTAATATTATAATCGTGCAGATTAAGAGCCGGTAATATTATAAACGTGCAGATTAAGAGCCGGTAATATTATAAACGTGCAGATTAAGGGCCGGTGATATTATAAACGTGCAGATTAAGAGCCGGTAATATTATAAACGTTCAGATTAAGAGCTGGTAATATTATAAACGTGCAGATTAAGAGCCGGTAATATTATAAACGTGCAGATTAAGAGCCGGTAATATTGTAAACGTGCAGATTAAGAGCCGGTAATATTATAAACGAGCAGATTAAGAGCCGGTAATATTATAAACGTGCAGATTAAGAGCTGGTAATATTATAAACGTGCAGATTAAGAGCCGGTAATATTATAAACGTGCAGATTAAGAGCCGGTAATATTGTAAACGTGCAGATTAAGAGCCGGTAATATTATAAACGAGCAGATTAAGAGCCGGTAATATTATAAACGTGCAGATTAAGAGCCGATAATATTGTAAACGTGCAGATTAAGAGCCGGTAATATTATAAACGTGCAGATTAAGGGCCGTTAATGTTATAATCGTGCAGATTAAGAGCTGGTGATATTATAAACGTGCAGATTAAGAGCCGGTAACATTATAAACGTGCAGATTAAGACCCAGTAATATTATAAACGTGCAGATTAAGAGCCAGTAATATTATAAACGTGCAGATTAAGAGCCGTTAATATTATAATCGTGCAGATTAAGGGCCGGTGATATTATAAACGTGCAGATTAAGGGCCGGTGATATTATAAACGTGCAGATCAAGGGCCGGGAATATTATAATCGTGCAGATTAAGAGCCGGTAATATTATAAACGTGCAGATTAAGGGCCGGTGATATTATAAACGAGCAGATTAAGAGCCGGTAATATTGTAAACGTGCAGATTAAGAGCCGGTAATATTATAAACGTGCAGATTAAGGGCCGGTAATATTATAATCGTGCAGATTAAGAGCTGTTAATATTATAATCGTGCAGATTAAGAGCCGGTAATATTATAAACGTGCAGATTAAGGGCCGGTGATATTATAAACGTGCAGATTAAGGGCCGGTGATATTATAAACGTGCAGATTAAGGGCCGGGAATATTATAATCGTGCAGATTAAGAGCCGGTAATATTATAAACGTGCAGATTAAGGGCCGGTGATATTATAAACGAGCAGATTAAGAGCCGGTAATATTGTAAACGTGCAGATTAAGAGCCGGTAATATTATAAACGTGCAGATTAAGGGCCGGTAATATTATAATCGTGCAGATTAAGAGCTAGTAATATTATAAACGAGCAGATTAAGAGGCGGTAATATTATAAACGAGCAGATTAAGGGCCGGTAATATTGTAAACGTGCAGATTAAGAGCCGGTAATATTATAAACGTGCAGATTAAGGGCCGGTAATATTATAATCGTGCAGATTAAGAGCTAGTAATATTATAAACGAGCAGATTAAGAGGCGGTAATATTATAAACGAGCAGATTAAGGGCCGGTAATATTATAAACGTGCAGATTAAGAGCCGTAATATTATAAACGTGCAGATTAAGAGCCGGTAATATTATAAACGTGCAGATTAAGAGCCGGTAATATTATAAACGTGCAGATTAAGGGCCGGTAATATTATAAACGTGCAGATTAAGAGCCGGTAATATTATAAACGTGCAGATTAAGGGCCGGTAATATTATAAACGAGCAGATTAAGGGCCGGTAATATTATAAACGTGCATATTAAGAGCCGGTAATATTATAAACGTGCAGATTAAGAGCCGGTAATATTATAAACGTGCAGATTAAGAGCCGGTAATATTATAAAAGTGCAGATTAAGAGCCGGTAATATTATAAAAGTGCAGATTAAGAGCCGGTAATATTATAAACGTGCAGATTAAGAGCCGGTAATATTATAAACGAGCAGATTAAGAGCCGGTAATATTATAAACGTGCAGATTAAGAGCCGGTAATATTATAAACGAGCAGATTAAGAGCCGGTAATATTATAAACGTGCAGATTAAGAGCCGGTAATATTATAAACGAGCAGATTAAGAGCCGGTAATATTATAAACGTGCAGATTAAGAGCCGGTAATATTATAAACGTGCACATTAAGAGCCGGTAATATTATAAAAGTGCAGATTAAGAGCCGGTAATATTATAAACGTGCAGATTAAGAGCCGGTAATATTATAAACGTGCAGATTAAGAGCCGGTAATATTATAAACGTGCAGATTAAGAGCCGGTAATATTATAAACGTGCAGATTAAGAGCCGGTAATATTATAAAAGTGCAGATTGAGAGCCGGTAATATTATAAACGTGGAGATTAAGAGCGGTAATATTATAAACGTGCAGATTAAGGGCCGGTGATATTATAAACGTGCAGATTAAGGGCCGGTAATATTATAAACGTGCAGATTAAGGGCCGGTAATATTATAAACGTGCAGATTAAGGGCCGGTAATATTATAATAAGATCCTCTTCATACGTCAGAAGGAGAGAAATCTGATCTGCTAATTTTTTTAGATGCTTGCAGAGAAAGACTCATCAGAACAGAGTTACTGGGTTTCAATTTTCACGTTTTCTGTGTCAGTAGAATCACCGGATTATAGCACTTAAACACGGGGAAACTCCGATTTTCATGATATGTCCCCTTTAATGGCTTTGGAAGATCATTTGACATCAGCATACAGGATTTCATCCCAGTTTCCTCATGCATTTCCTCGCATCTTTCCCTGCAGTTATTCCCGATTCCCCGTCTAAGACTCGTATTCTGGGCCGGTTTGACAACAGCATCGCAGAGCCAGCGGCGACCGGCTCTCCTCGACTCCGGCTGCAACCCTTCGACTACAGCGATGGGCTCTACATCGGCCCTGAGGAGGAGGAGAAGTTCTACGATGAAGAGGAGGAAGAGGAGGACGACACCGGTAACCAGCTGGATCCCAGAGGAGACGTTTTCTGTGAGTGATCCTCGGCTCTCACTAAAGTTACTCCTCATATTTATACTTATGCATTTGGCAGACGCTTTTATCCAAAGCGACTTACATTGCATTTCAAGGTTCACATTTTTACATTCTTATCAGTTCTTGCTTTCTCTGGGAATCGAACCCATGGGCTTGGCGTTGCAAGCGCCAACACTCTACTGTTTGAGTCCACTTATACACACACCGCTCAAAAGAGTCAATATGTTTATTAATGTTTCTGAAAGACTCTCTTCTGCTCACAAAAGCTGCAAAAAATACAGTAAAACTTTTGAAATATTATTCCAATGTAAATCATCTGTTTTCTATGTGAATATATAGTAAAGTGTAATTTATTCCTGTGATCAAAGCTGAATTTTCAGCATCATTACTCCAGTCTTCAGTGTCACATGATCCTTCAGAAATCATTCAGCTCCATTTAAATGAACAAAAAAGAGTTTAGTTTAGCTTACAATATCAACACTAATGTTTAGTCCTCTTCATAAATCAAGAGGGGTCTGTTTGCAGGGCATGCTGGGACTGAACCGTGAGCCGCAGTTGTATATGAATATCTACTGTACATGTACAGACAGGGAGACTGAGTAAACTTCCCATTCCCAAACACATTCCCGGGATTAATATTTCCTGAGAGAGGAAAGCAGCATTGGTGTGTTTGAAATAAGAACAAATGCTCAAGAAATAAGTGTTTATTAAACTTGTCTCATCATATGACTGAAACTTGCAGCATCAATAAATGCATTTATTTATAAATTAATTACTTCTTTACACTCCATAAAATTATGCTCTTCCTCAGTATTCAAGTCTTGTTTTCCAGCACAAATATCTAAATATTCTTAAATCAAGATACTTTTACTGGAGAAACAACGACTGAAGATATTAAGAATTGTATATTGTAAAAATGTATCAAACCCCCAAAAAATTCTTGTTTTCCTTTGAACTGAGATTATTTTTCTGACTCCACTGACAGATATTTGTTCTTGTTTTAAACACAAACTCACTTCATTTTTATGCATTTTTCAGTAAACAAGATTTAATATCTTCAGTCATTTTGCTTCCCCAGTAAATGTATCTTGATTTAAGAATGTTTAGATATTTTTTTCCACCACCAAATGTTAATATGATGATTAGATGAGATCATAATTTATACTAAAATTATTATTAAAAACTATACTACACTTATACTGATTTAATTGAACTTAAACTCTGCATTCTGTTTGCAACAACATCAATTCAAATTCATGAACAGACATATTTTGTATAATTACCATACTATTATAGTTTTTATTAGGATTTTGAATGAGATTATATATATATATATATATATATAATTATTATTTTTTAAATGTCTATATTTTTTATTCATATTTCATTTTTAGTTTTAGTTATTTTAGCACTTCAGGTTAAACTAAACGAACATGTTGTCTTGGCAAATAATATTGAAAACAATTTTCTTTTATGGTTTTAGTTGCATTTCATTATTTGAATACGAACAATATGGGGTTTCTCTTTTTAATAAATTTTAAATAGCAAATAACAATAAATCTAAAATCTTACAATATATATATATAACTCCGCTCTCCTGGCGTTTGTATTGTTTTAACTGAGCCGGGTGGATCGGTCTGTGTTTGGGTGTTATTCAGCACAGATCGAGGGGTCAGAGGTCACTCCTGTGCAACACAAGTATAGTGTGACCGACCCAAAACACACCGTTAACTCTGTTCACACTCAATAACACACTCTTGACTAATGGCTCTAGTGTTCAGCTCACGAAAGGCAAGAGAGCCGAAGCGATGAACGCGCTGTCACACACGATCAATAACCATTAAATATACCATAATATGTTTGCAGATATTTAGGAAACACACTTGTTTCTCTGAAAAACAATGTTTCAGACAGTTATTCTAGCTTGAACTGTGTGATCCCGCACTGCCATTTAACATTTAACTTCATATTCAACAATATTATTGATCTCCAGCATTGACACTATTATACAAGAACTGAACTGAACCGGCTATATATATATATATATATATATATATATATATATATAAATGAACTAAATTAATAACTTTTTTACAATAGAAATGAAGCATCACTGAACTTGCTTAAGCTGGACTGTGACGCTATTTTCTTCTGGAAACACATTTTCTTGTATTATTTTCCTGTTATCTCTGTAAAGCTGCTTTGAAACACTGTGTTGTAAAAAACGCTGTAGAAATAAAAGTGCCAATAGTATTTCGGAGGGGAAACAAATTCCAATATTTTAAATTTGGACTGAATACCCATTACAACCTCTAGCTATCAAAATTACATAAATCTCATTTTGTTAGAGAGAATCCACATACATTCTTTCTCTCTTTTTTTAATACTTTATTTATTAGAGTTTTTAACAGTAATTACAATAATTATCACAATGCATATACAAATACCCAATACTAAGTCAATCTACACTGGAAAATAGTATATTTTCACCCAAAAATTGCTACAGTAGAAAATTACAGTTACAACGAAACGATTGAATTAAACATTAAATTTTGATGTAGAAAAACTGAAATAGTATTTTCTTGTAAAATGTACTCCAATGATCTTTATTTACAACTTCGAAAAATAAAAAATAAAAAACACACAACAAATGAAGATTGAAAACCAAAAGGCACAATAATAATAATAATCCATTACATTTATGTATGTATGCATACAGATTCATAAAATAATAAACAATAGCAATAATAATTATTATTATTATTATTATTATAAGGGGGAAAGTGTTCACTGTAAAAATATTAGTGATTTTTACTGTATAAATGCTACAGTAAAACATGTTAATTGACTGTAAGTTACCTTGCCATATATGGTTAAAAACTGCAAATGGGTTAACATCACTTTTACAATATAACAGTAAAATGACATAATATACTTTAAAATTATATAACATTCATATACTATAAAAAATTATTATAATATATACTATAAAAAATGTTTTTTGCAAGAAAAAATATGAATTACCATATAATTTACTGTAAAAGAAAACATTAAAAGGACATTCTCAGAAGTCCCAACATTTTTATTATCAGTAATATACATTTGTGTGTTACATTTTATGTAATTTAGTTCATGTTTATTGCATTAAACAAAACAAGATGATGACTAGAACTTGGCTTGACTATAAACAACATAAACTTTTAACATAAACATAAACCTGAACATGAACATGACTCGCCAAAAGCGGGATACAACAAACAAAGCAAAACAAGGCATGATGGAAACATGAGAGGTGTATATATATATACAATATATATATATATATATATATATATATATATATATATATATAAGGACTAATGACTAATGATAAGATTAACGAACACAGTGAACCATCAAAACATGTCACATGGGACAGAGGAACCAATGAAAACAAGTCACAAGGAAACAGAGATCACATGACTGGATTACATGGGGAGTCACATGACACTAGAGAGGAACTACGACTATGACAATATACAAAATAAAAGACATAAAACCCAGAACAGGCGTGACAACAGGATTTAAAACATGAAAGAAAGGACATGTCTGATGTATTCTCTGATCTCTAAACTTCTCAACAAGACATTAAACTGCAGAATCCCCGTCTGTGTGTGATAGTGTTAGAGATAATACAGCCCGAGACACACACGAGCTCAAACGGGAAAATCCATCATTCCCAGAGGAAGGATCGGCCGGAAAGACCCAGAGCCTTTTATTATCGCTCTGCAGAACAGCTGTTTGACAGTCTTTCATCCGTCGCTCCTGCAATTATCCAGAATCTCTGAAAGTGCAGACAAGTTTCCGCTTGTAGTTTCCTCATATTCTCCATTGTTGCGGCTCCTCTCTTCCCAGTCTGTCAGTAACGCTCTGTTTACTTCCTGTCTCTATGAAGCCCCTCCTTCTGAAAAGCACACTGTGCTCTGATTGGTCAGCTGGATCAGTGTGTTGTGATTGGTCGAGCGCTTCGAGTGTGTTTGGGAATGTCCCGCCCCTTACCATAACCGCCAGTTTAATACACTACTAACTAACTCAACCAGGCCCCGCCCCTTTATTCTGCATATTAATTATTATAATGAGGAATATTGTGACGTGTTCGTTCCCGGAAGAAACTCGAGATACAATGGAGGCGTTTCAGGAGTTCAGAAACACTGACACTGATATAGAGAAGAACTCACTTTTTAATGCTCAAACAGCAACACTACACACTGAAGACAGATGAACATGCATGGGAAAAGGTCAAATACAACCCTTTCAACTTATAACAATAGTAAACGTTTGCAATTAAATACATTACATCTCGTTATTACGAGAAAAATATTTCGTTTTAACAACATAACATCTCGTTATTACGAGAAAAATATTTCGTTTTAACAACATAACATCTCGTTATTGCGAGAAAAACATTTCGTTTTAACAACATAACATCTCATTATTACGAGAAAAATATGTCATTCTAACAACATAACATCTCATTATTACGAGAAAAATATGTCATTCTAACAACATAACATCTCATTATTACGAGAAAAATATGTCATTCTAACAACATAACATCTCATTATTACGAGAAAAATATTTCATTCTAACAACATAACATCTCGTTATTACGAGAAAAATATTTCGTTTTAACAACATAACATCTCGTTATTGCGAGAAAAACATTTCGTTTTAACAACATAACATCTCATTATTACGAGAAAAATATGTCATTCTAACAACATAACATCTCGTTATTACGAGAAAAATATTTCGTTTTAACAACATAACATCTCGTTATTGCGAGAAAAACATTTCGTTTTAACAACATAACATCTCATTATTACGAGAAAAATATTTAATTTTAACGACATAACATCTCGTTATTACGAGAAAGTTATTTAGTTTTAACAACATAACATCTCGTTATTATGAGAAAAATATTTTGTTTTAACGATATAACATCTCGTTATTATGAGAAAAATATGTAGTTTTAATGATAGAACATCGTTATTACGAGAAAAATATGTAGTTTTAATGATATAACATCTCGTTATTACGAGAAAATATGTAGTTTTAATGATATAACATCTCGTTATTACGAGAAAAATATGTAGTTTTAATGATATAACATCTCGTTATTACGAGAAAAATATGTAGTTTTAATGATATAACATCGTTATTACGAGAAAAATATGTAGTTTTAATGATATAACATCGTTATTACGAGAAAAATATGTAGTTTTAATGATATAACATCTCGTTATTACGAGAAAAATATGTCGTTTTAATGACATATCTCGATATTACAAGAAACATATTTCGTTTTAACGTCATAACATCTCGTTATTACGAGATAATTGAGTGGGGAAAATAATATGTATATGGCAGCAATGCGCCACCGTAATTATGTGCTCTTTCTGTTTGAAAAATACTTTTCATGACCTGTGTGTTTAAGTTCCAGATGAGTTTGTGCCTGTTTATAATCCAGAATCAGAGCCGGAGGAGATCCAAGCAGCGCCGCTGAAGGAAAGTAAGGAAACTCTTGTACTCTATACAGACGCTTGTGTTTTGAACATTCAGATGATTTGTCTGAGTGCTGAAAGTGTTTTATGGGATCAGGATTCCTGACGGACTGTGACTTTGATCGTGGAGCGTGTGAGTGGGTTCAGGACCATGAAGATGATCTGGACTGGACCATCAAGTATCATGAAAACGGTAAAGTCACAGTTTCCTCTCATACTGACAGCTGTGATTATGACACAGCTAAATAGATAAACCTTTTCCATATTTAATTCCAATCAAATTAAATATTAGTACTGCAAAATAAATTCATATTAATGTAACTTGTATTTAGTTACTTTAAGATTTAAATATTTATTAAAAATGAAATATTTAAAAGACTAAAATAATTGTATAATCGAAATGAATAAAACAATAAATATTAATATATTTGAGTGTGTATATATATATATATATATGTGTGTGTGTGTGTACACATACATACAAAGATAATAATTGTGTTATATTACTTTAATATATATATATATATATATATATATATATATATATATATATATATATATATATACCAAGATATTATGATTTAAATGTATTTAATCATATATTTACACACACGCACGCACGCACGCACGCACACACACACACACACACACACACACACACACACACACACACACACACACACACACACACACACATATTGACAAGTTCCCAGTAAGTATTAAGATATTAATATTTAGGTTTATTTCATTCATTTCTAATCATTGTTATTTAGTTATTTTAGTAATTTATAATATCTTTTATATATATATATATATATATATATATATATATATATATATATATATATATATATATATACACACATACATACAAAGATAATAATTGTGTTATATTACTTAAATATATATATATATTCATATATAAAAAATGAAAAATTATATATATATATATATATATATATATATACCAAGATATTAATATTTAAATGTATTTAATCATATATATACTCACACACACACACACACACACACACACACACACACACACATTGACAAGTTGACATATTGACAATATTGGAGAAAGCTTCAGCGTGATCAGATCTCACGGGTCTGGTTCTGGTTGTGTGTTTAAGGACGAGAGTATTACCTGGCCCTCGAGGGCCCCGTGGGCATCAGGCACGAGGTGTCGAGGATAAAGCTGCTCCTGGACGATCACATGCGGCAGAGCAGCTTCTGTCTCACGTTTGACTATCTCATCCTGGGCCAGCAGAACATCTTACGAGTGCAGCTGGACAACAGTGAGTCTGCGCTGTGGGAGAGGAGAGCAACACACACTCACAGCTGGAGAAGATCCGAGAAGATCAGCATCAGCGGCCCCGGGACCGAGACCGGGACCCGACCCGAAGCGGTGAGAGCGCACACGCATTCAGCCTGAGGAACACAATCAAATCTCACAATCCTGACTTCTGAGCCTGACCCGTGAGCTGTACACTCTCAGGGGAAAAGGTACAAAAGCTGTCACTGGGACGGTTCCCTTTCAAAGGGTTCTAATATGTACCATTTAGGTACTGATATGTACTCTATTGGTACCAATATGTACCTTTGAGATACTAATATGCACATTTTAGGTACAAAGATGTAGCATTTGAAATGGTTCAACCCCAGTGACAGCTTTTTTCTGAGAGTGTACAGGAGCTGGTTTCCACCACAGAATACAAAATAAAACATTTAATCTCACAATTCTGGCTTCTGAATTGTGAGATATAAACAATGGAATTGCAAGAAATATTTTTTTATTCTGTAGTGGAAACAATTGGCTTCAATGGTGGCTCAAATATTACACACTATTTAAAGAACTTTTAGAATTTCAATAGAATTTACAGTATTTGCCTCACAATTTGGAAATACCCTAAATCTATATAGAATTTATTTGCTTAAAAGTTTGGAAATATTAAAAATCTAAATAGAATTTATTTGCTTCATAATTTGGAAATATTCTGAATCCATATAGAATTTATTTGCTTCACAATTTGTAAATAATCAAAAACTATATAGAATTGATTTGCTCAACAATTTGGAAATATTTTAAATCTATATAGAATTTATTTGCTTCACAATTGGGAAACACCCTAAATCTATATAGAATTTATTTGCTTCACAATTTGGAAATTTTCAAAATCTGTATAGAATTTATTTGCTTCACAATTTAGAAATATTCTTAATATATATAGAATTTATTTGCTTCACAATTTGTAAATCAAAATCTATATAGAATTTATTTGCTTCACAATTTGGAAATATTCAAAATCTGTATAGAATTTATTTGCTTCACAATTTGGAAATATTCAAAATCTGTATAGAATTTATTTGCTTCACATTTTGAAAATATTCAAAATCTATATAGAATTTATTTGCTCAACAATTTGGAAATATTCTAAATCTATATAGAATTTATTTGCTTCACAATTTGGAAATACCCTAAATCTATGTAGAATTTATTTGCTTCAGAATTTACAAATATTCAAAATCAATTTTGAATTTATTTGCCTCACAATTTGAAATTATTCCAAATCTATATAGAATTTATTTGCTTCACAATTTGGAAATACCCTAAATCTATGTAGAATTTATTTGCTTCAGAATTTACAAATATTCAAAATCAATTTTGAATTTATTTGCTTCACAATTTGAAATTATTCCAAATCTATATAGAATTTATTGGAAATATTAAAATGTTTCTATATCATAGGCTATATTTAAATTCATAATATTATTACAATATAATTTATTTGCTTCACAATTTGGAAATATTCCAAATCTATATAGAATTGTTTGGCTTCACAGTTTTGAAATATTCAAAATATACACTCACCTAAAGGATTATTAGGAACACCTGTTCAATTTCTCATTAATGCAATTATCTAATTATGCGTCAGTCCTGTGGGCGAAAATGCCTTGTTGATGCTAGAGGTCAGAGGAGAATGGGCCGACTGATTCAAGCTGATAGAAGAGCAACTTTGACTGAAATAACCACTCGTTACAACCGAGGTATGCAGCAAAGCATTTGTGAAGCCACAACACGCACAACCTTGAGGCGGATGGGCTACAACAGCAGAAGACCCCACCGGGTACCACTCATCTCCACTACAAATAGGAAAAAGAGGCTACAATTTGCAAGAGCTCACCAAAATTGGACAGTTGAAGACTGGAAAAATGTTTCCTGGTCTGATGAGTCTCGATTTCTGTTGAGACATTCAGATGGTAGAGTCAGAATTTGGCGTAAACAGAATGAGAACATGGATCCATCATGCCTTGTTACCACTGCGCAGGCTGGTGGTGGTGGTGTAATGGTGTGGGGGATGTTTTCTTGGCACACTTTAGGCCCCTTAGTGCCAATTGGGCATCGTTTAAATGCCACGGCCTACCTGAGCATTGTTTCTGACCATGTCCATCCCTTTATGGCCACCATGTACCCATCCTCTGATGGCTACTTCCAGCAGGATAATGCACCATGTCACAAAGCTCGAATCATTTCAAATTGGTTTCTTGAACATGACAATGAGTTCACTGTACTAAAATGCCCCCCACAGTCACCAGATCTCAACCCAATAGAGCATCTTTGGGATGTGGTGGAATGGGAGCTTCGTGCCCTGGATGTGCATCCCACAAATCTCCATCAACTGCAAGATGCCATCCTATCAATATCAATAACATGCAATAAAATATGATCTGTGGGGTGTTTTGGGCTAAAACTTCACACACACACTCTGGGGAAAGCAGTGACTTATTTCACATCTTGTAAAAAGGGGTATTATACCACCACTTTAAACAGTGTGTGAGATTTGAGCCACTAGCTGCACCAATCAGGATAATGAGGAATAAATGATATTGAATCGATTTGATGATAGAAAAGGAAAGTGTGAAATTTGTTGTTGTATTGCAGTGTGATGACGAATGTAAATGATATGTGTGTGTGTGTGTGTGTGTGTGTTCAGGTGTAATGATGAATGTTAATGATGTATGTGTGTTCAGGTGTAATGATGAATATTAATGATGTGTGTGTGTGTGTGTGTGTTCAGGTGGTGTTCGAGGCTGAGCGCGGGAGGTCAGTCAGTGGAGAGATCGCTCTGGATCACGTGCTTCTGCTCTCGGGACCCTGTTCAGATGAGAAAACACACATCTTTTAGGACTTCACTTCATTAGAGCATCTCAACACTAACAAAAGACTTGATTTAGCTGTTGCTCAGCGGGAGAATAAGGAGACTGACTTTTACTGTAGAAGTGTTATTGATATTGTTTGTTTTCTGACCAGTCATATCATTCATTATTTGTATGATTATATAAACATTGTAACATTATAACGGTTGTACATTTTGCTTTACATTAAAAAGTTGTAAGAGATTTACCATTTTTACACTTCTGTTCATAGATTTTTTTTAAAAATTAAGTTCATTTCAAATTATTAACTAAATTATTAACACATGTGTTTTTAGTCTAGATTTGAACTGACAGACTGTGTCTGCTTCCCGGACAATGTTAGGAAGATTGTTCCAGAGTTTTGGTGCTAAATAGGAAAAGGATCTACCGCCAGCAGTCGATTTAGATATTCTAGGTATTATCAACTGGCCAGAATTTTGAGATCGCAATAGACGTGAAGGACTATAATGCGTTAAGAGCTCGCTCAAGTACTGGGGAGCTAAACCAATTAGTACTTTGTAAGTAATCAGCAATAATTTAAAATACGATGTTTAATAGGGAGCCAATGCAGTGTTGACAGAACCGGGCTAATATGGTCGTACTTCCTGGTTCTGGTAAGAACTCTAGCGGAGCGTTTTGGACCAGCTGTAGTTTGTTTATTAAGCGTGCAGGGCAACCACCCATAATAGCATTACAATAATCTAGCCTTGATGTCATGAACGCATAAACTTACTGTTCCGCATTTGTCATTGAGAGCATATGACATAATTAAGATATATTTTTAAGATGGAAAAATGCGGTTTTGTAGATACTAGATACGTGACTTTCAAATGAAAGATTGGTATCAAAGAGCACACACACACACACACACACACACACACACACACACACACACACACACACACACACACACACACACACACACACACACACACACACACACACACACACACACACACACACAGGTTCCTAAACGACGACGAAGACTTGACAGAGCAGCCATCAAGTGTTAGACAGTATTTTAGGTTATTACGTGAGGACGTTTTTTGTCCAATAATTAGAATCTAATTTTTTTCAGAATTAAGTCGTAGGAAATGACTAGTCATCAAGTTTTTTATATCAGCTATGCATTCGTTAATTTTGTGAATTGGCAAGTTTCTTCAGGGGGTGAAGAAATATAGAGCTGAGTATCATCAGCATAACAGTGAAAACTAATGCCATGCTTCCTCTAGATATCTCCTAAGGGTAGCATGTACAGTGTGTGTGTGTGTGTGTGTGTGTGTGTGTGTGTGTGTGTGTGTGTGTGTGTGTGTGTGTGTGTGTGTGTGTGTGTGTGTGTGAGGGTAGCATGTACAGAGTGAACAGCAACGGTCCTAGTACTGAGCCTTGTGGTACACCATACTGAACTTATGACTGATAAGACATTCTTCATTCACTGCCACAAACCGATAACGGTCAGATAAATATGATTTAAACCAGTTTTCGGTACGTATCCTAATGACAAATATGAATTAATGATATTGAGAAGAGGATCTATGACCTCTGGAAGCATCTCTTTCAGTAGTTTAGTCGGTATAGGGTCTAACATACATGTTGCAGTTCAAAAAAATGAATTTCTTAATTAGTATTTTTGTCTTGTTTCCAGTCCAAATATCAAACATTTCTTAAATCAAGATGCATTTACTGAAGTTGTAAAATTACATAAGATATTAACTCTTGTTTTCTGGGGGAATTCATTAAAATTAAGTGAGTTGATGCTTAAAACAAGCAAAATTATTTGCCAATGGGGTAAGAAAAATAATGTTGTTTCTGTTTGAATTAAGATTATTTTTCCTACCCCATTGGCAGATAATTTTGCTTTTTATAAGCATCAACTTACTTAATTTTAATGAATTCCCCCAGAAAACAAGAGTTAATATCTTATGTCATTTTTACTCATATAGTAAATGATTCTTGATTTAAGAATTTTTAGATATTTGGACTGGAAACAAGACAAAAATACTAAGTAAGAAAAGCTTTTTTTCCAGTGTGTTGATTTAGATTTAGAAAATTCTTCCTCTCCTATTTTACTTTACTTTTCTCCTACTTTACCATGAGCTCTGAGGTGATATCATATCATATCATATTTTATATTATATTAGTAGTTTTAGACTAAAATTGTGTGTAAATATGTGTAACACAGTACCAGTGTGTGAATGTGGGCCTGAAATCCTTCTGTTTATGTAGAAACCAACACGTGATCAACTGTGAAATGCGTGGTAACGTGACACTCACCAGCCAATAGGATCGCAGGATTGTGGCACCATCAGCGATCAGAGGAAGAGTCCTCGATCTCGTCATGTTTCGCTTTATTGCTTGTTTTATTTCTGTTTATGGAATCGATATTTCCGGTTATTGAAGCCTGATGTGTTTAGAAGCAGCTTCAGGTGAGACTCAGTCGCTTTCAGCTGCTGTTTTACTCGCAGAACTGTGTTTATTTCCTTCTGACTGTGTTTCGGTTCAGTGACACAACAGTCGTTTATGTGTTAGTTGAGTTTCTTCACTGTAATGACGTCGTTTGGTTTGTTAAACGGTTAATTCTCCGTGTCGCAGAATCGCAGTTTTGTAAACAAGTTAACAGGGTGAATGTAATGAAAACGGCTCGTATTTCATCCCAAAATAAGTGTGTGTGTGTGTGTGTATGTGTATATGTGTGTATATATATATATATATATATGACGCGTGTGTGAGTGTGAGGGTGTGTGGACATTTTAAAGGGGTGTAATGACTTCTACAACAAATAGAAAAAATTATAATATATAAAAAATGAATACTATCATTGTGTTGTAATAATTATATTATTTATATACCTGATCGTATTTGGTTTTGCTTTTAAATACAATGCTATATATATATATATATATATATATATATATATATATATATATATATATATATATAATTTGTAATTACTGTAATGTGGAAATATTATTATATATTACTTATAATTAAAATAATATAGTAATAGCCTATATCATAGTAAAACAATTATAATAATTATACATTATACACAATTATATATATATATATATATATATATATATATATATATATATATATATATATATATATATATATTATCAGGAGTGTTGCCCTTGATGGGATGGTTATTGATTATATAGAAATATTTGAGTAAAGAATGCCCCGACTGTCCAATCAGAAACAAGTATTCCAGTGCTGTATAGTAAATATTTGTAATATCTGCCATATAAAAAGCTCTCTGTATCGACCACATTCATACAGATCGACACCAGTCCCGCAGGTCTGAGTTCAGTCAGTGTTTTCTGTTCTGAGTTTGTGTGTGTGTGTGTGTGTACACTTGCAACTGCATTCCAGCTGGTTAACCATTGGCTGTGTTGCTCATGTTGTCTGAGTTGTTGGAGTATATAACTGTAATGGACTTGTTGTTGGTCATGTGATGCAGGACAGAGAAGATCACATGACCAGCGGCTGAGAGCAAACCACTGTGAGTCTTCACTCATTTACACTCAATAATCATCACTCATAATAATCCATTAACTATTTTAAATGGTTTTATTTTTGCATTTTATGAAAAGAATCACTGTAGTGCAACAAAATGCATGATGAATAATAATTTGAAATATTTCTGTAAAGCATCTCTGCATGAATTACTGTAAAGTGTTGAATAATTTATGCAAACAACACCAACATTAAAATTGCATTGCATAACTAGTCCAGTACGCTGGATCATATTTCTGATTCAGCAACTCTCTGTTGTAGATTTTGAGCGATGAATTATTGGAGGCAGTGAAGGTAAGTGGAACCTAGTTTCCCCAAATGTTTTCTGTTACTCATAATGCTGAAAGTCCAAGCATTATTTTTATTAATTTAGTATATGTGATCATTTTCAGCATCATTACTCCAGTCTTCAGTGTCACATGATCCTTCAGAAATCAGTATAATATGATGATTTGATGCTCAAGAAACATTTATGATTGTGTTGAAAACACATTTTATTTTTGAGGATTCTTTGATGAACAGAAAGTTCAGGATTTATTTGAAATAGAATCTTTTGTAACATTATAAATGTCTTTACTGTCACTTTTGATCAATTTAATGTGTCCTTGATGAATGAAACTATTCATTTCTTACTGACCCCAAACCTTTGAATGCTAATGTATGACAGTTTCTACAAAAATATGAACAGTTTTCAACATTGATAATAATCATAAATGTTTCTTGATCATCAAATCATCATATTATAGTGATTTCTGAAGGATCATGTGACACTGAAGACTGGAGTAATGATGCTGAAAATTCAGCTTTGATCACAGGAATAAATTACACTTTACTATATATTCACATAGAAAACAGCTGATTTACATTATAATAATATTTCACAATTTTACTGTATTTTTGATCAAATAAATTCAGCTTTAATCACAGGAATAAATTACATGTTACTATATATTCACATAGAAAACGGCTATTATAAATTAAAATCAAATTATAAATTTTTTACTGTATTTTTGATCAAATAAATGCATCCTTTAAAACCATTAAAATCTTAATTAAAGCCGAGTCTTAAATGCAATCTTCAGTTTTACAGGACGAGGACAACAACCATGTCATCCAAATCATCCCTTCTGAAAGTGATTCTCCTGGGCGACGGCGGCGTGGGCAAGAGTTCGCTAATGAACCGCTACGTCACCAACAAGTTTGACGCGCACCTCTTCCACACCATCGGCGTGGAGTTCCTCAACAAGGACCTGGAGGTGGACGGGCGTACGGTTACGCTTCAGATCTGGGACACGGCGGGACAGGAGCGTTTCCGAAGCCTTCGAACGCCTTTCTACCGCGGCTCCGACTGTTGCTTGCTAACCTTTAGCGTCGACGACAGCCAGAGCTTCCACAACCTCGTCAACTGGAAGAAGGAGTTCATCTATTACGCAGACGTCAAGGAGCCCGAAAGCTTCCCGTTCGTGCTTCTGGGAAACAAAGTAGACGTGATTGAGAGGCAAGTGTCCAGCGAAGAAGCTCAGGAGTGGTGCCGGGATAGCGGCGGATACCCGTATTTCGAGACTAGCGCTAAAGATGCTACGAATGTCGCAGTTGCGTTCGAGGAAGCCGTGAGACGAGTCTTGGCTTTGGAGGAACGACACGAGCATTTGATTCCTACAGACACCGTTAACCTGCACAGAAAGCCACGCGGATCCTCGCCGTGCTGTTAATTAGCGGGAATCACTCGATATTTCATGTTTCTTGACTGAACTGGATGAATCTGCGTTATGTTTTGAACATGCACGCACTTTGATATGCACTAAACACTGGTTTGGCTTCATTTTGGGTGTCATTCTTGCATCTGAACCGCCTGACGATTCTGTGCATTCAGATGTTTATATATATATGTATATATATATATTTATCTCTCTTATGGGGTTTGAGTGGGTTATTGTGTTAGACGGATGTCGTTGTGTGTTCAGCATGATAGTCTGATAATGAACAAGAGCAAATGTAAGGAATGCACTGGGTTATTGCACCAAGGCTTTTGTTTTCCATTTTAAAAATATCGAAACCTCATTAAAACAAAAGGAATTTACTTGAGACTTGTGTTGTTCCTGTCTTTGTTTTCCAGCACAAATATCGAAACATTCGTAAATCAAAGATACATTTCCTGGAGAAGCAAAATGACTGAAGATAGTTTTACGTAAATTTGTACCATAATGAAGTGAGATTGTGCTCAAAACAACAGTAGAGTCAGAAAAATAAACTTAATTCAAAGGGATTATTTTTTACCCATTTTTCAGGAATATCTTCAGTGATTTTGCTTCTTCTCCAGTAAATGTATCTTGATTTCTGAATGTTTATATGTTTATGCTGGAAAACGAGACAGAAACACTGAGGAAGAACAGCTGTGTTGGATCATGTTTATTTTTCTTACCTCATTGACAAATAGTTTGTCTAATTTACTGAAAACAAGTCTTAATATATCATGTGCTGTTATGCTTGTCTAGTAAATATATCTTGTTTGATGGATTTTCAGATAATTTTACTGGAAAACAATACAAAAGAACCGAGATGTTCTTATATAACTATGATTAACTGGCGCAGGACAGGCGTTCATATTCTCTGGTTGATTTCTAATATATTAACATTATAAAATTGTGTAGCGTGTGCCAAATATATAAAAAGTACTTGTACTAAAAATGTGGATAATAAGGTGGAGAGTTTAAGCTCTTACTTTGAAAAGATGCACTAAAATCTCAATATTGTATAGATTGTTAAATTGAATTAAAAGTATGGAACAATACTTGTTGAAACTGTTTATTTGATTTAATTTAATAATGTACAAGCGTGAAATCTTCATCATTAATGTAGTTTTGCATTCCTTTATTCTGACACCATTAGCAGCTGATACTGTGAAAACACTGAGTCTAAACAACTCAAACATGAAATATGTATATTTATGCATGAGAAAAAACTGCACAAAACAAAAGAATGTGTATAAAACGCATCAACCGAGGAGATGTTTCTTCCCGAGGAACTGCACTTTCCTGTCGAAGGCTGTGGAGCGTATCGGCGCGTTGGCTTCATAGAAGGGATTCATTGCAAACTGGGTAAAAAACACACATATAAATGTTTTAAAACAAATGCAATGCGTTCATATGGTGTTGAAATGCAGAAATAATACATGATTTACCTTGATGTACAGATCATAAACATCATTAAAGAAGTTCTTGATTCCGTCCTCTTGTCGGATATCATGGAGCATAATAAATCTCATATGTATTTAAGTAAAGTTAAGGAATAGTCAGATAAATAGGACACGATTCATTACAAACGGTGTGAGATCGGATGGTGATGACAGACAGGGATATGTTTATTGTATGCATGCTTATGGTTCACTGATGCATCATGTGACGAGGAGGATATGACCAGCGGTGACGAAGGCGGAGACGAACCACTCGTTGAACTTGTCCACAGTCTTCAGGTACATGTTGCTGGACTGCCACATATTCTCATCCACCAGATCGAGAGCGGCGTGAGCGATGAACTGGTTCAGGTGCCGGTGATCATCCTGTCAGATTACAGTACAAACAGCATCATCATCATCAGCTCACTGTTCAATGACATCATCAGCATCTATTTAATGACATCAGCATCAGCTCACTGTTCAATGACATCATCAGCATCTATTTAATGACATCAGCTC
>JAPDVR010000007.1:53315096-53397596 GCA_026230005.1 Gila orcuttii | reverse complement strand
AGTCACAAAATGGCCGCTGCTGCGTTTGTATGAAACAAGAGAGAGCGAGTCCACGATATTGGATGGCATAATTAAATAACTCTACACAAAATATTTTTTCGACTGAGTTTAAAATTTTATTAGTTCACAAAAAGCAAAACTTCCACGAAGAAAACCCGTTGCTAGCGAGTGTGTAGCGCTGATGACTTCAGTGACCCGGATGAGCCTGTGTTGCTGGATGTGTGATTGACCAGTCAGAATCAAGTATTATTAATAAAATATGGTAATATCTTGTTTTTGCTTGACTTGCAGGTGTTATCAACCACAGAGCTTCTGCAGCTCATGAAGATCAGTCCTCACATGCCATTATACAGATCTCTGGTAATAAAATATATGTTTAAATACCATTGGATTGGCTTAGGTTTTGTTTTGGTGTAACAACACACTCCTCTGTTTCTCGTTCTTTCACATTCGGCAGGTTTCAGATATCCAGTCGGGACAGACGGGTAGGTCATGATATGATGCAGATCAAATTAAATGTCTTTCTTTTTCAAAACTTTTCATAAAGTCCCCGTGTAGTCAATCATTTTATCCCTTAAAACTCATCTTTGATCACCGAAATGACATATTTAAACGTTTTTTACTTTGAAAAAAAGATTCTTCACGTCTTAAAATATCTTGAATGTAACTCGACACCCTTGTCTCAGTTAGTATGCGCGGTTATATGAATATGCAAATGAGCCCCGCCTCCACTCACTCACTCACTCAGAGATCCACTCGTTGGATACAAGGTAGTTTGTGACGTCAGAAACACCAGCGATTTCAAAGCGTGTTTTTGAGACTGTCTTTGGTTCACTGCAGTTTTAAGGAGAAAATACTCAGCAATGCTGTCGACTTATGAATTTACACATGCTTTGTCTTAAAGCATATTAATAACACCATATAGACATATAAAGAACATTAAACGCTGGACTTTCACCACAGGGGGACTTTAATAAATCCCTGTGCAGGGTGTTAAAGTTAGCATAAAATACAAATTGATCTTATTTACTTTTTTTAATGCACATTTCTGGTCTTATTGTGAACGATTCATCTTGGCACATCCACATTATTGTTTTTAATCTTTTTTTCAAAATATATAAACATGCTCCATCTCTAAAATGATTTTTCTTTTTGGCCTTCTTCATTAATCCCTCTTATTTTTCCCTGTCATGTAGACACTATTCCTGATTCCTTTATTGGTTAAAAAAAAAATCCCATCCTAAATTCTTCTCACTCAGTACATCAGAGAATTATGGAAGCTTGTTTCCACCACAGAATAAAACATAAAAAAGGTAATTGCGACTTTTTTTCTCACAATCGTGACTTTTTATCTCAGAATTACGTGATTACGTCGCAATTGCGTGTTATAAAGTCAGAAGTCGCAATTGCGTGTTATGAAGTCAGAATTGCGTGATATAAAGTCGCAATTGTGTGTTATAAAGTCAGAATTGCGTGATATAAAGTCGCAATTGCGTGTTATAAAGTCAGAATTGCGTGATCTAGTCGCAATTGCGTGTTATAAAGTCAGAATTGCGAGATATAAAGTCGCAATTGTGTGTTTTAAAGTCAGAATTGCGTGATATAAAGTCGCAATTGTGTTATAAAGTCAGAATTGCGTGATATAAAGTCGCAATTGTGTGTTTTAAAGTCAGAATTGCGTGATATAAAGTCGCAATTGTGTTATAAAGTCAGAATTGCATGATATAAAGTCGCAATTGTGTTATAAAGTCAGAATTGCGTGATATAAATTCGCAATTGTGTTATAAAGTCAGATTTGCGTGATATAAAGTCAGAATTGCGTGATATAAAGTCGCAATTGTGTTATAAAGTCAGATTTGCGTGATTTAAAGTCGCAATTGTGTGTTTTAAAGTCAGAATTGCGTGATATAAAGTCGCAATTGTGTTATAAAGTCAGATTTGCGTGATATAAAGTCAGAATTGCGTGATATAAAGTCGCAATTGTGTTATAAAGTCAGATTTGCGTGATATAAAGTCGCAATTGTGTGTTATAAAGTCAGATTTGCGTGATATAAAGTCAGAATTGCATGATATAAAGTCGCAATTGTGTTATAAAGTCAGAATTGCGTGATATAAAGTCGCAATTGTGTTATAAAGTCAGAATTGCGTGATATAAAGTCGCAATTGTGTTATAAAGTCAGATTTGCGTGATTTAAAGTCGCAATTGTGTGTTTTAAAGTCAGAATTGCGTGATATAAAGTCGCAATTGTGTTATAAAGTCAGATTTGCGTGATATAAAGTCAGAATTGCGTGATATAAAGTCGCAATTGTGTTATAAAGTCAGATTTGCGTGATATAAAGTCGCAATTGTGTGTTATAAAGTCAGATTTGCGTGATATAAAGTCAGAATTGCGTGATATAAAGTCGCAATTGTGTTATAAAGTCAGATTTGCGTGATATAAAGTCGCAATTGCGTGTTATAAAGTCAGAATTGTGTGATATAAAGTCGCAATTGCACGTTATAAAGTCAGAATTGCGTGATATAAAGTCGCAATTGCAAGAAAAAAAGCATTTTCTTCCTTAGAATCGGAATTTATAACACAATTGCAACTTTATATCATGCAATTCTGAGATAAAAAGTCAGGATTCTGAGAGAAAAAAGTCGCAATTATTCAAAAAAAGCGGTAGCGGAAACAAGCTTCCATAGAGAACGGCAGTAAATATGTTCTGGATAGTGTTTCACTAATATGTGTTTTTCCTGACGCTGTTGTTCCAGCATCTGCTCTCTGTGATGAATGTTGTTGAACTCGACAGGTTTCCTGATGAGCCTCTTCACGCAGCTGACGGACCGCCACACTTACAGAAACTGCTGTGACACTTCGACCCAAACCACCTCGATATCCGTGCAGAAGGAGTCTCTGGGTAAGCCTTCACATCTGTCATGTCTCACACTGAAGCACATGTTCCTTGTGTAGAGCGTTCACTTCTTAAAGTCCCCTGTAGTCAATCATTTCATCACTTAAAATTTAATGTAACTCGACACCCTTGCCTCATTTAGTATGCGCGGTTCTATGAATATGCAAATTAGCCCCGCCTCCACTCACTCAGAGATCCACTCGTTGACGATCACACGTTGATCTGATTGGTTACAAGGTAGTTTGTGACGTCAGAAACACCAGCGATTTCAAAGCGTGTTTTTGAGACTGTCTTTGGTTCACTGCAGTTTTAAGGAGAAAATACTCAGCAATGCTGTCGAATTTTTTATATTAAAAACACCACATAGACACACAAACAACGCTAAACGCTGGATTTTCACCACAGCTGGACTTTAAACATTTTGGCTTTAAAAAAAAAGTGTCTGCAATAGTAAAAATTTCAGCTCTTAAACATTCATATATAGAACAAATATATTTATAAAAGTAATTAAATAATCCTCGTTTAATGTGCGAGTAAAACTTCATGCCATTGTGTTTGTGTTGTGATTTTCTGTACTTAAGTTTGTTTGTAATATGTGTTTGTGTTATGTATGTTATGTTTCCTCACTGAGGACAAATAAATGATCTTTTTCCACATTTTACCGTATTTAACCATATTTAGCAGATTTTCCTCCAAAAATCTACCCAGAAGATGTAAAAAAGTCAGATGATTCCAATCTTTTCTGTGATAATAAATGTTATAAACTAGCCTAATATGTGCACTTTTTTATTTTTAATAATATTAATATTTTAACAATATTTCACAATTTTTACTGTATTTCTGATCAAATAAATTCAGCTTTGATCACAGGAATAAACTACACTTTACTATAAAGTCAGAGAGAACAGCTCATTTACATTGGAATAATATTTCACAATTTTTACTGTATTTTTAAGTTGAGAAGATGCAGCTGATCGACGAGGAGTACGAAGTGCTTCGGCACAGAGGAGAGCGCTGGCCGTCAGTCGAGGCGAGGCTTGCGGAGTACAGGAAGGAGATCCAGGAGCAGGCCCAGCTCGAGCTCAACGCAAAGGTCTGCAAGAAAAGCACGTTCAGGACTTTACATGAGTAAAGGGGCCCAGAAGCTGGGTCACAGAAAAACTACCCAAACCACTGGGTTGTTACGTCTGACCCAGGATCTGGGTAACAGAAAAACTACCCAAACACTGGGTTGTTACATCTGACCCAGAAGCTGGTTAACACAAAAACTACCCAAACATTAGCGGCTTTCGCACCGGAGGTACCGGGAGCGATTTTAGTTCTAGGAACTCCTTTTGGAGGAACTAATTTACTCCTCCTCCAGAGTCGTCTAACCCAGCGCTATAGGAACTACAGTGTTCACTGATTGGCCGAACGCATGCAAAACACCAGCAGCCACCATTTTTAAAAAGCGAAACGCACAGATTATAGCCTATATATTTACTCCACAAACTAACTCTACGAACATGTAAAACATTGATAGATGAAGCTCTTAATCTTTACTCTGAGGAGAAAACACAACATGACTTTGAGGGACCGAGAGAAACATGATTTTGTATTTCTGCTCAGCAACACTGGACATCAACACACGCCATACGCTAATAACTTTATTACTGTCTACTTTCTATGTATAACAGTTTTATCTAATAACGTTTTAGGACTGTTCGACAGATCGTGAACTAATGAACACGGAGAATGCGAGCATCAGTCGTTCTCAGCGGCGTTAAAATAAAAGTCTCAACAACAAGCGTGTCTTACATCACTTCAGAGTTCCTACTAGCGGTCCAATCACAGTGGAGGGGCGGGACTAATACCACACTGACCAACTGCCACATTCTGCTTGTACAACGTCAACAGAAGACAACAGCAAGCATAATAACATAGTGTTAAGTTCGTCAGACGAGACGATGCTAGAGACGACTAGAGATGCGCGGATGGGCTATTATTTCATCCGCAACCGCATCATAAAACTCATCATCCATCCGCACCAAAATTTTTGACCAATTTTCAAAACTGCACCCGCCCGCCATCCGCTGATTGGGCGATACATCAGCAGCGAGACTAGAAAGCTCTCAGAATATCAGCAGAGAACTCCGTCTCCGATCGGCGCGCAGAGACAAAAATACATAAAATAGCCTAAATTAAACGCACTTCGGCAAACCTGACCTTATCTGATCAATACTGTACAATGTACAATATTGTATAATGTAATATATCTGTACAATATTTTCATTGTAGCCTAATAGAAAACGCATTTTGGCACATAATTTCAACATGCTGCTATTGTATGGGGCGCGCGTTTGTAAAGCGGCTCACGCTGAAAATAACAGCAACATTTTGTCACATTCAGCTTCAAACAATGTTTAAAAAAACTGGTATGAATTTTTGACGGTCACTTTTTAGCACATTTACAACAATATTTGTCAACTTAGAAATATTTTAAATAGTTAAATCTAAATATTAAATGTTACACCTAAATGTTAAATCTAAATCTAAATGTTAAATCTAATGTTAAATCTAAATGTTGAATCTAAATGTTAAATCTAAATGTAAATGTTGAATCTAAATGTTAAATCTAAATGTAAATCAGATAACTCAGATAATCAGATAACAATATTTAACAATGTATACATATATTTTTCATTTGATTGGTTCAACCGCCCACCACCTGCCCGAATTTAATTAAAATATTTTTTTTCATCACGTCATCCGCCCGATCCGCAGTTTATCCGCGGAGTCCGCAGCTGTAACCGCCAACCGCGCATCTCTAGCGGTGACACGTTCATGTAACCAGAGGGTGGTGATGCCAATAATGCATCTAAAAGCCTTCAATCAACTCTCAGACAACAGAAGAAGATACACATTGTCTCACACCAGAGCATGTGAGCGGAGTGGTGATATTTCCTCCAGAGAGCATTTCTGAAGATTACGCGCCGCTCGCTCAGAACGCCCGCAGTGACGCGCGGCTGGTTAGAAAATATGTGAAATAAGTAGGGCTGCCCGTGTACGACTAAAGGTTTTTTTCTAGTCAACTAGTAGTAGTTCATTAAAGTCTAATCACATACTTATTTTGATTTAATTACTTAAATATATATATGGGAGAGAATGATAAACCATAATGAGCGTTTTCGTAATATATTGCCTATTCCGCATCTCAACGCACGCATAAAGCTTGCCACAAAAAACGGCAAAAGTAATTATTATGCATGAAACATTTGATTTGTTTATTAATAAACTAGTGTTTTCTATGTCAGTGTCGGCTGCAAAGATAAAGTTGACGATGCTGACTCGCCATCTTCGCAGTAGTGAACGCGCCTATAGGGAGAAATGCACACTTAATACGAATTAGCCTACATAAGCAAAGAGAAGCCCATTTCTGTTTGTTTTTAATTGTTTTGTTTAAAAGTAGAAATTTCAAGCTTTTTTATAGATATTCTTCTCAGGTCTGTGAGAGAAGTATCTTATACGCTGAGTTTCAGTTAATTTATGAGACGCGCTCCAGTTCACGCGCCGGCACCTCCGTGTCCTGATTATATTGTGTACTATATTTGCTTCTTGTTTATTAATCCAGGCAAATTGTTGATGAAACATTGATTAAAATGAAGATACAATTTATACAAAATGAAATTCACTGTAAAGAAACGCTTTCTACAAAACAAAACTTAATAAGTGGTCAAAATCATGTGTCATTATAACTGACGGGAAGCACTGCGGACAAAAAAATATCGGGGAAAAACATCTACAGGTACGCTGTAAATCAAGCCTTGTTAAATCTCATTTGTTTGTTATTTCTCAAGACCAACCTAGAATGTAAATAGGTTGTATTTCAGGCCTACAGTACAGTAGGCCTATTCTTTTCAGTTTTTCTGGGTATACTTATTTTATTTCTGCTCTGAACAGAAAAATGAGACACAAGGCATCCAAAAACAGTTTTAAAAACCTTTGTAACTTGTCAGTCGGAGTCTGTTGGGCCCCAGCTTTTGAATTGTGTTCAAAATAAAAAACATTTTTAGAACAACTTCAGAAAAACAAACACGTTTAACAAAGTTGCATTCAACAAAAATCATTCAACAAGTGTACAGGACCTTTTTAAAAAATTGGCATATTGTGATGAAGTTCATTATTTTCCATAATGTAATGATAAAAATTAAACTTTCATATATTTTAGATTCATTGCACACCAACTGAAATATTCAGGTCTTTTATTGTTTTAATACTGATGATTTTGGCATACAGCTCATGAAAACCCAAAATTGCGGTCTCAAAAAATTAGCATATCATGAAAAGGGTCTCTAAACGAGCTATTAACCTAATCATCTGAATCAACTAATTAACTCTAAACACCTGCAAAAGATTCCTGAGGCTTTTAAAAACTCCCAGCCTGTTTCATTACTCAAAACCGCAATCATGGGTAAGACTGCCGACCTGACTGCTGTCCAGAAGGCCATCATTGACACCCTCAAGCAAGAGGGTAAGACAGAAAGAAATTTCTGAACAAATAGGCTGTTCCCAGAGTGCTGTATCAAGGCACCTCAGTGGGAAGTCTGTGGGAAGGAAAAAGTGTGGCAAAAAACGCTGCACAACGAGAAGAGGTGACCGGAACCTGAGGAAGATTGTGGAGAAGGACCGATTCCAGACCTTGGGGACCTGCGGAAGCAGTGGACTGAGTCTGGAGTAGAAACATCCAGAGCCACCGTGCACAGGCGTGTGCAGGAGATGGGCTACAGGTGCCGCATTCCCCAGGTCAAGCCACTTTTGAACCAGAAACAGCGGCAGAAGCGCCTGACCTGGGCTACAGAGAAGCAGCACTGGAGTACCCATGTCATTCGTTTTGCATGTTTTGCATGTCATTCGGAAATCAAGGTGCCAGAGTCTGGAGGAAGACTGGGGAGAAGGAAATGCCAAAATGCCTGAAGTCCAGTGTCAAGTACCCACAGTCAGTGATGGTGCCATGTCAGCTGCTGGTGTTGGTCCACTGTGTTTTATCAAGGGCAGGGT
The DNA here is from genome assembly GCA_026230005.1 of Gila orcuttii. NCBI lineage: Eukaryota > Metazoa > Chordata > Actinopteri > Cypriniformes > Leuciscidae > Gila > Gila orcuttii. Next base: position 53,389,664 of record JAPDVR010000007.1, on the reverse strand, counting down.
CAATGCAGCTAGCTATCAGGAGATTTTGAAGCACTTCATGCTTCCATCTGATTTCATTTTTCAGCACGACCTGGCACCTGCTCACAGTGCCAAAACCACTGGTAAATGGTTTACTGACCATGGTATTACTGTGCTCAATTGGCCTGCCAACTCTCCTGACCTGAACCCCATAGAGAATCTGTGGGATATTGTGAAGAGAAAGTTGAGAGACGCAAGACCCAACACTCTGGATCAGAATCAGAAAGAGCTTTATTGCCAAGTGTGCTTGCACACACATGGAATTTGTTTTTGGTACTGAGGCTTCCAGTGGACATATACAAATACAACAAGAAACATAATACTACAAATTATAAGAATAAAAAATAAAAATATAAATATATGAGAATAAAAGTATCACAGTTGGGTTTAGTCAGAATAGACATTTTCAGATTTACAGATTATGAACATATTTACAGTGTTTTCAATATTATAAATAAATAAATCTACATATAAGTATTACCTGAGTTGTAGGGTATTGCACTAAACAGTGGGAGTATTGCACTTAAAGGCATATGCCTTGGGAGGTGTGTTAACTGTTCAGGAGGGAAATGGTCTGTGGGAAGAAACTGTTCCTGTGCCGAGATGTTGTTGTGGCCAGTGATCTGAGTCTCCGTCTTGACGGTAACAGTTCAAACAGGAGGTGTCCAGGGTGAGTGGAGTCTGTGATGATTTTACCTGCTCTCTTCCTCACTCTGGAAGAGTACAGGTCCTGGAGGGTTGGCAGGGGGGCACCAATGATCCTCTCCGCAGTCCGGACTGTCCGTTGTAGTCTCCTGATGTCTGATTTGGTAGCTGAACCAAACCAGACAGTGATGGAAGTGCATAAAACAGACTCAATGACGGCTGAGTAGAACTGAATCAGCAGCTCCTGTGGCAAGCTGAACTTCCTCAGCTGGCGAAGGAAGTACAGTCTCTGCTGGGCCTTTTTCACAATGGAGTCAATGTGATTGTCCCACTTCAGGTCCTGAGAGATGGAAGTGCCCAGGAACCTGAATGACTCCACTGCTTCCACAGTGCTGTTCATGATGGTGAGTGGGGGGAGTGCTGGGCTGTTCCTCCTGAAGTCCACGATCATCTCCACTGTTTTGAGCGTGTTCAGCTCAAGGTTGTTGTAACTGCACCAGACAGCCAGCTGTTCAACCTCCAGTCTGTAAGCAGACTCGTCACCATTTTGGATGAGACCGATGACAGTGGTGTCATCGGCAAATTTCAGGAGCTTGACAGTGGGGTCTTTAGAAGTGCAGTCATTAGTGTACAGGGAGAAGAGCAGTGGGGAGAGAACGCACCCTTGAGGGGCGCCAGTGCTGGTGGTGAGAGTCCTGGATGTGAGTTTCCCCAGTCTCACTCGCTGCTGCCGGTCCGTCAGGAAGCTGGTGATCCACTGACAGATCGAGGATGGTATGGAGAGCTGGGTCAGTTTGGCTGTGAGAAGACCAGGCATGATGGTATTGAAGGCCGAACTGAAGTCCACAAAGAGGATCCTTGCATAAGTCCCTGGTTCGTCGAGATGTTGCAGGATATAATGCAGTCCCATGTTGACTGCATCATCCACAGACCTGTTTGCTCTGTAAGCAAACTGAAAGGGATCCAGCAGGGGTCCAGTGATGTCCTTCAGGTGGGCCAACACCAGTCTTTCAAACGACTTCATGACCACAGACGTGAGAGCGACAGGTCTGTAGTCATTAAGTCCAGTGATTTTGGGTTTTTTGGGATGAGCTTAAGGCCGCTATCGAAGCATCCTGGGCCTCCATAACACCTCAGCAGTGCCACAGGCTGATTGCCTCCATGCCACGCCGCATTGAAGCAGTCATTTCTGCAAAAGGATTCCCGACCAAGTATTGACTATTGAGTGCATAACTGAACATAATTATTTGAAGGTTGACTTTTTTTTTTTGTATTAAAAACACTTATTTTATTGGTCCGATGAAATATGCTAATTTTTTGAGACAGGAATTTTGGGTTTTCATGAGCTGTATGCCAAAATCATCAGTATTAAAACAATAAAAGACCTGAAATATTTAAATTGGTGTGCAATGAATCTAAAATATATGAAAGTTTAATTTTTATCATTACATTATGGAAAATAATGAACTTAATCACAATATGCTAATTTTTTGAGAAGGACCTGTATTTTGTCAGGTAATTATGACATTTAACCAATATTTGAGAAGTGTGAAACACTATTTGACTGAAATGGTTATCAGAAATAATCTCAGAAATAATTTATTTAAAAAAAAAGACTGAAATGTTTTGACTAAAACTTGACTAAGATATATTGAGTTTTCTTTTGACTAAAGCTAGACTAAAATGACGAGACTTTTAGTCGACTAAAACTTGAATAACAAAAAAAGATTTGTGAATGACTAAATATGACTAAAACTAACAATTCAATTCAATTCAAATTTATTTGTATAGCGCTTTTCACAATTCATATTGTTTCAAAGCAGCTTTACAGAAAGTGCATTTCAGAAATGTACGTAAAAAATACAGTTAGTTAATCATCATGTATTAATTTAGGGCATAACATATCGCCGGCGTTGAGTCGTCTCTTCACAGGCGTTTAGTCGTCTCATCGCAGGTGTTGGGGACTCTGAAGTCTCCGTGAGAGGCTGGATACAGACTGTAGCTGAAGAACGCTATTTACCTCGGGACTAGCGTCCCGAGATAACAGCAGAAAAGCAGATGGGAAATAATTAGCGTAGCTGCTGTTCATAATATTAATGCATTCGATCTGATTCAACAGTAGTATAAGAGGCAAGCATTATGTGAATGCTTGGCTGAAGAGATGCGTCTTTAATCTAGTTTTGAACTGGGAGAGCGAGTCTGAGCAACGAACAGTATCAGGAAGGCTATTCCAGAGTTTAGGAGCGAAATGCGAGAACGCCCTCCCTCCTTTAGTGGATCTGGATATCCTGGGAATGACCAGAAGCCTCGAATTTAGGGATCTTAAAGAACGCGATGGATTGTAGGGCGATAGAAGGTCCATTAAATATACAGGAGCTAGACCATTTAGGGCTTTATAGGTCAGTAATAGTACTTTGTAATTGATACGGAACTTAATAGGTAACCAGTGCAGAGATGATAAAATTGGTGTTATATGATCATATTTTCTTGACCTAGTAAGAACTCTAGCAGCTGCATTTTGCACTAACTGTAGCTTGTTTATTGAGGATGCAGGACAACCAGCTAATAAAGCGTTACAGTAATCTAGTCTTGAGGTCATGAATGCATGAACTAACTTTTCTGCATCAGAAACAGATAGCATGTTACGTAGCTTAGCAATATTTCTAAGGTGGAAAAAGGCTGTTCTTGTAACATATGAAATATGATTTTCGAAAGACAAGTTGCGGTCTAGTATAACACCCAGGTCTTTTACTGTAGTGGATAAAGTAACTGGACATCCTTCTAAATTAAAGTTGTATTGTACGAGGTTTTGTGGGTAGTTTTTTGGACCAATAAGTAATACCTCCGTTTTATCTGAATTTAATAGCAGGAAATTACACGTCATCCAGCATTTTATATCTTTAAGACACTCTGTCAATTTAGATAAGTTAGTGTTTTCATCTGGTCTTGATGAAATATATAATTGAGTGTCATCAGCATAACAGTGGAAATTAATTCCATGTTTTCTTATAATATTACCCAGTGGCAGCATATATATTGAGAATAGCAGAGGGCCTAACACCGATCCTTGCGGCACTCCATACTCTACTGACGTTATCTTCGATTTTTCACCATTTAAACAGACAAAATGGTAACGGTCTGATAAGTACGATCTAAACCAGCTTAATGCCTGTCCCTGAACACCAGTGTAGTTTTGTAGTCGATCTAAGAGTATTTTATGATCTATAGTGTCGAACGCAGCGCTAAGATCGAGTAGAACTAGTATTGAGATACAGCCTTGGTCAGAAGCTAAAAGTAAATCATTTGTAATTTTAACTAGCGCAGTTTCTGTGCTATGATGCGGTCTGAATCCTGACTGAAATTTTTCATAGATATCATTTTCTTGCAAGAAAGAGCACAATTGAGCGGACACAATTTTTTCTAGTATTTTAGATATAAATGGAAGAAGGACATTTGGCACAAGACTAAGACTAAGACTAAATTAAAAATAGGTGACAAAATTAACACTACAATGACGGAACAAAATAACTTAAAACAAGAGCCAGAGAAAATACGTTACATTGTATCTACATTTTAATAGGCAAGGCAAGGCAGGTTTATTTATATAGCACATTTCATACACAATGGTAATTCAAAGTGCTTTACATAGAAGAAATTAAGATAATCAAAAGAAATCAGAATAATTAAAACAGTTTAGAATAAAAGATAAAATACAGAAATAATCAAAAGAAATCAGAATAATTAAAAACATAAAATAAAATATAGTACAAACAGTCAGACGAACAGTGGTACAGTGCTCATTCATGAAATGCACAGCTAAACAGAAGTGTTTTGAGTCTGGATTTGAATGTGACTGTAGGAGCACATCTGATCTCTTCTGGAAGCTGGTTCAGCTGCGGCTGGCATAGTAGCTAAAATCAGACTCGCCATGCTTAGAGTGAACCCTTGGTATTTCTAGCTGATGTGATCCTAGTGATCCTAGTGATCTGAGTGATCTGTTGGGTTTATATTCAGTGAGCATATCTGCAATGTATTGAGGTCCTAGGCCATTGAATGATTTATATACCAGTAATAATACCTTAAAAGCAATCCTATATGTAACTGGCAGCCAGTGTAAAGACCTGAGGACTGGTGTGATGTGTTCATATGTTCTGGTTCTGCTCAGCGTTCTGTATGAGCTGACACTGTCTTATGGTGTTTTTGGGAAGGCCAGTGAGAAGTCCAACACAATAATCCACCCTGCTGGTAATGAAAGCATGCACAAGTTTCTCTGAGTCTTGACTGGAAACAAAGCATCTAATTCTTGCAATATTTTTCAGGTGATAGTATGCTGATTTAGTTATTGCTTTGACATGACTACTGAAACTAAGGTCTGACTCCAGAGACACACCAAGATTCCTGACTTGATTTTTAGTTGTTTGACCCCTAGACTGAAGGTATGCGTTCACCTTGAGAACTTCATCTTTGTTTCCAAACGCAATGACTTCAGTTTTGTCTTTGTTTAACTGAAGAAAGTTTTGGCACATCCAATTGTTTACTTCATCAATGCATTGGAACAGAGAGTTAATGGGGCTGTAATCGTTAGGCGATAGGGCTAAGTAGAGCTGTGTATCGTCTGGATAGCTGTGGTAAGAGATTTGGTTCTTTTTCATTATTTGGCTCATTGGGAGCATGTACAGGTTGAATAGGAGTGGCGCAAGAATTGAGCCTTGAGGGACTCTGCATGTCATGGGTGTCCACTCAGACTTATGGTCTCCTATACTCACATAATAACCTCTCCCCACCAAGTATGACCTGAACCATTTTAGGACTATCCCAGAAAACCCGACCCAGTTTTCCAGCCTGTCAAGAAGTATGTTGTGATCGACAGTGTCAAATGCAGCACTGAGGTTGAGTAGTACCAGCACTGATAATTTGCTTGTATCAGAATTTAAGCGAATATCGTTTACTATCTTTATGAGCGCTGTCTCTGTGCTGTGATGCGGTCGGAAACCAGATTGAAAATTGTCAAAGTATCCATTTGAGCTTAAGAATTTGTTCAGCTGATTGAAGACAACTTTTTCAATGATCTTGCCTATGAAAGGAAGATTTGAGATCGGTCCATAGTTGTTTAATATGGTCTTATCCAGATTGCTCTTTTTCAGGAGGGGCTTGACAACTGCAGTTTTCAGGGAGTTCGGAAAACTCCCAGAGAGAAGTGAGGCATTTACCACTTCTAGGAGATCTGCTTCTAAGCTGTGTAACACCTTTTTGAAAAAAGATGTGGGAAGTGCGTCAAGGGCGCAGGTTGATGTTTTAAGGTGCTGTATGGTTTCTTCCAAAATTTTGCAATCAATTTCTTCAAAATCAGACATAGTGACTACTTTCTCAGGTTGTGGTCTGATCTGCCTGACCCCAGCGCAACTCAAGGATGAGCTGATCACCTTTCTGATATTATTGATATTCTCAGAGAAGAAAGAAGCAAACTCACTGCACTTGCCCTCTGAGAGCATTTTACTGGGAATCTGGCTTGGGGGGTTTGTCAGTCTCTCTACAGTAGCAAAAAGAGTGCGTGTGTTGTTTATATTGCTGTTTATAATATTTGAGAAGAAAGTCTGTCTAGCTTTGCCTAGTTCCTTATTGAAAGCATGGATGTTGTCTTTGTAGAGGTTATAATGGACTACAAGTTTTGTCTTCCGCCACATGCACTCTGCTTTTCTGGATTGTCTTTTCATATTTTGCACTGCTGTTGAGTTTCTCCAAGGTGCTTTTAGTCTGCCATTCTTCTTCCTGACTTTCACAGGAGCAATATCATCAATTACACTCTCAACTTTTGAGTTAAAAGAATCAAGGAGAAAATCAACAGAGTCAGCAGATATGCTTGGTGTTAAAGATATGGCCTTCATAAACAGTACACTAGTGTTCTCATTTAAGCATCTCTTCTTGACAGACACAGATCTAGCTTCAATGGCAGGAGAGATCAATATATCAAAGAAAATACAAAAATGATCAGACAGTGCTAATATTGAATCAACACTGAAACAAAATATGTGTGAAATGAGATGCTAGTAACACTTTCGTGGATATTCCGTATCATAACAAGCAAAGCGTCTCAACTGAAAAAAAAAATGATGCACTGCCAAAACGCTCTCAAGCGCAGTGTTGCCAACTATTCTCAAAGGAAAGTAGCTAACGCCTTCCCTAAAAGTCGCTACATGTCACCAGATGACGTCATATTAGCATATTCATGACGTCATCGCGTCGTACTTGCATTGTGCCTGCCTAATGTGTTTGCTCATTAAATTCATGCTCACATACTGTAGCCGAATGTCCAATAAAGCTGTATTTCCTATATTTTTTTGGTCAGACAATAGAACGAGTAGCTATTTTTTATATATGTAAAATTATCTGAATTGAGGGAGTTCAGGGACACACGGGCTTATAGTGCTGTTTACGGTCTTCCTGCAGATGCAGCACTTCATGGAGGTGGAGGTGGCGAAGCTGAAGCGTGAGGAGAAAGAGGCGTCTCGGAGAGAGATCCTGGAGCTGAGACGAGACATGGAGAGAACGCATGAGCTGAAGTCTGAGGCGCTGATGAGTCGAGAGAAGAACGCCATTGAGCGATTACACCGACAACAGGAGGTGCTGTCTGAAAAATACATACAGAACTAACGAGTGCTGGGCGGTACGACCAAAAATCCACATCACGGTATTTAAAAAAATTATACCGGTTTCACACCACGGTATATGATGGTATTATTTTTTCCAACGTCAAAGAATATCTCTGAACAGATTCACGCCCACTTTTATGGGAAAATAAAAAGACTTCCCATAGACTTCAATACAAAATAGCGTCACAAAACAACGTCCGTACACAGGTGACAGCCGTGAATAATTTAAGAAACATGTCAAGTAATTATATGTCCACCCTGCCTGCCATAGAGCGTGAAAGATGCATCAACAAACTTAATTTGGTCAATTTAAAAACATGTCCCTTCATTCTCCCAGCGTCAAACTGGTGTAACAAACCCCACCCAGTGGCCAGAGGTGTCTTACCACTTACCAAGCCAGTGAATGATTTTACTTTGTTTTTGAATGTAAACATCTTTACATATAAATATTATGTCTTATATTGTATATATATTGTAGAGATATATATTATATATTGTAGAGAAAATCCACACTAGTATTAATAATACAGGTTTGCAGTGTTTATAAAGAGATCCAGCAGGAGGCGCTGGAGGAGCGGCAGAAACAGCGTTTTCCACGGTAACGGCTGTACACAAACCAGGACATAAACGCTGCTTTATCAGGAAACATAAAGAAAGATTCAATTAAAATAACATCGAAACTTCTCTTGTTCAACGATGTCAATTCCAACCACAAATAGATTTTCCAAAAGGCTGTGTTGATATTGTGAACCAATGTATAGGTAACACTGTAATGTAATTTGACAGCTATTAATTATAGTTTAACCTCTCCATCTTCACAGTAACACACACATCTGAGCATCACCAGTGAACAGGGAAAAGAGACCTCTTTCAAACAGTTCATATCGTTATTAAAGCGACATACACCGGTATTGCGGTATATTAAAAATGAATATCATGACAAAAATAAACACTGGTATCGATATGAACTGGTCTACCGCTCAGCACTAGAACTAAAGTCACCAAATCAATACAAACCAGATGTTAATCCTTCAATGCTCCCTGCTTGGATGAAATTGTGCAGATTGAGGAAAAAGATCTTTATGCTCAAAGACAAGCTGTGCTGAAAGAGATGGAGTGTGTGCGCAGCGGAGAGATGCAGCTGAAGCTCAGGACCCAGGCCTTCGAGAAGTGAGTTACACCAACACAGATAACACTCAAGCTGCGTGTCACTGGGCCTTCGAGAAGTGAGTTACACCAACACAGATAACACTCAAGCTGCGTGTCACTGGGCCTTCGAGAAGTGAGTTACACCAACACAGATAACACTCAAGCTGCGCGTCACTGGGCCTTCGAGAAGTGAGTTACACCAACGCAAATAACCCTCAAGCTGAGCGTCACTGGGCCTTCGAGAAGTGAGTTACACCAACGCAAATAACCCTCAAGCTGCGCGTCACTGGGCCTTCGAGAAGTGAGTTACACCAACACAGATAACACTCAAGCTGCGTGTCACTGGGCCTTCGAGAAGTGAGTTACACCAACACAGATAACACTCAAGCTGCGCGTCACTGGGCCTTCGAGAAGTGAGTTACACCAACGCAAATAACCCTCAAGCTGAGCGTCACTGGGCCTTCGAGAAGTGAGTTACACCAACGCAAATAACCCTCAAGCTGCGCGTCACTGGGCCTTTCGAGAAGTGAGTTACACCAACACAGATAACACTCAAGCTGCGCGTCACTGGGCCTTCGAGAAGTGAGTTACACCAACACAGATAACACTCAAGCTGCGCGTCACTGGGGCTTCGAGAAGTGAGTTACACCAACGCAAATAACCCTCAAGCTGAGCGTCACTGGGCCTTCGAGAAGTGAGTTACACCAACGCAAATAACCCTCAAGCTGCGCGTCACTGGGCCTTCGAGAAGTGAGTTACACCAACGCAAATAACCCTCAAGCTGCGCGTCACTGGGCCTTCGAGAAGTGAGTTACACCAACGCAAATAACCCTCAAGCTGCGCGTCACTGGGCCTTCGAGAAGTGAGTTACACCAACGCAAATAACCCTCAAGCTGAGCGTCACTGGGCCTTCGAGAAGTGAGTTACACCAACGCAAATAACCCTCAAGCTGCGCGTCACTGGGCCTTTCGAGAAGTGAGTTACACCAACGCAAATAACCCTCAAGCTGCGCGTCACTGGGCCTTCGAGAAGTGAGTTACACCAACGCAAATAACCCTCAAGCTGCGCGTCACTGGGCCTTCGAGAAGTGAGTTACACCAACGCAAATAACCCTCAAGCTGCGCGTCACTGGGCCTTCGAGAAGTGAGTTACACCAACGCAAATAACCCTCAAGCTGCGCGTCACTGGGCCTTCGAGAAGTGAGTTACACCAACCCAAATAACCCTCAAGCTGCGCGTCACTGGGCCTTCGAGAAGTGAGTTACACCAACACAGATAACACTCAAGCTGCGCGTCACTGGGCCTTCGAGAAGTGAGTTACACCAACACAAATAACCCTCAAGCTGCGCGTCACTGGGCCTTCGAGAAGTGAGTTACACCAACGCAAATAACCCTCAAGCTGCGTGTCACTGGGCCTTCGAGAAGTGAGTTACACCAACACAAATAACCCTCAAGCTGCGCGTCACTGGGCCTTCGAGAAGTGAGTTACACCAACGCAAATAACCCTCAAGCTGCGTGTCACTGGGCCTTCGAGAAGTGAGTTACACCAACGCAAATAACCCTCAAGCTGCGCGTCACTGGGCCTTCGAGAAGTGAGTTACACCAACACAAATAACCCTCAAGCTGCGTGTCACTGGGCCTTCGAGAAGTGAGTTACACCAACACAAATAACACTCAAGCTGCGCGTCACTGGGCCTTCGAGAAGTGAGTTACACCAACACAAATAACACTCAAGCTGCGCGTCACTGGGCCTTCGAGAAGTGAGTTACACCAACACAAATAACCCTCAAGCTGCGCGTCACTGGGCCTTCGAGAAGTGAGTTACACCAACGCAAATAACCCTCAAGCTGCGCGTCACTGGGCCTTCGAGAAGTGAGTTACACCAACGCAAATAACCCTCAAGCTGCGCGTCACTGGGCCTTCGAGAAGTGAGTTACACCAACACAGATAACACTCAAGCTGCGTGTCACTGGGCCTTCGAGAAGTGAGTTACACCAACGCAAATAACCCTCAAGCTGCGTGTCACTGGGCCTTCGAGAAGTGAGTTACACCAACGCAAATAACCCTCAAGCTGCGCGTCACTGGGCCTTCGAGAAGTGAGTTACACCAACACAAATAACACTCAAGCTGCGCGTCACTGGGCCTTCGAGAAGTGAGTTACACCAACGCAAATAACCCTCAAGCTGCGCGTCACTGGGCCTTCGAGAAGTGAGTTACACCAACACAAATAACACTCAAGCTGCGCGTCACTGGGCCTTCGAGAAGTGAGTTACACCAACGCAAATAACCCTCAAGCTGCGTGTCACTGGGCCTTCGAGAAGTGAGTTACACCAACACAGATAACACTCAAGCTGCGCCTCACTGGGCCTTCGAGAAGTGAGTTACACCAACACAAATAACCCTCAAGCTGCGTGTCACTGGGCCTTCGAGAAGTGAGTTACACCAACACAAATAACCCTCAAGCTGCGTGTCACTGGGCCTTCGAGAAGTGAGTTACACCAACACAGATAACACTCAAGCTGCGCGTCACTGGGCCTTCGAGAAGTGAGTTACACCAACACAAATAACCCTCAAGCTGCGCGTCACTGGCCCTTCGAGAAGTAAGTTACACCAACGCAAATAACCCTCAAGCTGCGCGTCACTGGGCCTTCGAGAAGTGAGTTACACCAACACAGATAACACTCAAGCTGCGCCTCACTGGGCCTTCGAGAAGTGAGTTACACCAACACAAATAACCCTCAAGCTGCGTGTCACTGGGCCTTCGAGAAGTGAGTTACACCAACACAAATAACCCTCAAGCTGCGTGTCACTGGGCCTTCGAGAAGTGAGTTACACCAACACAGATAACACTCAAGCTGCGCGTCACTGGGCCTTCGAGAAGTGAGTTACACCAACACAAATAACCCTCAAGCTGCGTGTCACTGGGCCTTCGAGAAGTGAGTTACACCAACACAAATAACCCTCAAGCTGCGTGTCACTGGGCCTTCGAGAAGTGAGTTACACCAACACAGATAACACTCAAGCTGCGTGTCACTGGGCCTTCGAGAAGTGAGTTACACCAACACAAATAACCCTCAAGCTGCGCGTCACTGGGCCTTCGAGAAGTGAGTTACACCAACACAGATAACACTCAAGCTGCGTGTCACTGGGCCTTCGAGAAGTGAGTTACACCAACACAGATAACACTCAAGCTGCGCGTCACTGGGCCTTCGAGAAGTGAGTTACACCAACACAAATAACCCTCAAGCTGCGCGTCACTGGCCCTTCGAGAAGTAAGTTACACCAACGCAAATAACCCTCAAGCTGCGCGTCGGTGGGCCTTCGAGAAGTGAGTTACACCAACGCAAAAAACCCTCAAGCTGCGCGTCACTGGGCCTTCGAGAAGTGAGTTACACCAACACAAATAACACTCAAGCTGCGCGTCACTGGGCCTTCGAGAAGTGAGTTACACCAACACAAATAACCCTCAAGCTGCGCGTCACTGGGCCTTCGAGAAGTGAGTTACACCAACGCAAATAACCCTCAAGCTGCGTGTCACTGGGCCTTCGAGAAGTGAGTTACACCAACACAGATAACACTCAAGCTGCGCGTCACTGGACCTTCGAGAAGTGAGTTACACCAACGCAAATAACCCTCAAGCTGCGCGTCACTGGGCCTTCGAGAAGTGAGTTACACCAACACAAATAACACTCAAGCTGCGCGTCACTGGACCTTCGTGCACACATGTGGAATGACGGTCTCAGGTGTGATCCCAATTTTTTTTTTTTTAAATAAATGTCATATCATCATCTTCGATAAAATAAAATAAAATATATAAATGTATGCAATAGTTTGTGATTTTTGAGGTTACCTCTAAAAGTACCATATTTTTTTTATTTAAAATATAGTTATTTTTATGTTATATTTAATATTTCTTTTACTTCAGTTAAAAAAAAAAACATTCCATTATGTTCAGACGGCCCAAAACCTAAACATTTGGTGACATCTGATGACATATGTTGGTATAAAAATAACAAAAAAGCAAAAATATCAATAGCCACTAGATGGCTGTAGTGCTCAATGGCTAAAATCTATAAATAATTTTTGTAGCGAACTTAGAAAATAATTAGTAAACTAGTAAATAACAAAAATAAACTAAAACTAAAGCTATTTAAAAAAAAAAAAAACAGTAATTGAATCAAAGCCGATATTAAGTTATTAAAAGCTTAAATATTAGAGGAAAAACTAAAACGTAAAGTTAAATGTCAAATTGAAGTGCTAATATTACTAGACTTTAAATTACTAAACATAAAATTACTCTAAAATGAAAACTGAAAATATACAAATAAAAAATGTATATACTGGTGAAACTCGAAAAATGAGAATATCGTGCAACAGATCATGTATTTCAGTAATTCAAATTAAAAGGTGAAACTATTATATTTAGTATTTATAACTATATACATATGCATGATTATACTTTTCAGAGGGCCGATATTTCTGTATTTAAAAACCTTTTTTTTTTTTTATTAATTCCATGTAATATTCTAATTTTCTGATTTTGAATTTGGGGTTTTCATAAGCTGTCAGCCATAATCATCACAATTATAACTTTTGCACGATATTCAAATTTTTCCAGTTTCATCAGTATAATGTAGTCTGAAAATATATTAATGCATTAATTGTGCACCTTATAATGCATTGCATGATTTAATGAATAACTGTAACCACAGTTATAATATCGATCTATACATTGTTGTTACGCCTTTAGAAAGTATAATTCATTAAAACACACGACAAACAACCAAATTCAGTCTGCAAAATTATAATGCATTTTTACTTTGCTTACAATTATTATTGAAAATATATAATGCACAAATATTATGAATACCTTTATAAAACATTAAACATAAAGGCAAAGTAAAGGGCTACCATAAAGATTATAATTCAGAATATTAGTTTTGAGGGTTACAGTGTGTTTATAGTACAGTGTGAGACGAGCTCTTTAACTGTGAAGTTCTTGTTTATAGTATCATGGAATCTCTCACAGTCAAACCAAAAATTATTCACACACCAGATATCATTTTTGATATGTGTGCAGGACACAATAGTTAATTTATGTAAGTGAGAAGAACAAAATAAAGTAAACTGTGACATACCCAAAAATAAAATAAAATTTTACTACCAGTAAAAATTAAAATAATTTGGGAATAAAAATGATTGGGACACTTTGAGCTGATCATGTTTTCTGAAGTGTTTTTTCTTTAATAACTAATGCACCTTTTTACACCACAGACTGAACAACATGAAGCATTGCTTGGTGATTAGTTGAGCTAAACTGGTATTATCTAATTGTGTAGTTAAATTTAACAGCTGACAGATATTCAACATAATTCATCTGTGAGAGTCTAACAGAAGTTGAAATATCAACTCTTGAGTCTTATTTTATGACCATTTTCTAAACTAAAGTGAATAAAGTGAGATAATGTGAGAAATGTTGAAGGTGTGTGAATATATTTAGCTGTATGTAGTGTTGTGTTGCCCGCCTCAGGAGCTGTGCGCTGCAGGAGCAGAAGCTGCAGACGCTGGAGGATCTCCTGAGGAGGAGAGAGCTGTGTGTGAAGAGCGTGGAAGACTCCTTCCAGCACAGACTGAAGAGCGAGGTCGAGAAGTAAGCACAGATCTCACGTGTCACTTGTGTATTTAATGGAATAAACTTAAAATCAGGAACATCAGAACAGGAGACTATGTGTATGTTCACACGACAATGATATGCTTAATGGGATAGTTCACCCAAAAATATAAACTCTGTCAGTAATTACTCTCCCTCATGTTGTTCAACCCCGTAAGACCTTCGTTCATCTTCGGAACACAAATTAAGATATTTGTGATTAAATCTGAGAGCTGGATCACTCCTCCATAGGCTTCTAAGGGATTGACACTTGTTCCCAGAAAAGTTATTAAAGACATCGTTAAAATACTCCAAGTGACTACAGTGGCTCAATCTTAAGTTTATCAAGCGACGAGAATACTTTTTGTGCGCAAAAATAATGACTTTATTTTAACTATTCATTTCCTTTTCTGTGTTGTACGTCACACGCATCACACACATGACCAGCGTCGGCCAATAGTGAGCCTACGTGTGACGTACAACACAGAAGCACTGCGCTATCCCAGTACTATTGATTACAATATAATATTGATCAGTGGTGATTGTTCAGTGAGAGTGAAGCTGTTAATAGTTAATGAACTGAACGTGTTTCAGATATCAGCTGGAGCTGAAGGAGGATTACACCAAGAGAACGGAGACACTGACAGAACAAGAGAACAGGATTAAAGGTATTGAAGGATTAACGGTCATCATTTACCGTTGTTGAGTTAAGTTGATCTGTACAGTAGATTTATTGATAATGAACGGTTTTATTGTCCTGTTCGCAGCAGAAGCGCTTCGTCTGCAGAAGAAATCTGATAATATTGATGCAAAAGCAGAAGAGCATGAGAGACATTCATCAGAAGTCAAACATCTGCAGGTAAAGCAGATCTCATCCCATAATTCATCTGTACCAAAGAACATGATCTTTCTAAGCATGACATCGATGTGCTGTTCTTCCTATTTAAGTTGCTTTTAGGCCTTCGTTCAGTTTACAGACTCTCTTTAAAGGTCTATTCTCAGAAATAATATTCTGTTCTTTCCCATGTGACCCTGGACCACAAAACCCCTCACAAGGGTCAATTTTTGGAAATTAAGATGTATACATCATCTGAAAGCTGAATAGATAAGCGTTCCGTTGATGTATGGTGTGTTAGGATATGACACTATTTAGAAGAGATACAACTATTAGAAAATCTGAGGGTGCAAATAAATCTGAACATTG
This sequence comes from Gila orcuttii, assembly GCA_026230005.1. Classification (NCBI taxonomy): domain Eukaryota; kingdom Metazoa; phylum Chordata; class Actinopteri; order Cypriniformes; family Leuciscidae; genus Gila; species Gila orcuttii. The sequence continues at coordinate 53,374,349 of JAPDVR010000007.1, read as the reverse complement.
AGAAAATTGCCTTTAAAGTTGTGCATTTATGTTCGTGATTTTGCTGCATCCACTCACAAAAATATATTTTTTATATATTTATGGTAGGAATTTTACTAAATATCTTCATGGAACATAATCTTTACGTAATGTCCTAATGATTTTTGGCATAAAAGAAAAAGCGATAATTTTGACCCATTCTATTGACTATTGCCACAAATATACACTGCAAAAAATGCTTTTCTTACTTAGTATTTTTGTCTTGTTTCCAGTCCAAATATCTTCACATTCTTAAATCAAGAATCATTTACTAGAGACGTAAAATGATATAAGAATTTTATCTTGTTTTAAGCAAAATTATCTGCCAATGGGGTAAGAAAAATAATCTTAATTCAAATGGAAAACAAGAAACAAAATCTTAATTAAAATGTTAAACAAGATTATTTTTCTTACACCATTGGCAGATAATTTTGCTTATTTTAAGCAAAAATTGACTTAATTTAAAAAAAAATTTTATCAGAAAACAAGATAGAATTCTTATATAATTTTACTTCTCTAGTTAATGTTTCTTGATTTAAGAATGTTTAGATATTTGGACTGGAAACAAGACAAAAATACTTTTTTTCGCAGTGTACCCGTGTGACATGCAGTGTTGGGGAAAGTTACTTTAAAGTAATGCATTACAATATTGTGTTACTCCCTTAAAAAGTAACTCATTGTGTTACTTTTTAAGAAAAGTAATGTTACACTTTTTCTCACCTGGGCTGGGCTTGTTTGTTTTTTTATAGCAAAAAAGTTATATTTTTGGGCAAACGTAAAGGCCCTTTCAGACCAAAATTGAAATAATAAGGCTGAAGGAAATGCAAATTCACATGTAGAAAGTTTAACAATTCACCAATGAAAACAAAAGATCTAAAGTAATTTTTGCTTATGGTTTAACTGAATTATCGAAGATCAGCAGCAACTACATTGGTCAATAAACTAAGATTTAATGCATACAAATATTTGTTTAAACATATTTAATTATTAGAGGTTTGCATATTTTTCTGATTTTGCATTTCACTGATTTTATTCATTGTGAGGAATAATGAATCTTTTTTGTGTTAGAGAGATTAGTAAATGCACCCTCACATTTAGTGTAGAACTACAATAACCATCATGTTCACACACACACACACACACACACACACACACAACACCTCTGCACTTACTCACAATTTGTCTCAATATGGGGACAGGAGAATTGTCAGTCAATAAATGAGAAAAAGTAACTTGCGTTACTTATTTGAAAGAGTAAAAGTAATGCATTACTTTACTAGTTACTTTAAAAAAAGTAATCTGATTACGTAACTCAAGTTACTTGAACACCCAACACTGGCGACATGTGACTGGTTTTGTGGTCCAGGGTCACATGTTTGTGAAACCTGTTTGAAACCAGTATTCTGCAGTGTTAGTTTCACACACTCTCCCGCAGGCGGAGCTGGAGTCGGCCCGATCGCAGACGTCTCTTCTGACCCGAGAGAACGAGCTGATCCGAGAGAAACTGGAGAACATGAGAGATTATCCAGCGCTGAAGAAACAAACAAAAGACCTGCAGACTCACATCAGACTGATGAAGCTCCAGGTGGAGGAGGAACACCAGGAGAACCAGCGACTCAAACAAGGTGTTCGTGTTCCTCCTGTTCCTCTCGTTTCATTAATCCGGTTTCAGATCCGAGTTCTGCTGGAGGATGAGCACAGACTTTGCTTGACTTTAGATCTGTGATTGACTTTAGATCTGTGATAGACTTTAGATCTGTGATAGACTTTAGATCTGTGATAGACTTTAGATCTGTGATTGACTTTAGATCTGTGATTGACTTTAGATCTGTGATTGACTTTAGATCTGTGATTGACTTTAGATCTGTGATTGACTTTAGATCTGTGATTGACTTTAGATCTGTGATAGACTTTAGATCTGTGATAGACTTTAGATCTGTGCTTGACTTTAGATCTGTGATTGACTTTAGATCTATGATTGACTTTAGATCTGTGATTGACTTTAGATCTGTGATTGACTTTAGATCTGTGATAGACTTTAGATCTGTGATAGACTTTAGATCTGTGATAGACTTTAGATCTGTGATAGACTTTAGATCTGTGATTGACTTTAGATCTGTGATAGACTTTAGATCTGTGATTGACTTTACATCTGTGATAGACTTTAGATCTGTGATAGACTTTAGATCTGTGATTGACTTTAGATCTGTGATTGACTTTAGATCTGTGATTGACTTTAGATCTGTGATTGACTTTAGATCTGTGATTGACTTTAGATCTGTGCTTGACTTTAGATCTGTGATAGACTTTAGATCTGTGATAGACTTTAGATCTGTGATAGACTTTAGATCTGTGATAGACTTTAGATCTGTGATTGACTTTAGATCTGTGCTTGACTTTAGATCTGTGATTGACTTTAGATCTGTGCTTGACTTTAGATCTGTGATAGACTTTAGATCTGTGATAGACTTTAGATCTGTGCTTGACTTTAGATCTGTGATAGACTTTAGATCTGTGATTGACTTTAGATCTGTGATTGACTTTAGATCTGTGATTGACTTTAGATCTGTGCTTGACTTTAGATCTGTGATAGACTTTAGATCTGTGATTGACTTTAGATCTGTGATTGACTTTAGATCTGTGATAGACTTTAGATCTGTGATTGACTTTAGATCTGTGATTGACTTTAGATCTGTGATAGACTTTAGATCTGTGATTGACTTTAGATCTGTGATTGACTTTAGATCTGTGATAGACTTTAGATCTGTGATTGACTTTAGATCTGTGATAGACTTTAGATCTGTGATTGACTTTAGATCTGTGATTGACTTTAGATCTGTGATTGACTTTAGATCTGTGATTGACTTTAGATCTGTGATTGACTTTACATCTGTGATAGACTTTAGATCTGTGATAGACTTTAGATCTGTGATAGACTTTAGATCTGTGATAGACTTTAGATCTGTGATAGACTTTAGATCTGTGATTGACTTTAGATCTGTGATTGACTTTAGATCTGTGATAGACTTTAGATCTGTGATAGACTTTAGATCTGTGATAGACTTTAGATCTGTGATTGACTTTAGATCTGTGATAGACTTTAGATCTGTGATTGACTTTAGATCTGTGATAGACTTTAGATCTGTGATTGACTTTAGATCTGTGATAGACTTTAGATCTGTGATTGACTTTAGATCTGTGATTGACTTTAGATCTGTGATAGACTTTAGATCTGTGATTGACTTTACATCTGTGATAGACTTTAGATCTGTGATAGACTTTAGATCTGTGATAGACTTTAGATCTGTGATAGACTTTAGATCTGTGATAGACTTTAGATCTGTGATTGACTTTAGATCTGTGATTGACTTTAGATCTGTGATAGACTTTAGATCTGTGATAGACTTTAGATCTGTGATTGACTTTAGATCTGTGCTTGACTTTAGATCTGTGATTGACTTTAGATCTGTGATTGACTTTAGATCTGTGATTGACTTTAGATCTGTGATTGACTTTAGATCTGTGATAGACTTTAGATCTGTGATAGACTTTAGATCTGTGATTGACTTTAGATCTGTGATAGACTTTAGATCTGTGATAGACTTTAGATCTGTGATAGACTTTAGATCTGTGATAGACTTTAGATCTGTGATAGACTTTAGATCTGTGATAGACTTTAGATCTGTGATTGACTTTAGATCTGTGATTGACTTTAGATCTGTGATAGACTTTAGATCTGTGCTTGACTTTAGATCTGTGCTTGACTTTAGATCTGTGATTGACTTTAGATCTGTGATTGACTTTAGATCTGTGATTGACTTTAGATCTGTGATTGACTTTAGATCTGTGATTGACTTTAGATCTGTGATTGACTTTAGATCTGTGATTGACTTTAGATCTGTGATAGACTTTACTTTAGATCTGTGATTGACTTCAGATCTGTGATTGACTTTAGATCTGTGATAGACTTTAGATCTGTGATTGACTTTAGATCTGTGATTGACTTTAGATCTGTGACTGACTTTAGATCTGTGATTGACTTTAGATCTGTGACTGACTTTAGATCTGTGATAGACTTTACTTTAGATCTGTGATTGACTTCAGATCTGTGATTGACTTTAGATCTGTGATTGACTTTAGATCTGTGATTGACTTTAGATCTGTGATTGACTTCAGATCTGTGATTGACTTTAGATCTGTGATTGACTTTAGATCTGTGATAGACTTTAGATCTGTGATAGACTTTAGATCTGTGATTGACTTTAGATCTGTGCTTGACTTTAGATCTGTGATTGACTTTAGATCTGTGATTGACTTTAGATCTGTGATTGACTTTAGATCTGTGATTGACTTTAGATCTGTGATAGACTTTAGATCTGTGATAGACTTTAGATCTGTGATTGACTTTAGATCTGTGATAGACTTTAGATCTGTGATAGACTTTAGATCTGTGATAGACTTTAGATCTGTGATAGACTTTAGATCTGTGATAGACTTTAGATCTGTGATTGACTTTAGATCTGTGATTGACTTTAGATCTGTGATAGACTTTAGATCTGTGCTTGACTTTAGATCTGTGCTTGACTTTAGATCTGTGATTGACTTTAGATCTGTGATTGACTTTAGATCTGTGATTGACTTTAGATCTGTGATTGACTTTAGATCTGTGATTGACTTTAGATCTGTGATTGACTTTAGATCTGTGATAGACTTTACTTTAGATCTGTGATTGACTTCAGATCTGTGATTGACTTTAGATCTGTGATTGACTTTAGATCTGTGATTGACTTTAGATCTGTGACTGACTTTAGATCTGTGATTGACTTTAGATCTGTGACTGACTTTAGATCTGTGATAGACTTTACTTTAGATCTGTGATTGACTTCAGATCTGTGATTGACTTTAGATCTGTGATAGACTTTAGATCTGTGATTGACTTTAGATCTGTGATTGACTTTAGATCTGTGACTGACTTTAGATCTGTGATTGACTTTAGATCTGTGACTGACTTTAGATCTGTGATAGACTTTACTTTAGATCTGTGATTGACTTCAGATCTGTGATTGACTTTAGATCTGTGATTGACTTTAGATCTGTGACTGACTTTAGATCTGTGATAGACTTTAGATCTGTGATAGACTTTAGATCTGTGATTGACTTTAGATCTGTGATAGACTTTAGATCTGTGATTGACTTTAGATCTGTGCTTGACTTTAGATCTGTGATTGACTTTAGATCTGTGATTGACTTTAGATCTGTGATTGACTTTAGATCTGTGATTGACTTTAGATCTGTGCTTGACTTTAGATCTGTGATTGACTTTAGATCTGTGATTGACTTTAGATCTGTGATTGACTTTAGATCTGTGATTGACTTTAGATCTGTGATTGACTTTAGATCTGTGATAGACTTTAGATCTGTGATAGACTTTAGGTCTGTGATTGACTTTAGGTCTGTGATTGACTTTAGATCTGTGATTGACTTTAGATCTGTGATTGACTTTAGATCTGTGCTTGACTTTAGATCTGTGATTGACTTTAGATCTGTGATAGACTTTAGATCTGTGATTGACTTTAGATCTGTGCTTGACTTTAGATCTGTGATTGACTTTAGATCTGTGATTGACTTTAGATCTGTGATAGACTTTAGATCTGTGATTGACTTTAGATCTGTGATAGACTTTAGATCTGTGATTGACTTTAGATCTGTGATAGACTTTAGATCTGTGCTTGACTTTAGATCTGTGCTTGACTTTAGATCTGTGATTGACTTTAGATCTGTGATTGACTTTAGATCTGTGATAGACTTTAGATCTGTGATTGACTTTAGATCTGTGATAGACTTTAGATCTGTGATAGACTTTAGATCTGTGATAGACTTTAGATCTGTGATAGACTTTAGATCTGTGATAGACTTTAGATCTGTGATTGACTTTAGATCTGTGATTGACTTTAGATCTGTGACTGACTTTAGATCTGTGACTGACTTTAGATCTGTGATTGACTTTAGATCTGTGATTGACTTTAGATCTGTGATTTACTTTAGATATGTGATTGACTTTAGATCTGTGCTTGACTTTAGATCTGTGATTGACTTTAGATCTGTGCTTGACTTTAGATCTGTGATTGACTTTAGATCTGTGCTTGACTTTAGATCTGTGATAGACTTTAGATCTGTGATTGACTTTAGATCTGTGATTGACTTTAGATCTGTGATAGACTTTAGATCTGTGCTTGACTTTAGATCTGTGATAGACTTTAGATCTGTGATAGACTTTAGATCTGTGATAGACTTTAGATCTGTGATAGACTTTAGATCTGTGATAGACTTTAGATCTGTGATTGACTTTAGATCTGTGCTTGACTTTAGATCTGTGATTGACTTTAGATCTGTGCTTGACTTTAGATCTGTGATAGACTTTAGATCTGTGATAGACTTTAGATCTGTGATTGACTTTAGATCTGTGATAGACTTTAGATCTGTGATTGACTTTAGATCTGTGATAGACTTTAGATCTGTGATTGACTTTAGATCTGTGATTGACTTTAGATCTGTGATAGACTTTAGATCTGTGATTGACTTTAGATCTGTGATAGACTTTAGATCTGTGATTGACTTTAGATCTGTGATAGACTTTAGATCTGTGCTTGACTTTAGATCTGTGCTTGACTTTAGATCTGTGATTGACTTTAGATCTGTGATAGACTTTAGATCTGTGCTTGACTTTAGATCTGTGATTGACTTTAGATCTGTGATTGACTTTAGATCTGTGATTGACTTTAGATCTGTGATTGACTTTAGATCTGTGATTGACTTTAGATCTGTGATAGACTTTAGATCTGTGATTGACTTTAGATCTGTGATAGACTTTAGATCTGTGATTGACTTTAGATCTGTGATAGACTTTAGATCTGTGATAGACTTTAGATCTGTGATAGACTTTAGATCTGTGATAGACTTTAGATCTGTGATAGACTTTAGATCTGTGATTGACTTTAGATCTGTGATTGACTTTAGATCTGTGATTGACTTTAGATCTGTAATAGACTTTAGATCTGTGATTGACTTTAGATCTGTGCTTGACTTTAGATCTGTGATAGACTTTAGATCTGTGATTGACTTTAGATCTGTGATTGACTTTAGATCTGTGATTGACTTTAGATCTGTGATTGACTGTAGATCTGTGATTGACTTTAGATCTGTGATAGACTTTAGATCTGTGATAGACTTTAGATCTGTGATTGACTGTAGATCTGTGATTGACTTTAGATCTGTGATTGACTGTAGATCTGTGATTGACTTTAGATCTGTGATTGACTTTAGATCTGTGATAGACTTTAGATCTGTGATTGACTTTAGATCTGTGCTTGACTTTAGATCTGTGATTGACTTTAGATCTGTGATAGACTTTAGATCTGTGATTGACTTTAGATCTGTGATTGACTTTAGATCTGTGATTGACTTTAGATCTGTGATAGACTTTAGATCTGTGATTGACTTTAGATCTGTGATAGACTTTAGATCTGTGATAGACTTTAGATCTGTGCTTGACTTTAGATCTGTGATTGACTTTAGATCTGTGATTGACTTTAGATCTGTGATAGACTTTAGATCTGTGATTGACTTTAGATCTGTGATTGACTTTAGATCTGTGATAGACTTTAGATCTGTGATTGACTTTAGATCTGTGATTGACTGTAGACTGTGATTGACTTTAGATCTGTGATTGACTTTAGATCTGTGATTGACTTTAGATCTGTGATAGACTGTAGATCTGTGATTGACTTTAGATCTGTGATAGACTTTAGATCTGTGATAGACTTTAGATCTGTGATAGACTTTGACTCTCTGATTGACTTTAGATCTGTGATTGACTTTAGATCTGTGATTGACTTTAGATCTGTGATTGACTGTAGATCTGTGATTGACTTTAGATCTGTGATAGACTTTAGATCTGTGATAGACTTTAGATCTGTGATAGACTTTGACTCTCTGATTGACTTTAGATCTGTGATTGACTTTAGATCTGTGATTGACTTTAGATCTGTGCTTGACTTTAGATCTGTGCTTGACTTTAGATCTGTGATTGACTTTAGATCTGTGATTGACTTTAGATCTGTGATTGACTTTAGATCTGTGATTGACTTTAGATCTGTGATAGACTTTAGATCTGTGATTGACTTTAGATCTGTGATTGACTTTAGATCTGTGATAGACTTTAGATCTGTGATTGACTTTAGATCTGTGCTTGACTTTAGATCTGTGATAGACTTTAGATCTGTGATTGACTTTAGATCTGTGATAGACTTTAGATCTGTGATTGACTTTAGATCTGTGCTTGACTTTAGATCTGTGATTGACTTTAGATCTGTGATTGACTGTAGATCTGTGATTGACTTTAGATCTGTGATTGACTTTAGATCTGTGATTGACTTTAGATCTGTGATAGACTGTAGATCTGTGATTGACTTTAGATCTGTGATAGACTTTAGATCTGTGATAGACTTTAGATCTGTGATAGACTTTGACTCTCTGATTGACTTTAGATCTGTGATTGACTTTAGATCTGTGATTGACTTTAGATCTGTGATTGACTGTAGATCTGTGATTGACTTTAGATCTGTGATAGACTTTAGATCTGTGATAGACTTTAGATCTGTGATAGACTTTGACTCTCTGATTGACTTTAGATCTGTGATTGACTTTAGATCTGTGATTGACTTTAGATCTGTGCTTGACTTTAGATCTGTGCTTGACTTTAGATCTGTGATTGACTTTAGATCTGTGATTGACTTTAGATCTGTGATTGACTTTAGATCTGTGATTGACTTTAGATCTGTGATAGACTTTAGATCTGTGATTGACTTTAGATCTGTGATTGACTTTAGATCTGTGATTGACTTTAGATCTGTGCTAGACTTTAGATCTGTGATTGACTTTAGATCTGTGCTTGACTTTAGATCTGTGATAGACTTTAGATCTGTGATTGACTTTAGATCTGTGATAGACTTTAGATCTGTGATTGACTTTAGATCTGTGATAGACTTTAGATCTGTGATTGACTTTAGATCTGTGATTGACTTTAGATCTGTGCTTGACTTTAGATCTGTGCTTGACTTTAGATCTGTGATTGACTTTAGATCTGTGATAGACTTTAGATCTGTGCTTGACTTTAGATCTGTGATTGACTTTAGATCTGTGATTGACTTTAGATCTGTGATTGACTTTAGATCTGTGATAGACTTTAGATCTGTGATTGACTTTAGATCTGTGATAGACTTTAGATCTGTGATTGACTTTAGATCTGTGATAGACTTTAGATCTGTGATTGACTTTAGATCTGTGATAGACTTTAGATCTGTGATAGACTTTAGATCTGTGATAGACTTTAGATCTGTGATAGACTTTAGATCTGTGATTGACTTTAGATCTGTGATTGACTTTAGATCTGTGATAGACTTTAGATCTGTGATTGACTTTAGATCTGTGATAGACTTTAGATCTGTGATAGACTTTAGATCTGTGATTGACTTTAGATCTGTGATTGACTTTAGATCTGTGATTGACTTTAGATCTGTGATTGACTTTAGATCTGTGATTGACTTTAGATCTGTGATTGACTTTAGATCTGTGATTGACTTTAAATCTGTGATAGACTTTAGATCTGTGATAGACTTTAGATCTGTGATAGACTTTAGATCTGTGCTTGACTTTAGATCTGTGATTGACTGTAGATCTGTGATTGACTTTAGATCTGTGATTGACTTTAGATCTGTGATAGACTTTAGATCTGTGCTTGACTTTAGATCTGTGATTGACTTTAGATCTGTGCTTGACTTTAGATCTGTGCTTGACTTTAGATCTGTGATTGACTGTAGATCTGTGATTGACTGTAGATCTGTGATTGACTTTAGATCTGTGATTGACTTTAGATCTGTGATTGACTTTAGATCTGTGATTGACTTTAGATCTGTGATTGACTTTAGATCTGTGATTGACTGTAGATCTGTGATTGACTGTAGATCTGTGATTGACTTTAGATCTGTGATTGACTTTAGGTCTGTGATTGACTTTAGATCTGTGATAGACTTTGACTCTCTGATTGACTTTAGATCTGTGATTGACTGTAGATCTGTGATTGACTGTAGATCTGTGATTGACTTTAGATCTGTGATTGACTTTAGATCTGTGATTGACTTTAGATCTGTGATTGACTTTAGATCTGTGATTGACTTTAGATCTGTGATAGACTTTGACTCTCTGATTGACTTTAGATCTGTGATTGACTGTAGATCTGTGATTGACTGTAGATCTGTGATTGACTTTAGATCTGTGATTGACTTTAGATCTGTGATTGACTTTAGATCTGTGATTGACTTTAGATCTGTGATTGACTTTAGATCTGTGCTTGACTTTAGATCTGTGATTGACTTTAGATCTGTGATAGACTTTAGATCTGTGATTGACTGTAGATCTGTGATTGACTTTAGATCTGTGATTGACTTTAGATCTGTGATTGACTGTAGATCTGTGATTGACTTTAGATCTGTGATAGACTTTAGATCTGTGATAGACTTTAGATCTGTGATAGACTTTGACTCTCTGATTGACTTTAGATCTGTGATTGACTTTAGATCTGTGATTGACTTTAGATCTGTGCTTGACTTTAGATCTGTGCTTGACTTTAGATCTGTGATTGACTTTAGATCTGTGATAGACTTTAGATCTGTGATTGACTTTAGATCTGTGATTGACTTTAGATCTGTGATTGACTTTAGATCTGTGCTTGACTTTAGATCTGTGATTGACTTTAGATCTGTGATAGACTTTAGATCTGTGATTGACTGTAGATCTGTGATTGACTTTAGATCTGTGATTGACTTTAGATCTGTGATTGACTGTAGATCTGTGATTGACTTTAGATCTGTGATAGACTTTAGATCTGTGATAGACTTTAGATCTGTGATAGACTTTGACTCTCTGATTGACTTTAGATCTGTGATTGACTTTAGATCTGTGATTGACTTTAGATCTGTGCTTGACTTTAGATCTGTGCTTGACTTTAGATCTGTGATTGACTTTAGATCTGTGATAGACTTTAGATCTGTGATTGACTTTAGATCTGTGATTGACTTTAGATCTGTGCTTGACTTTAGATCTGTGATTGACTTTAGATCTGTGCTTGACTTTAGATCTGTGATAGACTTTAGATCTGTGATTGACTTTAGATCTGTGATTGACTGTAGATCTGTGATTGACTTTAGATCTGTGATTGACTTTAGATCTGTGATTGACTTTAGATCTGTGCTTGACTTTAGATCTGTGATTGACTTTAGATCTGTGATAGACTTTAGATCTGTGATTGACTTTAGATCTGTGATTGACTTTAGATCTGTGCTTGACTTTAGATCTGTGATTGACTTTAGATCTGTGATTGACTTTAGATCTGTGATTGACTTTAGATCTGTGATTGACTTTAGATCTGTGATAGACTTTAGATCTGTGATTGACTTTAGATCTGTGATTGACTTTAGATCTGTGATTGACTTTAGATCTGTGATTGACTTTAGATCTGTGATTGACTTTAGATCTGTGATTGACTTTAGATCTGTGATAGACTTTAGATCTGTGCTAAAGTTGAAAACAGTTCATATTTCTGTGGAAACCGTCATACATTTTATTTTTCAGGATTCTTTGATGAATAGAAAGTTTAAAAGAACAGCATCTATTTGAAATATAAATATTTTGTAAAAGTAAATATCTTTTTTAAAGAATTTTTAAAATTTCTTAACTGTATACACTGGGATTTGGAATCAGACAGTTTTCGTTTCTTTCTATTCATCAAATCAGCAAAACATTCAGCTTTGATCACAGGAATAAATTGCATTTTACAATATATTCACATAGAAAACAGCTGATTTACATTCTAATAATATTTCAAAATTTTTTGATGAATTTGATGAAATAAATGGTGAGCAGAAGAGACTCTTTCAGAAACATTAACTACACACACACACACACACACACACACACACACACACACACACACACACACACACAAACACACACACATATATATATATATATATACACAGTGTGTGTGTTTGTGTGTGTGCATATATATATATATATATATTAGTAAACTTGTTTAAATTTCCATTAGACTTTAAAAAAACTTCTTCTCACATTATCAATTAAAAGCAAAGTTTGCTTATCAATTGAAGGAGCTTTATTTTTATGAATTGATGAACTAACATTATTCCAACCTTTTATAATGATTCCTTTTACAGTCATGGTCAGAATTAATGGCACCCCTGGTAAATATGATCAAAAATGCCTGTAAAAAATAAATCTGCATTGTTTATCCTTTTGATCTTTCATTAAAAAAAAAGCAAAAATCTAACCTTTCATTGAAGTAAAATAATTGAAAGTGGGGGGGAAATCACTTTATGAAATAAATGTTTTTCTACAAAACACGTTGGCCACAATTATTGGCACCCCTAGAATTTTTTACATGTAAAATATCTCTGAATTATATACCTATTAATATTTACCTTTTTTTAGCACACCAGGGTGACTAGGAACATTAAGTTGTCTTGCTATGACTTCTTGTTTCACAGGAGTTTAAACATGAGGAAACACAAAGGCCAAATTCCCTTAATCATTCATCACAATGAGTAAAACCAAAGAATATAGTTCTGATGTGCATCAAAGGATTGTTGAGCATTACAAAATAGAAAATGGCTGTAAGAAAATAGCTAAAGAATTGAAAATCCCCAACTTGACCATCAGGGCAATAATTAAGAAGTTCCAATCAACTAAAGATGTTATGAATTTGCCAGGAAGAGGACGTGTGTCTATATTGCCTGAATGCACAGTGAGGAGGAAAGTTTGAGTGGCCAAAGACTCTTCAAGGATCACAGATGGAGAATTGCAGAGATTACTTGGTCTTGGGGTCAGAAAGCCTAAACAAAATATATCAAACAACCCCTACATCCCCACATGTTGTATGGAAGGGAAACCAGATGTGTTTGGTGCAAACAGGGGTAAAAAGTCCCCCAAGCCTACGGTTAAATATACTGCTGGATCTTATATGTTGTGGGCCTATTTTTTTGCTGGAGGTCCTGGACATCTTGTTCAGATACATGGTATTATGGATTCTATCAAATATCAACAGATAAAAAATCAAAACCTGACTGCCTCTGCTAGAAATCTTATAATGGGCCGTGGTTGGATCTTCCATCAGGACAACGGTCCAAAAGAAACATCAAAATCAATACAAAAATGGGTAACTGAGCACAAAATGAAGCTTCTGCCATGACCGTCCCAATCCCCTAAACTGAACCCTATAGAAAATGAGTGTGGTGAACTGAAGAGAAGAAGCACCAACATGAACTTGTGAATCTGAAGGATCTGGAGAGATTCTGTATGGAGGAATGGTCTCTGATCTCAGGTCAGGTGTTCTCCAAACTCATCCGGCATTATATAAGAAAACTCAGAGCTGTTATCTTGGCAAAAGGAGGTTACAAAAAGTATTTAATAACAGGGAGCCAATAATTATGGCCAGCGTGTTTTAGAGAAAAGCATTTATTTCATAATGTGATTTACCCCCCACTTTCAATTATTTTACTTCACTGAAAGGTTAGATTTTGGCTTTTTTTTTAAATTAAAGATCAAAAGGATAAACAATGAAGATTTATTTTTTACAGCCATTTTTGATCATGTTTACCAGGGGTGCCATTAATTCTGACCATGACTCTATCAATAATGTTTCAGCAGGATTGGGATGGAAAAACTCCTTTATATTTGCTTATGCATCTTTTCTGAGGAGGAAAAAACAAACAACAAACATTTGCAGACTAAAAATGTAAAAACAAGCGGAGTATAACTTCTGGGAAAGGTGTGTTTGCTTCCTGTGAAGTTCCAGCAGTTCCGGCCAGAATATGAAGGGGTCAAACGGGGATAACACACACACACACACAAGTGGCCAGTTTGGATGTGCTCTGCTTGTTAATCTGGCGCTCTTGGCCAGAGGAGGTGGGGGGGGGGGGGGGGTACAGAGAAACGCTTCAGTCTCCTCATAACAGCAGAAACTCTGTGCATGTCCCACTTTACCCCCGCTTTTACTCTGAATTCTGTATCATGACCAGTGTTGGGGAAAGTTACTTTTAAAAGTAATGCATTACAATATTATTGCGGTACTTACAAAAAAAGTAACTGATTGCGTTACTTTTAAAGTGAAGTATTTGTAATGATCCATAATGAATTTACTTCCAATATATTTGATTAATTAAATTAATTAATTAATGTTGCAATAGAGTTTGTACATGACAAAAAAAAGTCATGTATTTATACTCAATATATAACTGTACATATCTGTTCTTTTACAGTTAGTAACTGAAGTGTAGATTACATTTGTACAATTATATGAAAAAAAGAAGATAAATTAAATAAATGATAAACTCTAAAAACTCAACTTTTATCTTTTTCATCTTTGATTTTAATCATAATGGAACATTGAAAAAAAAATCAGTACAAAAAAATGCTAAACTTTGACAAAAAAGGCATTTTTATTGTTAGAATTGTGATTTCATAATATTTAGATATGAATCCAACTGGAAAAACTTGTGAAAAGATCTTTCAGTTAGTCAAATAGCTAATAGCATATAGTGGAGCTCTATAGCCATCTAGTGGCTAAAATGATCATTTTTTACCTTTTAAAACTACTTTTTCCAAAATGTGGGCAAAAATTTTACACTAAACCATGTAAAATTATCCATGTTATCCATATAAATGAAATTTATGAATGTTTTATACAAAAACAACTTTTTATGTAAAATTCAATAAAAAAAACAGTTTTTAATTTATTTATATAAATTTAAAATATATCATAAATCCTCCAAAAACTGCACAAATGTGGAGTAAAAACATTAATAAACAGAGTAAAATTACATTTTTGACATTTGTGATTCAATTCAGAATCGTCCACGTCCGCATCGCGATGCATTCAAGAATCGATTTTTCCCCCACTCTAATATATGTGTGTGTGTGTGTGTGTGTGTGTGTGTAGAGCATGAGCTGGTCCTGCAGGCTGAGATCGGGAGACTGCAGAACACACGAGCTCTGGACCAGCAGGAGTTCGAGACTCAGAGAAGCGTTCTGCACACACAGCTCCAGCACGAGGTGTGTTTCCTCAGGATCCAGTGTTCACACACTTCAGTTCCTGCTTTAGTCTGAGGCGGGATGAGCATTAGACTGGACTTCATTATTATTCTTTATCGTGTAGACATTGCTTATGATTTTATGGAAGAATCTCACAAAACGCCAAGAATATAACCTTCAAAACCAAATGAAAGACAGAAGGATCATATATACACACACACACACACACACACAGGTGAAACTCGAAAAATTAGAATATCGTGCAATAGTTATAAGTTTGATGATTATGGCTTACAGCTTATGAAAACCCCAAATTCAAAATCTCAGAAAATTAGAATATTACATGAAATCAATAAAAAAAAGGATTTTAAATACAGAAATGTCAGCCCTCTGAAAAGTATAATCATGCATATGTATATAGTTATATATACTAAATATATTAGTTTCACCTTTTAATTTGAATTACTGAAATACATGAACTGTTGCACGATATTCTCATTTTTCGAGTTTCACCAGTATATATAAATATACACACACACACACATACATATATATATATATATTTTTAAATAGAATATGGACCTTAAGAATATGACCTTCAAAACCAAAGAAAGAAAACATATATATTACATTTTAATAATGATAATATTTACTCAAAGGTGAAATATTCAGATGCATTACAATTATGAGATTCTTTGTGAAATGTACTTAATTGTGCAAAAAATATCAAGAATATGACGTTCAAATATATATATATTACTTTTTAAATTTTTATTTGTTTAATAATATATTCAATGTAACCTGTATGTTTTCCTGAGATGTGTTTCTTGTTGGTGTGTGTGTGTGGTTGCATGCATGTGTGTGTGGGTGGTTGCGTGTGTGTGTGTGTGTGTGTGTGGTTGCATGCGTGTGTGTGTGTGGTTGCGTGTGTGTGGCTGTGTGTGTGTGTGTGTGTGTGGTTGCATGTGTGTGTGTGTGTGTGTGTGGTTGCATGCGTGTGTGTGTGTGTGTGGTTGCATGCGTGTGTGTGTGGTTGCATGCGTGTGTGTGTGGGTGTGTGTGTGTGTGTGGTTGCATGCGTGTGTGTGTGTGGTTGCATGCGTGTGTGTGTGTGGTTGCATGCGTGTGTGTGGTTGCATGCGTGTGTGTGTGGGTGTGGGTGTGTGTGTGTGTGTGGTTGCATGCGTGTGTGTGTGTGGTTGCATGCGTGTGTGTGTGTGTGGTTGCATGCGTGTGTGTGTGTGTGTGGTTGCATGCGCGTGTGTGTGTGTGTGGTTGCATGCGTGTGTGTGTGTGTGTGTGTGTGGATGCGTGTGTGTGTGTGTGTGTGTGAGTGTGTGGTTGCATGCGTGTGTGTGTGTGTGTGTGTGTGGTTGCATGCGTGTGTGTGTGTGTGGTTGCATGCGTGCGTGTGTGTGTGTGTGTGTGTGTGTGTGTGTGTGTGTGTGTGTGTGTGTGCAGGCTCAGCAGTGTGTGTTGTTGAAGGCTCAGCTGCAGGAGTGTGAGGAACGCACCGCGTGGATGAACGCTCACACACACCAGCTCCAGCTCCAGCTCCAGCACACACAGCAAGGTCTCACACACACACACTCGCTCTGATAGAGGCCAGATAACTCAAGCGTTCAGTCAATCTGACACTCAGCATCTTCTCTCTCAATGCTTTCAGATTCGTTTGCAAGCTAAACACTTGCAAAAGTGTGTTTATTTCATTCAGGGTTCCCACGGCCACCAAAATAAATGAGGAAACTGTAATATTGTATATGAATAAGAATGAACTCAGAACTCGATTAGACTGAAACTGAACCAGTGATGGCTTTTGTAAATGAATCATTCTTTGTAGTGATTCCTTTTCAATGAATCGTTCAAACCACTTCACAACTCATTCTTAATGATTAATTTGTGAATTTCTCTTTTTATTCAGTTTGTATTAAATCTTTCCCCACCATTGACGTAAACATAATGAGATGATCAACATTAAACAGGATTTAAATCGAAACTGCCAAACGTTAATGAATAAAATGTGGAACACATGAAGAGGAAACGACTGAAGCTTTGAGGTGTTGATGGACTCGATCGACTCTGAATCTCATCCGGACCAAAACTGTGACAAAAACATGATTTTATCAGCTTTTTGCTCAAAATGTTGTTTTTTTATGACACTTACCCACATTCAAGTGTTGATTAAAAAAAGAATGCATGAAGCTAGAATAAAATCAGATATTCTGTTCTTTCTTATAATATATTGCATGTTCAAATATTTATACATCAAAATTTTCCTGGGGCAATGAAACTTTTGTGAAAATGATCAAAAACGCTGGCGGGGAAAGAGTTAATGAATCAGTGAAGTGAACCACACTAAAAAGAATGATTCACAAAATGAATTATTTACAATGAGTTGTGAAGTCACTTGAACGATTCATTAATACAAACTGAATTAAAAAAATTATTCATATATGAATCATTCAGAATGAGTTGTGAAGTCACTTAAACGATTCATTAATACAAACTGAATAAAAAAAAGTATTCACATATGAATCATTCAAAATGAGATGTGAAGTCACACAGTTGAATGATTCATTAATACAAACTGAATTTAAAAAAATTATTCACAAATGAATCATTCAGAAGAAGTCAAGTTCTTTTCAATGAATCTTTCAATCGGCGTGGGAACCCTGATCTTTCATTAGTAGTGTGTTTAATGGTGGGGAGTTTTCGGTCACTCTCTCTCTCTCTCTCTCTCTCTCTCTCCCTCCCTCTCTCTCCCTCTCTCTCTCTCGTTCTCAGCTCTGGAGAACGAGGTCCTTCGTAATCCCAAGCCTTCGCTGTTAGACCGATCAGTTCTCAGTTTGACCCCTGACGTGTACGCAGACTCCGCCTGGAAGGCCAGGGCCCCGTGTGCCGCTGATGTGCCTGAAGCCGGGGCCCTCAGGGGCCGGTGGACTCGTGTCGAAGCCCCCGAACACGAGCACGACTCGGGCCTGGTGACCGGCGCTCTGGCCCGGATCCGGGAGCTGGAGCTGGAAGCCGAACGGCTCGAGGAAGCGTACAGGATCCATCAGAACAGAGATCCCAGAACCTGTGGAGTGAGTTTGGGGCCCGTGGAGAGACTGAGCAGAACCCCTTCCCCGAGAGAGAGAGACCCACTGAGACTCCTCTCTCCTGCAGTGTCCAGGAGCAAACGCAGAGTCGCGGATCGGGACGCTCAAGGTAACGCTTTGAGCTGCGTTGATAACTGCACTGATAGCAGCAACCGGAAACATTTGGCGAAAATGTGGTTTTGTTTAACCCTGGTGAGACAATTTTGTCTTTGTCAGTTTTTTATTTTTATTTTGATCATTTTGCCTGTTTTAATGCCAACTGCATAAATGTTGGCACAGGTGTGTATTTTTATTGGAATTTTACTATTTCACCCCCATTTCCTTTAAAGGTGACATATTATGCCCCTTTTCGTAAGATGTAATATAAATCTATGGTGTCCCCAGAATGTGTGTGAGCTTTCAGCTCAAATTCCCCCCAGATCATTTATTATATCTTGTCAAATTTGCCCCTTTTTGGGTGTCAGCAAAAACACGCCGTTTTTGTGTGTGTCCCTTTAAATGCAAATGAGCTGCAGCTCCGCCTCCGTTCAGAAGAGGGCGGAGTCTTTACACGAGCTTCAGAAACTCCGGCAATAACAAAACAGGCCAATCTCACTCATCCAGAATCCCAGAATAACCAGTAGCGAGTGAACTTCTTGGATGCCGTGGTGGTGAGTTTATTATTAAAAAATTTAAATTCTGAAGTGAACTAATGCTTTACTGGTGTTTGTGTGTTGATCAGAGCGGAGGATGATCTCTGACAGTGGTCGAGCGGCACTGGTGTTTGCAGAAAGAGAGAGAGAGATCTCCCCGATCCCTGCTGGAGAAATGAGCTCATCCAGAGACTTCACACACACACACATCAGTCCCAGCAGTCCCAGGATGAAGAGCACCACACGCCACAGCTGCAGGTGCACACACACACACACACACACACACAAGCCACAAACACGCCATACATGCGCTTAAAGACACGCCAACACACACGCCACATGCTTAAATACACGCCATACACACGCTTAAAGACACGCCAACACACGCCACACACGCTTAGACACGCCATACACGCGCTTAAAGACACGCCAACACACGCCACATGCTTAAATACACGCCATTCACACGCTTAAAGACACGCCAACACACGCCACACACGCTTAGACACGCCATACACGCGCTTAAAGACACGCCAACACACACTCCACATGCTTAAATACATGCCATACACACGCTTAAAGACACGCCAACACACGCCACACACGCTTAAAGACACAACATACACGTGCTTAAAGACACACCAACACACACGCCACATGCTTAAATACATGCCATACACACGCTTAAAGACACGCCAACACACGCCACACACGCTTAAAGACACGCCAACACACGTGCTTAAAGACACACCAACACACACGCCACATGCTTAAAGACACGCCATACATGCGCTTAAAGACACGCCAACACACACGCCACATGCTTAAATACACGCCATACACACGCTTAGACACGCCAACACACGCTTAAAGACACGCCAACACACGCCATTCACACGCTTAAAGACACGCCAACACACGCCACACACGCTTAAAGACACGCCACCACACGCTTAAAGACACGCCAACACACGCCACACACGCTTAGACACGCCATACACGCGCTCAAAGACACACCAACACACACTCCACATGCTTAAATACATGCCATACACACGCTTAAAGACACGCCAACACACGCCACACACGCTTAAAGACACGACATACACGTGCTTAAAGACACACCAACACACACGCCACATGCTTAAATACACGCCACACACATGCTTAAAGACACGCCATACATGCGCTTAAAGACACGCCAACACACATGCCACATGCTTAAATACACGCCATACACACGCTTAGACACGCCAACACACGCCACACACGCTTAAAGACACGCCAACACACGCCACACACGCTTAGACACGCCATACACGCGCTTAAAGACACGCCAACACACACGCCACATGCTTAAATACACGCCATACACACGGTTAAAGACACGCCAACACACGCCACACACGCTTAAAGACACACCAACACACGCTTAGACACGCTAACACACGCTTAGACACGCTAACACACGCTTAGACACGCCAACACACACCACACACGCTTAAAGACACGCCATACACGTGCTTAAAGACACACCAACACACACGCCACATGCTTAAATACATGCCACACACACGCTTAGACACGCCACACATGCTTAAAGACACGCCATACATGCGCTTAAAGACACGCCAACACACACGCCACATGCTTAAATACACGCCATACACACGCTTAGACACGCCAACACACGCCACACACGCTTAAAGACACGCCAACACACGCTTAGACACGCTAACACACGCTTAGACATGCCAACACACACCACACACGCTTAAAGACACGCCATACACGTGCTTAAAGACACACCAACACACACGCCACATACTTAAATACACGCCACACACACGCTTAGACACGCCACACATGCTTAAAGACACGCCATACATGCGCTTAAAGACACGCCAACACACACGCCACATGCTTAAATACACGCCATACACACGCTTAGACACGCCAACACACGCCACACACTCTTAAAGACACGTCAACACACGCCACACACGCTTAGACACGCCATACACACACTTAAAGACACGCCACATGCTTAAATACACGCCATACACACGCTTAGACACGCCAACACACGCCACACACTCTTAAAGACACGTCAACACACGCCACACACGCTTAGACACGCCATACACACACTTAAAGACACGCCAACACACGCCACATGCTTAAATACACGCCATACACACGCTTAAAGACACGCCAACACACGCCACACACGCTTAAAGACACGCCAACACACGCTTAGACACGCCAACACACACCACACACGCTTAAAGACACGCCATACACGTGTTTAAAGACACACCAACACACACGCCACATGCTTAAATACACGCCACACACACGCTTAGACACGCCACACATGCTTAAAGGAACGCCATACATGCGCTTAAAGACACGCCAACACACACGCCACATGCTTAAATACACGCCATACACACGCTTAAAGACACGCCACATGCTTAAATACACGCCACACAAGGTTAAATACATGCCAACACACACGCTTAAATACACACCACACACACGCTTAAAGACATGCCACACATGCTTAAAGACACACCAACACACACGCCACATGCTTAAATACACGCCAACACACACGCTTAAATACACGCCAACACACACGCTTAAATACACACCACACACACGCTTAAAGACACGCCACACACGCTTAAAGACACACCAACACACACGCCACATGCTTAAATACACGCCAACACACACGCTTAAATACACGCCAACACACACGCTTAAATACACGCCAACACACACGCTTAAATACACGCCAACACACACGCTTAAATACACTCCACACACGCTTAAAGACATGCCACACACACGCTTAAAGACACGCAAATACACGCCACCACACACGCTTAAATACACGCAACACACGCTTAAATACACGCCAACACACACGCTTAAATACACGCAACACACGCTTAAATACACGCCAACACACGCTTAAATACACGCCAACACACACGCTTAAATACACGCCAACACACACGCTTAAATACACGCCAACACACACGCTTAAATACACGCCAACACACACGCTTAGACACGCCACACACACGCTTAAAGACACGCCACACACACGCTTAAATACACGCAACACACGCTTAAATACACGCCACACGTGCTTAAAGACATGCCACACACACGCTTAAAGACACGCCACACACACGCTTAAAGACATGCCACACACACGCTTAAATACACGGCAACACACACGCTTAAATACACGCAACACACGCTTAAATACACGCCAACACACACGCTTAAATACACGCCAACACACACGCTTAAATACACGCCAACACACACGCTTAGACACGCCACACACACGCTTAAAGACACGCCACACACACGCTTAAATACACGCAACACACGCTTAAATACACGCCACACGTGCTTAAAGACATGCCACACACACGCTTAAAGACATGCCACACACACGCTTAAATACACGCCAACACACACGCTTAAATACACGCCAACACACACGCTTAAATACACTCCACACACGCTTAAAGACATGCCACACACACGCTTAAAGACATGCCACACACACGCTTAAAGACACGCCACACACACGCTTAAATACACGCCAACACACACGCTTAAATACACGCAACACACGCTTAAATACACGCCAACACACACGCTTAAATACACGCCAACACACACGCTTAAATACACTCCACACACGCTTAAAGACATGCCACACACACGCTTAAAGACATGCCACACACGCTTAAAGACACGCCACACACACGCTTAAAGACACGCCACACACACGCTTAAAGACACGCCACACACACGCTTAAAGACACACCAACACACACGCCACACACATGCTTAAGGACACGCCAGTACACACACACGAACACGCCACATGCAATATTGCAATGTCTAATGACGTGACGAATCTAATGGACACATAATAAGTGCATTGAAATGTAGCTCAGTGTTTTTAGCTTTCTATCTGAATCATATTATAATTCTATTTTTTTTTTATTTCACAGTCCACCCAAACTGCAGGAAATCATATCCATTTCATCCCAGGAGTCTTCTCCTCAACCGGAGAAGATCACGCTTCACGACCTCACCGACCCCGCACAACGTGAGCATTCAATATCAGGGAGTTTAGTTTCCCAGGCCTGTAGAATCATGGAGATTTCTATACTGAAGATACACTAATGTTCAGAAGATTGGGCTCAGTAAGATTTTTTCTATAGAAATTCATACTTTTATTCATCAAGGATACATTAAATTGATTAAAAGTGACAGTAAAGACATTTATGATGTTATAAAAGATTTTATTTCAAATAAATTATTTTTATTCATCAAAGAATCCTGAAAAATAAAATGTATCCACATAAAAATTATGTCTGGAAATCAAATTTTCAATTCCAGAAATCTATAAATCTGAAGCAGCACAACTGTTTTCAACATTGATAATAATCATAAATGTTTCTTGAGCATCAAATCATCATATTATAGTGATTTCTGAAGGATCATGTGACACTGAAGACTGGAGTAATGATGCTGAAAATTCAGCTTTGATCACAGGAATAAATTACACTTTACTATATATTCACATAGAAAACAGCTGATTTACATTATAATAATATTTCAAAATTTTTACTGTATTTTTAATCAAAAAAATGCAGCTGTGTTGAGCAGAAGAGACAAAAATCTTACGACCCCAATCTTTTGACCAGAGTGAATATGATTAGAGTCTTGAGCTTCTGGCATATTTTATCTGCTAAAAATCTGAAACCGTTTGTGTGTGTGTGTGTGTGTGTGTGTTCAGTTGTGTCCACAGATCAGGAGTGTTTCCTCCAGAAGCTCCAGGATCATCAGGGTGAGACAGATCTTCAGTCTCTCTTCCTCTTGAGTTTTGAAATCACTCTATAAACTAGTGTGGTGTTTTTCAGACGTTCAATCATCATCATCGTCATCAGCCGTAATGAAAGAGCGGCGTGAGGAAGAGGAGGAGAGGAAGAGAAAAGAGGAGGAGAGACGGCGGGCGAGAGAGGAGGCGCAGGAGAGAGAGGAGAGAGAGATGGAGAGACTCAAGCAGGAGATGGTGACGTTTCTTTCATCTTACTGATCACACACACACACACACACACACACAACTGCAACACTCCACCCCAAACTTTTTCTTTATTTTCTATTTTAAAAAAAAATGTTTATTAAGTGTTCATCAGAGGGTCCAAGACCCTGGGACTTTGTCACACTTGAACCACGAATACACACAAAAAATGTTATGGAAGTTTTGTGGTTGAAATTTAAAAAAGTAACAAATCCTTTACCCACAGGTCAATGAATGAATGCTTCAGTACACATAGAAAAACCTAAAAATGCTGAAAATTCAGACCAAAACATTACCAAAAAAATATTTTATAATGTCTACATGTGTATCTGAACGCACACTGAAGTGACTGACTTTAGGACCCAGCGGAACAGCTCATTTACTCCATATACAGATATAACGCCATCTAGAGTCCTGAAATATCATGATATATTATTATTTTTCCTCAAAGACTCCCAATGTAAGATATTTAGAGCTGAATTAAAAGAGTTATGCATGAAATTGTGAGTTATTTTGAATTTAAGTTGAAAAAATGTGCTTAAATTACTATTTATTTATTGATCAAATCTAGTCATTTAAATGTTAATAAATACAAAATAACAAAAAATCTCCCCAAAAAATTGGTTTAATAGAAAAAATATTATTAAAATTAAATTAAAAAAGCTTTATGGACAAAAAAAAAAGAAGTGTAATTTTAAGGCTTCTGGTCATTTTGAGCGAAGGATGAGTTAAAATGATTGTGGCTGTTTTTACTTTGACGGTATGATTTCCTTTCTGATCTCCTTTCAGGAGGATCAAAATGAGAAACAAGCAGAAGACGAGAGAGAAGGTCATGTGACATTACCGACCTCCGCGATTGGAGGAGCTGATGTGGCCAATCCGCTTCAGAAGTACATGATGATGCTCATGCAGGACAAGCCGCAGGATCAGGTGAAGACACGCTTACAGACACACTTCTACAGCCGACTGAGGCCTGTTTCACACACAACTGGGCTTTCACACACACTTTCTCTACTGTAATGCTAAAAAAATAGTAGCTAATAGTAGCAGATGGAGATTATGAATATGCAATCTATTGATATTCCTGCAGTTTCCGGATGTAAAATGTTGAATTTTCTGTCGAATTGAACCACTGAATTTGTGAAAGTGAATTTTGTAAAGCGAGATAAAATGGACCGAAAATTGCTTGTCAAATATTATAGGTTGTATTTTTAAACAAAATGAACATTTTGGAAGTGAAATCTAAAAGGTGAATATGGATTATTTAATTTTTAATAATGAAAATATGTGAAATGTTTTGAATTGAAATATTCACAACTTAAATAAACGACCATGTTGAATTTCAGCCCATAAAGATACAATCTAAAAATACAATGCAAACACGGTTAATGCAATGCATATTTTTTTCAATTAGTTCAATTCAACAAGTTTTTTGTTTCAAAAACATTTGCCATTAATTTTTACTTCCATAGAAAATACTCAGCAATGCTGTCGACTTATGAATTTACACATGCTTTGTCTTAAAGCGTATTAAAAACACCACATAGACATATAAACAACATTAAAAGCTGGACTTTCACCACAGAGGTGAAACTTTAAATGGTTTCATTTTTTCATAAGCAAAGTATAATGTAATTTCTTTTGATTTTAAGGTGAGATATATGATTCTTTTAATGAACTTTCAGAGTCTAAAGAAAGAGGCATCAGAAAACCAGAGTCAAGAGGATGTTGTCCTGTCCGACACCGAGCGCAGGTGAGCCACACTTTCACTGTCTAACAAACACTGAGAGATGATCGATTACAAACTTCACTGTGTTCCTCAGTGTCGGCGTGACGTCACACGGAGAACCGGACGACTTCTGGTGAAGAACATCACGCGAGTCGCTCGTTTCACCGCTGGATCTTCAGTGTATTTATGTATATATAGACATGAATCTTTGGGAATGTTGTTTTTATTGAGAGACTGAATAAATGGGAAATGTTTAAAGTTCTGCTGTTGGATTTTAATTCTGACGGTCCATAAGAGCTGTTATTATTCAGTAATATCACTAATGATGGTGAGAGCAAAACTTGAATAATGACTGTTTACAGCAGAATATGATTTATTCTCATATTTGATGATGTTTGCATCTGTTTATTACAATGAAGCTGCTCTGAAACAATCTCTACTGTATAAAGCGCTGTAGAAATAAAGTTGTTGTAATGGCAGAAATACTGAAACTCATTGATTGATATGAAAGAAGGCTTGTTGAGATCCAGGAAGTCTTTTATTATATTTGATTTATTTTTGTATAAAATCCACCAGCTTGTTTGAAGGGCTGAACATGGTTGTGTCGCCGACATCAAATCCTCAGTTTTGGACAGTTGTTAATATTCACAATCCACCTTAACGTACAGCGTCACTGAATATCACCAGTGATTAAAGCATTAAAAACACAGATATACATCATACATGAAAACCTTCTGGGCAAGTCAACTCAAAACTTGAGGCTTATAAAAGAGGGTGATGCATTATATATTTGCGCTTTGCCTTTTTTTTTTTAATTCAAAATAGCAGTTTAAGTACAAACTAAGGGAATCCCTTAAGAATAATGGTTAAAAAGCGATATTATGCAGAATTCATATATGGATCAAATTAACAGCAATAATCATTACATGGACTAAAACTAAAAAAGAAAAGAAAGCACATAACGTTAAAATCTGGCAAATTCTGCCTACAACATGTCAATATAATGACCACCGGTTGCTGTATGTATCAAATGCTGCATGAATAAAACTGCGAAAAAGAGCTTTGTCTGTATTTACAATTGCATATTTTGTTAATTTACTTTTATCCTCCCAAAAAAAAAGTTGCTGGTCAGAGTTCATATTCACGATGAAGTTCAAATGCACTATTGACAAAAAAACTAAACAAAAAATGAGAAAATCTGTGGAACAAGTTACTTATTTTACAAAAAAAATTGGGCAAATTTGAAATCAAACCAAATCTCATCGCTTTCATACAAAAAAAAGTATTCAGACAATCATGGGAAGATTTTCTGTTCCAAAAATTTTTTTTGCATTACAATAATAATGAGAAATCACCACTGAAAATGAGAATTACAATAAAAAATAAAGCCTTTTCGAATACCTTTCTAATGCATTAGACATAAACGCATTACATGTTCTTTCATAAGCATTACATTACATGTAAAATATAATTTCTTTAATTTGTCATGTTTTCATTATTCATTCATTCATTCCTGCGCTTCTTTTGGGGACAGTATAAACATTATACTTCTATTCATAATATAGCAGGTTCAATTCTGTAATGTTACTCAAAGCCAATAGAAAATGAATTCTGGGATTCTGAAGAAATGCATTTTGCACAGTAATTTCACACAGAATTATGACCTAAGTTTTGAGCTAAATAATAAAAGTGGTATATGTGAGGTAGTGTGAATGTTTCAGTGGTCATCATTAATCCAAACGCAGAACATACAGTGAGACAGTATCCCACAATGCAGTGCACTCAAAACATGTGCAAACATCAAGACATTTTTGCACAAAATTGGATTTTAAATGCAATAGTTTCCAAAAAGTTTCAAATTTTGCAACATGTATATAATGCAAATGCACAAGAGAAACCGTCCTACCAGGGATCATGGGAAATGAATGCTTGCACTTCACTAATATTCATGTTTACAATCACATCTTGTTACGAACAAAATCTGATTTACGTTTCCGCCGTGTTTCCAATAGTGCAACGTTTCAAACTTCAACCAGCCGTCGCTGGATCTCAAAGGGCTTCGAGAGGAACCGAACAGAAACAGAAGATAAACAGGAGGATGCGTGTGTGTGTGTGTGTGTGTGTGTGTGTGTGTGTAGTCGGCGTTAGTGGACAGGAAAGCAGCAGATGCATTAGTGTGTGGTGTGTGTGTGTGTGTGTGTGTTAGTGTTTGTGTGTGTATGAGTGTGTGTGTGTGTGTCCTCAGGAGTAGGAGTTCACACACTCTTTGGAGCGCGCCTGGATGTCCTGTAGCTCGCGCTCCTCCTTCAGTTTGATGTCCTGATACGCGTGTGTGTGACTGGCATCCTTTAGATAAGCCCAGTTTGCAGAGAGGATCATTAGATAATGGATCTGGAAGAGAGTCGAGTGATGGCCAGTGAGAGTTAATAACAGAGACAGAGCAGCAGCAGTGTATGAAGACACACACATACTCACTGACTCACACACACACACACACTCACGGACTCACTGATTCACTCACTGGTTCAGTCACTCACTCACTGATTGACTCACACACACTCACTGATTGACTCACACACACACACACTCACTGACTCACTCTCACTCACTCACTCTGACTCACTCACTCTGACTCACCCACTGACTCACTCACTGACTCACTCACTCTGACGGACTCACTCACTCACTGACTCACTCATACTCATTCACTGACTCACTCTCACTCACTCACTCTGACTCACTCATTCTGACTCACCCACTGACTCACTCACTCACTCTGACGGACTCACTCACTCACTGACTCACTCACTCTGACGGACTCACTCACTCACTGACTCACTCACTGACTCACTCACTGACTCACTCACTGACTCACTCACTCACTCTGACTCACTCACTCTGACTCACTCACTCTGACTCACTCACTCTGACTCACTCACTCTGACTCACTCACTGACTCACTCATACTCACTCTCTGACTCACTCACTCTGACTCACTCACTCTGACTCACTCACTGACTCACTCACTCACTCACTCACTCTGACTCACTCACTCTGACTCACTCACTCTGACTCACTCACTCTGACTCACTCACTCTGACTCACTCACTGACTCACTCACTGACTCACTCATACTCACTCTCTGACTCACTCACTCTGACTCACTCACTCTGACTCACTCACTGACTCACTCACTCACTCACTCACTCTGACTCACTCACGGACTCACTCATACTCATTCACTGACTCACTCACTGACTCACTCACTCACTCACTCACTCTGACTCACTCACTCTGACTCACTCACTCTGACTCACTCACTCTGACTCACTCACTGACTCACTCATACTCACTCTCTGACTCACTCACTCTGACTCACTGACTCTGACTCTCTCACTGACTCTCTCACTGACTCTCTCACT
This sequence comes from Gila orcuttii, assembly GCA_026230005.1. Taxonomy (NCBI): domain Eukaryota; kingdom Metazoa; phylum Chordata; class Actinopteri; order Cypriniformes; family Leuciscidae; genus Gila; species Gila orcuttii. Next base: position 53,345,163 of record JAPDVR010000007.1, on the reverse strand, counting down.
GACTCTCTCACTGACTCTCTGACTCTCTCACTGACTCTCTCACTGACTCACTCACTGACTCACTCACTGACTCACTCACTGACTCACTCACTGACTCACTGACTCACTCTCACTCACTGACTCACTCACTCACTCACTCTGACTCACACTCACTCACTCACTCACTCTGACTCACACTCACTCACTGACTCACTCACTCACTCTGACTCACACTCACTCACTGACTCACTCACTCACTCTGACTCACTCACTCTGACTCACCCACTGACTCACTCACTCTGACGGACTCACTCACTCACTGACTCACTCACTGACTAACTCATACTCATTCACTGACTCACTCTCACTCACTCACTCTGACTCACTCACTCTGACTCACCCACTGACTCACTCATTGACTCACTCACTGACTCACTCACTCACTGACTCACTCACTGACTCACTCACTCTGACGGACTCACTGACTCACTCACTGACTCACTCACTGACTCACTCACTGACTCACTCACTCTGACTCACTCACTCTGACTCACTCACTCTGACTCACTCACTCTGACTCACTCACTCACTCACTCTGACTCACTCACTGACTCACTCACTGACTAACTCATACTCATTCACTGACTCACTCTCACTCACTCACTCTGACTCACTCACTCTGACTCACCCACTGACTCACTGACTCACTCACTCTGACGGACTCACTCACTCACTGACTCACTCACTGACTCTCTCATACTCATTCACTGACTCACTCTCACTCACTCACTCTGACTCACTCATTCTGACTCACCCACTGACTCACTCACTGACTCACTCACTGACTCACTCACTCTGACGGACTCACTCACTCACTGACTCACTCACTGACGGACTCACTCACTCACTGACTCACTCACTGACTCACTCACTCTGACTCACTCACTCACTCACTCTGACTCACTCACTCTGACTCACTCACTCTGACTCACTCACTCACTCACTCTGACTCACTCACTCTGACTCACTCACTCTGACTCACTCACTCTGACTCACTCACTCTGACTCACTCACTGACTCACTCACTGACTCACTCACTGACTCACTCATACTCATTCACTGACTCACTCACTGACTCACTCACTCACTGACTCACTCTGACTCACTCACTCTGACTCACTCACTCTGACTCACTCACTCTGACTCACTCACTCTGACTCACTCACTCTGACTCACTCATACTCACACTCTGACTCACTCACTCTGACTCACTGACTCTGACTCACTGACTCTGACTCACTCACTGACTCTGACTCACTCACTGACTCACTCACTGACTCACTCACGGACTCACTCACTGACTCACTCACTGACTCACTCACTGACTCACTCACTGACTCACTCATACTCATTCACTGACTCACTCACTCACTGACTCACTCTGACTCACTCACTCTGACTCACTCTGACTCACTCTGACTCACTCTGACTCACTCTGACTCACTCACTCTGACTCACTCACTCTGACTCACTCACTCTGACTCACTCACTGACTCACTCACTGACTCACTCACTGACTCACTCACTGACTCACTCACTGACTCACTCATACTCATTCACTGACTCACTCACTGACTCACTCACTCACTGACTCACTCTGACTCACTCACTCTGACTCACTCACTCTGACTCACTCACTCTGACTCACTCATACTCACACTCTGACTCACTCACTCTGACTCACTGACTCTGACTCACTCACTGACTCTGACTCACTCACTGACTCACTCACGGACTCACTCACGGACTCACTCACTGACTCACTCACTGACTCACTCACTGACTCACTCACTGACTCACTCACTGACTCACTCACTGACTCACTCACTGACTCACTCACTGACTCACTCATACTCATTCACTGACTCACTCACTGACTCACTCACTCACTCACTCACTGACTCACTCTGACTCACTCACTCTGACTCACTGACTCTGACTCACTGACTCTGACTCACTGACTCTGACTCACACACTGACACTCACTGACTCACTCACTCTGACGGACTCACTCACTCACTGACTCACTCACTGACTCACTCACTGACTGACTCACTCACTGACTCACTCACTGACTCACTCACTGACTCACTCACTGACTCACTCACTCTGACTCACTCACTCACTCTGACTCACTCACTCTGACTCACTCACTCTGACTCACTCACTCTGACTCACTCACTCTGACTCACTCACTCTGACTCACTCACTCTGACTCACTGACTCTGACTCACTGACTCTGACTCACTCACTCTGACTCACTGACTCTGACTCACTCACTGACTCACTCACTGACTCACTCACTGACTCACTCACTGACTCACTCACTGACTCACTCACTGACTCACTCACTGACTCTCTCACTGACTCTCTCACTGACTCTCTCACTGACTCACTCACTGACTCACTCACTGACTCACTCTCACTGACTCTGACTCACTCTCACTCACTGACTCACTCTCACTCACTGACTCACTCACTCACTCTGACTCACTCTCTCTGACTCACTCACTCTGACTCACTCACTCTGACTCACTCACTCTGACTCACTCACTGACTCACTCACTGACTCACTCACTGACTCACTCACTGACTCTCTCACTGACTCTCTCACTGACTCTCTCACTGACTCTCTCACTGACTCTCTCACTGACTCTCTCACTGACTCTCTCACTGACTCTCTCACTGACTCACTCACTGACTCACTCTCACTCACTGACTCACTCTCACTCACTGACTCACTCACTCACTCACTCTGACTCACACTCACTCACTGACTCACTCACTCACTCTGACTCACTCTCTCTGACTCACTCACTCTGACTCACTCACTCACTCTGACTCACTCACTCACTCACTGACTCACTCACTGACTCACTCACTGACTCACTCACTCACTCTGACTCACTCTCTCTGACTCACTCACTCTGACTCACTCACTCACTCTGACTCACTCACTCACTCACTCACTCACTCACTGACTCACTCACTGACTCACTCTCACACTCACTCACTCACTCACTCACACACACACACACACACATTGTGAAGGAATAATTAATCCATAAATGAAAATATACTCATGTCAATTCAAACCTGTATGCTGTTGTAATTTCAAATACATGCAGTAATTATTACAAACTTTTACAAATATTACAAATATTTTAACAAACACCTTAAATGTGACTATAAGGCTTGAAGATATTATCAGATGAAAATATAATAAATATATATATATATATATATACATATATATATATATTAGACAGCAAATCTCAACTGCTTGATTGTTTATATTGTCACAAAATATATCTATATTTTCATCAAGCTCGTTAAAGAGATATATTTTGATGATAAAAGCAATCAAGCAGTTGAGATTTGCTATATAGTAAATATAGAGTATACTCATACACCTTTATAAGTTAAGCAATAAAAATAACAGCATTCTTTCTTGTGTTGCACAGAAAACAACAGCATACAGGGTTTAAACAACACGAGGGATCATTTTCAGCTGAACTATTCCTTTACTGTACAAACAGATCTACAGTCTAGTGAACATTACGACATATATAAAGCACATTAATATGCACAGGACGGGGTGTGAGGGAACTGAAGCTTGAGATGAGGGTTAGTACGAGACTCGAGCGGCTCAATAATAATGATGACCACTGAGGAGAGTTTGTACACAAAGTAGGTTTATTCATTATAAAGGAAAAACTACAGCCACGACAAACTCAGAGTATTAAAGAAATCATGCAATCTGACTGTTAATCCAATAATGCTGGATCTCAGTTTGAAAATAAAATAACACTGCGATACAAGCAGGAACACTGAGCCACATGTTAAACAGGTTTATTCATTGGATGAGACACATTTGAAGCCGCTGTGAAATGCGTGTAAATTCCTCTTGTTGCTATTAGAAATTAGCTCGTTTTTAATCGCGGTTTCAACTTTGCCTTTTTTTTGCTCCAAAAACAGCTTGTTTTGATATTGTGTGACGTCACTCAAGCAAATACATTTGCATAAGCCCGCCTCCAGCATAAGACATCGACAATTAGTTACACATCATCGCATCATAGGCTCCGCCCACCTGCGTTCAATCGCGTAACGGCTGTAGTTTGTCTACACTGGATGTGAGCGTCGCGTCAGACGCCATTAAAATCCCTGATGCTGTCTACACTGATTCACTATACAGTAGGGCTGGGAGTCTTTTCGTACCTCACAATTCAATTTAAAATCGATTCTCGATTTTGAATCAAATTTTTGATTCGTTATGTGCATAGATTTGATTGTAGTTTACTGTTTTGTGTTACTTTTCTTATTTGACTGCAGTAGACATTTTAATAGGTCTAGAAGAAGAAAAATCCCACTGAATTACACAGTCTTCTGTAATTAAGCAAGGCAGAACATTTTACTTTATTTTTTATTTTAAAAATAGGAACAAAAAAGCAAATTACAAAAAATAGGACAAATATCATAGAAAAAAATAGTTTGTAGGTACAGTAGCATAGGTTTAACCTAGTAAGAATTACCATCGAAATTGAATGATCAAATGTAAAAATAAAACACCATATAGATTTCACTGTATGAATTAAATATAAATTGATTCATATTAAAGATAAAAAAAGTGATTCAGTCAAAAGCAGAGAGTTTATTTTTTTTATAAACTAATGAAACGAATGTAAACCGTTTATGAGGCTGCTGTCCCTTTAAGAATGAATGCACGGATCTAATATACTGTTACACATCCGATTTCCTCCCATTTGCTTCCGCTCGTGTAACACACAACACACTCCGTTTACACTGAATACTGCACAGTACACACAATGTGCATTTTGACATAATTGTGTGTGTAGCTGTGAAAGAACGATCGTCAGTTTAAACGGCTCTACAGACTTCAGAAGAACATGTGGATGGTTTATTTGAATCCCGTCGGAGGATTATATGTGTGTTCGGAGTTTTGCTGAAAGATGTCGTGTCATGACCCCTTAAATAGAAGCAATAATCCAGTTTTAACAGGGTTTTAGGACGGTTTCAGCTGTAAATTAATGCATCTACTGCCTTTAAAAAGTTAAATTCACATAATCAAGCGTTCGGCACAATCCCGTATGATTCTTCTGATCACGAGTTACAATTATCATCGCAATTTTCCTGCTGTGTTCTTACGTAAAGTTTTTTAAATCAAAGGACACATAGGTTGTTCCTAATGACAGCATGTTTTTGTTTATTAATAGTAAAGCAGACAGTGTTATGATGAGCAAATCATATAATAATACATGACAAGATCTGCCGTAGTGTGTTCTGATCATATAGATGCAGTTTTGAATGAAATCTGATCTTACATATAATGCAACTAAAAGTTTTTTTTATTTTTTTTTTTATTATTTATTTGTATTTTGACAGTGTAAGGTCTGTGTTTAAAATAACAAAATAAACTCAATGAAGATAAAAATAACAAAAATCTTCATAATACTGCTTAAAACAAATGAATAGAAATGCTAAAAACAACACTAAAAACTGTAAACGGGTTCGAAGGAAGAAAACACCATTAAACACTGGAGGGCTCACTGGCACTGGCACAATTGGCAAAATTCAGAACTTTTTATCTTTAGAAACTATATTTCCCCCAATACACCTCAACAGATTCTGGAAATAAAAATCACATTCATTTTCTCTGTATAGGAAATTAAATCAAACCTCAGAGCTCATGGCAGATGTGTTTTATTCTGCAAGTAAAACTCATAAAATCTTATTTAAATTAATGGAATTTTTTTTAAATAATTTTTGGAGTCAGTATGAGTTTTGATTTTGAAAGTTGTCTCTTCTGCTCATCAAGGCTGCGTTTATCTGATCAAAAATACAGTAACATTTTTGAAATATTATTTCAATGTAAATCAGATGATTTGTATGGAAACCATCATACATTTTCAGGATTCTTTGAGGAATAGAAAGTTCAAAAGAACAGCATTTATTTGAAATAGATTTTTTTTCTATCATTATAAGTGTCTTTACTGACAATTTTGATAAATGTAATGCGTCCTTGATTAATTATTAATTTCTTTTAAAAAAACATATTAAACTGTAATATATATATATATACACATATATATATATATATATATATATATACTTCATATATTTTAACAAATAAGTTTTTATACTTATAAACAATGACTCAAAATTAATCTTTTGTCTTATTTTTCAAATACTCTAAATTTTCAATTGAATCCGATGTGATTTTGTGCATCATCTGTTTGGTTTGTTTCCTGGATCAGAACTCTGAAGAACTTTCCAGAATCTCTAAAGATAAAATGAATGTGAAAACACTTCCTGCATCTGTCCTGACTGATAATAATACTTTAGCCAGAGAGACTGTAGGAGGGATTTAAAGAGACTATATTAGGCTTCAAATTAAGCTTTTCTAGTGGTTGCAGAAACAAAGGCAAACTTTCCGTAACAACACGTCCATGTTTACAGCACTGCGTCGAGAATGCTACATCTGTATACAATCCTATATTTACACATTACATGTCAAAAGCAATGAAATGTTTCTCTCATTTGTTTTCCTCTCTATTATTTTAGTCCATATTGTCAGTGGCTGCTCATTCTAGGCACTTTGATGCAACTGCGTTAAAATTTAGTGCAGCAGTCCTCTCGACTCTTAAACTTCAAAACAGCAAAGTTATACGTGGTAGCCATCATGTAGATGAGCTGGTGGAAGAGAAAGCACAAATATGAGATAATAAAGAATATGAAACGGAATAAAGAAACGCATTTAGTGACAGTTTTGATGAAATATGTCTGAGATTAAACCGCTAATACTGTCGACACTGCAAGCGTCGGGTGACTGACTTTGCATGGGCTATTTTAGAATAGCAAAATAATGTTAGTATGCCAATATTTGCAAATGTATTTATATATGCACATAAAGTTTAGAAAAATATTTAAAGTAGTAGGCAAAGACCATCACAAGTTGCTTAGAATTAATGTCAGAAATTATTTAAATATGTAAAACATTAAAAAAAATTACACTACAAATAAAATTCAGAGTGAAAAGAATATTTGTAACAAAGAAATTGTATAAAATAAAAAAATATTTAATTAATTTTATTAAAGAAATAATCAAATTAAAATACACAAAATTAAATTAAATTAAAGAAATAAAATTAATGTTGCCTTTGGCTTGCTCAGTTGGGGATATTCAAATTAATTAACCAATCATACCATTGATCAGCTCTACCAAACTTGGATGTCTTTTTTCCAGTAATAAACAAACATTGTTAAGTTGTTTTGAATGATACTGTGAAGCAGCTTTGATACAATCTGTATTGTGAAAAGCGCTATATAAATATATTTGATTTGACTTGACTTAAAATTAAATAAAATCAAAACACAAAAAAAAATAATTAAATAAAGAAATGATAAAGTTATTTGTTTTATTTTAATTGTATTATTTCTTTATTTAAATGTATTTCATTGAATTTTATGTAATTGAATTTTATTTTGTGTATTTTAATTGTATTATTTTTGTATTTCATTTTATTTAATTGAATTTATTTGAAAGAAATAATAGAATTAGAATAATAGAATAAATACACAAAATTAAAATGAAATTCAATTAAATAAAATTAAATAAAGAAATAATAAAATTATAATACACAAAATTAAAATTCAATTAAATAAAATTAAATAAATAAATAATACAATTAAAATACACAACATTAAAATAAAATTAAATAAAGAAACAATAAAATTAAAATACACAAAATTAAAATAAAATTCAATAAAATAAATTAAAATTAAATTAAGAAATAATAAAAACAATTCACTAATAATAATCTACCAGTGAGCTGTAGTAGTTGTGCAATGTGTCAATAATATAAACAGGTCATCGTCAACTGAAGGTGTAACACGACACACCAGACGCTTCCAGTGTAGACAGCTTTAGTGATTATAATGGGACTGATCTAGTTTTGTGGCGTTAAATCTGAGTCTTAAGTCGCAATGTCTTGTTCTCAGTTCAGCATGTGACTAAATACTCGAAAATAAAGTAAAATATCTAATGCTCTCACAGCATAAATTGTGCATTAATCTCGAGAAACCCTTCTGCTAAAGCTGGCATCCCACGTCTCCTCAAACTAACCATTAGATCAGGGCTTAAAGCACATGGTTAGCAGTAGATGGCGCTGGGAATGAAGGGACAAAAATAAAAAAGAGGAGGAATAGGAACAAACACCCCTTTTATATGCGATCATACGAGAAACATGTGCTTACCAGAGCAATGACAGTGGCTCCGGCTCCGGCACACGCGACGATATACAGATGGTAAGACAGGTAGAACTGCAACACACACACACACACACACGATCATGTATATCTCTGCTCGACAACTACGCTAATAAACTGAGGAATGTGCGTTCATACCTCACTGGTGTTGCAAATATCACCTAGCGTTGAGCCGCAAGCTTTTCCCGGTGTTGCGTTCCAGGGAATAATACCTGTTTCAACACACAGAGTTAACAATCACACACACTGCGTTTATAGTGAAGGATCGTGGGTTTGATTTACAGGAAATGCCTGACTTGATTAAATGTAAACTTTAAATGCAACGCAAATCGTTTCAGATTAAAGTGACATTATCTGTCGACCGGACAATTTGGCTACTAAATTTTAAAGTTACCGGCCATTCAGAACTTCTAATAGCCAAAGAAAAATGATTAATAAATTAATAAACTAGATTATCTACGTCACAGCATATATATATATATATATATATATATATATATAAAATAAAAATTGGATTTCATACATCGGTTTCTTATTAAAAAATCCTGTCATCCAGCATCTCCTCGTTAACTCTTTCATCCTCATCACCATAAATGTGTTTAGTTGGACAGATTAATACAGTATGAAAAACATGTAGGATGTTGGAAAATAACAATGTCTTTTCTGTTCACCAAATGCTTTTTAATCTTCGCTATTGCTTCAATGCAAACGAACACTCGCGCCATTATTTGTTGTGTAGTGACGTGTGTGTGTGTGTTCAAGTAAGCCAGATATGAACAGATTATGTGCAATACGCTGTATTTAATATATCATGATGAATCACGAGTATTTGCGCTAAATCTGCATAGATTTGTCTTACACAAACTTCCCCAAAAGTAAACACGAGTAAACGTAATAAGTAACACGCCATATTGGCTCGTGATTGACAGCGTTACCCGCCACTGTTGGTTTGTACCCGCATCTGGCGCGTGTAAATGTCAAACCCTGCCGATATCTTACATCAGTGATTCCCAACCTTTTTGTCTGAGACATTATTTTCACATTTAATGATATTGTCGCTCTTCTAAGCTTGCAGCAAGGATGACAAAATGTTTTGTTTTTAAACAAACAATATGTTTATGCACAAATAATAGCATATAATATTGAAAATATTATAACAAAAACATCAGTAGGCCGTTTGTAATTTAAAAACGTAAGCCTAGGAGTAGCATATTAATTGGAAAAAAAGTGTAGGGAAAAAATTATTAACCCTCTGGGGTTGAGAAACTGTTTTTTGAGAAATGCTGTTTTTTTTTTCACATAGCAGCAACATAGACTTAAATACTCCGTAATTTTTTGGTCATATAAATAAAATCAATACATGATTATAAACTATAGAGGGTCTTCTTTTTTTGTGTACACTCACATTAACATCAAAAACGTGTGCTTTTGTAAAATGAAGAAAATAAACAGGGTGTGCTTTCTGCCTCTCTGTCTCCGTTAACTTTTTTTCTGGAGCACGTCTCTAAACTTAAACAAAGCTCAGCAAATACTATTCACCCAAGCATGAGCAATATATCTTTATAATCATTTAAGTTTTAAAATATCTAATTCAAAACTAAAATAAATATTCTCTGTTTATGTAATCTATAAAAAAAGAGAGAGGTGTCAGCCGATCTCATTATCGTTCTCTCAGCTCATTATTCTGCTAATCTGACACGCCCACGGAGAGCGCGCGGTATTCAAACGCAAATGATCTGAAGCAACACATGCAAACGTGTCAACGCCCCTCATAAACGCGATAACACAACAAATGTAATCATCAGATTAATGTACTGTTTCGTCTTGCGAGGCTGTGTGAGGAATAATCCTGGGACATTTACCTCAGAACATGTGCTGGTTTATTTTCATTTCGAGGAGCAACGGATCCATCTGAGAAGTACGTTTTTTATTATTATTGTTCTAATCGCGATATCCTAGTGTATGTAAACCGCAAAAAGACTGTTTAAATATGAATCGCGTCTGTGTGTGAATGAATGAACTGAACAGTTTTTACCAAACCCTATTGCTATACTGAGATGAGTGAAAATCGACTGAAATGTGTTGAAATAACGTTAAAATGTCTTTGTATTAGCAACGTATTAAACTGCAAATTAATATTTATATGCCCTAATATAGGCTATCATAAAAACAACAAACGATATGCCTATGTTACAGACGAAATATGAAAGACAACATTTTGTTGACTAGTTTTGGATAGATTATTAACTGTTTACTGTAAACTATAGACTACTGCCACATTGAATAAGCTTTTGTTCACCAATTTCTGCTTAAATGTTAAATATATTAGGCTATGTTTGTTTTGTCAAAAATAAAGTCATCAACTAGGATGCTATTATAGTGTTTGTTCCAATGTAGGCTTTATTCAAACTAAGGAATCCTTAACTTTGAAATATGTATGATAAAATGTATACTTTAGTTTTTACAAAGAAATATTACACTTGAAATATTGTTATTTTAATTGTTGCTGTAATTGTAACCTTTTTAATAAAATAGCAAATAATATATTTACAAGGTAGATGTAAACAAAATCTTAAAAGGTCAATATAAACCTTCTCTTCAAATTATTTGTATTGTGTTTTATTAGTGACAAATTTGGGGAGAGGATACATATCCAAAACTTTCTGAAAATACAGTATGAGAATTAACTACATAATTACAAGAAATGTTTACCTTGGATATTATACAATTTGCAAGCAAAAATACAAGTGGAAAAATAAAAAAAATTTCTAGATGTTTCCAACTGTGAACCAATTTTGTAGTATATATATTTCTTTTCTTGTGTCCTTGTATTCTTTCTTGTGGCTCAGTGACACACCTGTGAAAAGCTCATTAAGCAGGTCTTTTGTCTTCACAGGTGTGAATCAGACCATTATTCATGAGTCACGCCATTTCGCATATTGCCTTTCCAAACAAAAAGTGTTTTACTAAATTTAAATCAATGTATTGTTTTATGTAAATGATTTGGCAGGATGATTTTCAGATCATTTTGAAGCAAAAACCCTAGTCGAGAACATCCATTAGTCAAAAGTCTTGTGGACACATATTTAGTATGTGTTTTGTGGCCTTATTTCAGAGACTTTAAGTTTTAGTTTTTTCAATAACCATGCATAAACAATATTCTCTCAAAAATACAAACATGTACATACATGTTGCTCACATATTATGGTAGCCCTGTTTGTGCTAAATAGAGTGAATTTACACCTTTGCCATTAATATGTTTATAAATAACTGAAAAAAGCACAAATGTCAAAGCATGTCAGAACACCTCCAGGACCCAGAAAACCCCTCAGACCCCAGAGGGTTAATATCCACCTTATTCCTGATGAGTTTACTGCGTTTTGAATTATGGCGGCACTTCCGGTTTGGGGAACTTCCTTTCAAAAAGACTGAAACGAATCATTTCGAATCATAAGGTTGCCTTATAAATAAAGCCTATCCGTCAGTGTGACTCAATGAGCTGTCAGTTTTCATTCATGTTTTATTTAAGAATAACACGAGAATAATGTAACACTTGGTATTTTAATGTGACATGTTAACAAGAAAAGAGCTCTTATCAGTCTCTGCATTCTCTTCCTCATGATTATTTTATTTTTTCCTTTTGCATTCCGCTAGAAAGTTCAACATATACTGCACATTTGAGGTCTGTTCTCAACGATTTAATTTACAATATTAATAATTCAATGGAATGCATGAAGAATCTCTCTTTTTTTCTCTTTCCAGGTTTTTTTTTACAGGTAAATACAATTTATTATCAGTCAAAATGACTGAAATCACTTTGAAATAGTATCCAGAATGCTGAAGTAAATCTTTTTTTTTTTTTTACATGATAATACAGATTACCACAGTGATATTTAGCCGTCAGATTTTGCTGTGGAAAGATTCAATTTCACGCTTCTGGGGTTATTCATGGTCTGTTGAGTGTACCTTGTTGATGCTTTTACACTTTTAAATGTCCTTTACAATGTTCAATGGTTGAAGAGCGAGTAGAATAATGTAATGTCATTATACACAGTTTAAAAATATATATATTATAGCATCCATAGAGCTAGTCTTTCACTGATTGTTTACAGCTTAACAGAAGTTACACCCATAATTCGAATAATGTGGATAGGCTATTACAAAACGACTGGTGTCTGAGACCTCAATACTTGCATGTTAATTTGTGAGGCTTTATTAATCAGTGTGAGGATTGCGTCATTATGTCTATGTCCGAACCAGTGTAAAATAGTCCCAATATAAACACTTATTATAGGTGTACCATAGTGACCCATAGTTTAATGCTCACTGTTCAACGCTTTTCAAAATATGACGCCCCCTTGTGGGAAGCGATGTCTTGGAGAGCATCAGATGAGAAAACCCCGAGTGCTGAGCGTGGTCGTACCGTACTGACGCACGTCCACACAGATGCTGTCGATGGAGGTGAGGTTGGCCACCGACGAGCGCAAGGCGGCGCAGGTCGACCACATGTTGTAGAACAGGAACACGGGAACCGCCGAGAAGCCGAAAACACCGAGCCACGCGATTCCCAAGACGTACGTCAGGAACACGAACTGAGAAAGAGACGTTTAACAAACAACAATCAATGGTCGTCTATTGCAGTTTCCACAAAACTCTGAAGCAGCACAACTGTTATTAACAGTGGAGGATCATGTGACACTGAAGACTGGAGTAATGAAGCTTTGATCACAGGAATAAATTACACTTTACTATATATTCACATAGAAAACAGCTGTTTTAAATTCTAATAATATTTCATAATTTACTGTATTTTTGATAATACTAGAATAGGTTTTCCTGCTTGAATGTTGATTATTTTCCTCATATTCTCCATTGTTGCGGCTCCTCTCTTCCCAGTCTGTCAGTAACGCTCTGTTTACTTCCTGTCTCTATGAAGCCCCTCCTTCTGAAAAGCACACTGTGCTCTGATTGGATCAGTGTGTTGTGATTGGTCGAGCGCTTCGAGTGTGTTTGGGAAATGTCCCGCCCCTTACCATAACCGCCAGTTTAACACACTATTAACTAACTCAACCAGGCCCCGCCCCTTTATTCTGCGTATTAATTATTTAACCCTCATCTTTCCCTCGGCGGTCAAAATTACCTGAAGCTCTAAAATTATACTTAATTTTTTTTTGTCCAGAAAGCTTATTTTATTTCATACTGATAATATTTTTTTCTGTTTTTTTTTCTGTCAGAATTTTTGTTATTTTATTTACCTTTAAATTACTAGATTTTATAAAAACATAATAAATAAATAGTAATTTAAGCACATTCCTCACAATGTTTCTTTAAATAACTCCCAATTTCATTCATAACCCTTTTAATTCAGCTCTAAATATCTTACATTGGGAGTCTTTGAAGAAAAATAATAATATATCATGATATTTCACGACTCTAGATGGCGTTATATCTGTATATGGAGTAAATGAGCTGTTCCGCTGGGTCCTAAAGTCAGTCACTTCAGTGTGCGTTCAGATACACATGTAGACATTATAAAATATTTTTTTGGTAATGTTTTAGTCTGAATTTTGATCATTTTTAGGTTTTTCTATCTGTACTGAAGCATTCCTCGCATTCCATTCATTCCTAAGGGGGTCATTGACCCGAGAGAAGGATTTGTTACTTTTTTAAATTTCACCACAAAACTCCTTGAATCTAGGGCTGGGTGATATGGCCTAAAAAAGAAAAATCCCAGATTTTTTCACAAAAAATCAGATTTACGATTTAAATCGATTTTTTTCTCTTAAAATCAATCTGCAGATGACAAAGAAATTGTTCAAAACAAGTTTTAACTTTATTTTGTTTTAATATTCCCTTCTGGGATTTGATCTGGATTAAAGTGCAATCAGAAACAACAAGCCAAAAAGACAAGAGGACAGGCCCTGTCTTTGAAATCAATGAAAATGTAACATAAAATAAAATGGGTGGATTGGGATTGGGGGGATGTGTAAAAAAAAAAAAAAAACTTGCATCACAATAAGTGTATTGTGATTGTCAAATTATTTGGTAACTAAACATAATTTTATTAAGTTTACTGGTATGCTACTGTTTTTATTATTGCTTAACACAAATTTCCCAATTTTAATTAAATTCTTGTGATTTGATTCTGATCTTGATTCAATATCAATTCCTTTGGATAAATAGGTACAGTAGATACGTTAATGTGTTAATTGTTCTCCAAAAAAAAATTCCAATGTAAACATACAGAGAGCCCTGTCAGCTGGTATTATAAAAGGTTAAAACTAACTCAAATGAAATATAATGCGTTTTTTATAATAACAACGTTATACTATTTTAATGATATAGGTAAAAATATAATAAATGTGTAATATAGTTATCATATTTAGCAAAATACTCCTCTCTATAGCAATTATTTTAAGTCCAACTAACATGCGTGCTATGGGTCATTAAAAGGCATCCTGAGGTAAATGTAACGTTACGTGACGTGTTCTTCTCCAGCTGTTTTATGGACATCTTTCCGCGGTTGAAAAACACTGATCGATCGATTTTATTACATTTCGGTAAGTTAGTAGTAAAGAGTCACAGATGATCGGTTCACGTGCCGCTTGAACTGAGATCTGTCAGCGTTCTTTCACGTCACATTTACAAGCGCCAAAACAGTGTTTATTGTTTGAATTTCGTAGTAAAATTGACAGAATCTGTCCTCTTTGCTTCGCGATTTTTCTCTGCGTGAGAAAAGGGATGTGTGGTGTGAGAGCGTGTACAAAGGGACAAAATTGCATCTCTCACAGTGAACTCGTGAGAGTTGGCGGCCCTGCAGATTCAGCTTGTAAATGTTTTCGGCGGGTGTGCTTCTGCTGCCGCGGTCTTGCTCATTTGCCATGTTGTTTGTGTATCTCTATCATGGCAAGCGCTGAGCCCGGTCGGAACTAC
The DNA here is from genome assembly GCA_026230005.1 of Gila orcuttii. Lineage (NCBI taxonomy): Eukaryota > Metazoa > Chordata > Actinopteri > Cypriniformes > Leuciscidae > Gila > Gila orcuttii. The sequence continues at coordinate 53,329,905 of JAPDVR010000007.1, read as the reverse complement.
GGGAGCCCAGATGGGAGCGTCGGCGGTTGTTAAAGAGAAAACAGATTTTCAATTAAAAAAAAAAAATCGGCGTAAACTACACATTCGAGTTAATCGCTAAAATCGATTTATCGCCCAGCCCTACTTGAATCCATTCATTTTTTGTTTTGTGTGTGTGTGTGTGTGTGTATTCGTGGTTCAAGTGCGACAGAAGTCCTGGACCCCTCTGATGAACACTCAATTCTCAGGTCAAAATGACCTAAATGAGGCAGAAAACTTAAAAAAACAAACAAACAGAAAACCTAAAAGCAGAGTATGACGGTACCATGGCACTGATGCAGCGTCCGCAGACGGTGGTCTTGAACTCGTGGTGAAGCTCCTTCACAGCACTGGTGGTGTAAAAGCCCTCGGCGAGGAGAATGATGCCGTATAGGAAGAAGAAGGAGGCGATGCCGTAGATGACGTACTGCATGAGCTGGACTCTGGAGAACAGGAGAGGAGCTTCACAGATGGTAGTGCTGAACTTTAAAGCCACACTATGCAGGAATTCCGTTTTTGTCAAACAGCGCCCCCTAGAGTCACTGAAGAGCACTTGTATTTAACGTTACTGTCGTAAATACCACTCACGCAGAGAGGCTCTGCACTTTATTACTTTATAATAGTAAAGTAGCCTACCGCGTTTGATGGCTTATAATGTTTTTACATGCAGCTAAATTACAAGTAAATAGCCAATAACCTAGGCCTACTGTATAATTTCATTTGTGTTTGTTGAGTGTAAATGTAAACATTACAAAATGCCAGATGACATCAATAAAGTTACATGTACGTCACATTATTTCATAACAATGTCCATTATGATGTCGGGGGGGAGACGGCGAGACGGCCACCATTCAACCCGAAAAGAGTCATATAACCATTCCAAAAACTCCGAAGCTGTTCAGTTAAGCTAAAAAAAATGCATAGTTCCCCTTTAAGTTGGCTTGAAAAAGCCGAGCCAGAAAGTTTAAAATCGTTTTAAAAGCTTGATGGTTTTTAGTTTTAATTAGTTTAAGTTTTTAGTAGTTTCAAAAAGTATAGAGATAGGTAGATCGTCAAGACTGTCTTTGGTTCACTGCAGTTTTAAGGAGAAAATACTCAGCAATGCTGTCGACTTATGAATTTACACATGCTTTGTCTTACATCGACATGTTTCTACGGTGGCCCTGAACGGACAAATGCGTTTCGTCACTATGTTGTTCTCCGTGCAAAGAAGCTGCTAAAGTCAGCGAATAAAACACTGACAATGATGAACAAGTAACAATAACATATCGTTTTACTGAATAATTAAGTAAACCTAATTTCTTAATTTATCTTAGTAAAGAAACCTCATTGCTTAACTGGCTCTCTCAGACGACGACATCATTTCCTGTAGGCCACCATAACTTCTGTTGGGTGCAGTTCACAACCTCACCACTAGATGCCGCTAAACATCACACACTGCACCTTTAAGACAGTCTTTGTCTCCATCTAATGGTGAAATAATGTGTGTAACTTCTGCTGCTGTTTACGGTCAGGGACTATTTTTTCCAGCGGAAGGTGATATTACTTCATGAAAGTTGCATTGATACATGTTTTTCGGCCTTAATATTTGTGTTGTGTGGTAACCGCTTTATAAAAGCAATAAGGTACTCGAGGCTAGTGCTGTTTCGTGAAGAAGTATCGAGGTATGCTGTTATCGAGCACCTTGTTGCTTACATACAACATAAGCAATACACACACACACACACTCACATGTCGGTCAGCATGGCGTGGTCGGCGGTGATCCTGGAGAAGTGGTTCTCCAGGATAGTGAGTGTTCCCGTGAGAGCGACATGTCCACATCCGCAGAACAGAGCCACTCCGGAGAAACACAAGATGGTGGCCAGCAGAGACGCGTACGGCACGCCTCCCAGACACTTAATGCAGCACTCAAAACAACCTGCACACACACACACACACACACATCTGGGTCAGTGTTTCAAATCACTTAAATGTTTTAAAAAATGACTTTACACAGGAGAACTGAGCGACTAAATAACTTTTTTACAACAAAAATTAACCATCTTAATCTCGACTGTGACGCTATTTTCTTCCTGTTATCTCTGTAAAGCTGCTTTGAAACACTCTGTGTTGTAAAAAGCACTATATAAAAAAAGGTGACTTTACTTGAATTACAGTAATTAAAATGAGATTTTTTGGATTACAGTAAAGATCCTGGATGAAGAAATGTGCTTAAAGCTGCAGTCCGTAGTTTTTCCTCTTTGTCGCCATCTCTGTTCGAAATCTGCAATTGCAGTTACTGGCGGGATTATCAGCTGTACGTGGGTTGTGCCTCGGCACGGCGCGGATGAATCCGGTGTGTTGAGGAGAATGTGCGGCTGTCAGTCGGTGTGGAGACTGGCGTTCACAATCACAGATTACACTTTTTGTAAGTATGACCAACATAAGAATTCGCACCGGAAAATGTCCTGAACAAGTGTAAAAAAAAAAAGTTTTGAACACTAGCTGGATATGTACTTGCTCAAAAAAATATTTTGGATAATTTTGAACCCTAAAAAGTTACGGACTGCAGCTTTAATTGTCATGCAAAGTTTCAAAGCAAAAAATAAAATAAAATGATGGGATAATAATATGGGAATGTGAAGGGGAAAAAAACATAAATAAAAATAATAAATAAATAAAAAAGGAAAAATGCTATGGGAATAATATGAGAATATGAATATATAAATTAAAATAAATAAATAAATATATATAAAGGATATACATGCAGATATTTCTTAAATATATACATGCATATTTATAAAATAATTTATACACAATAATTACAAAATAATTATACACAGTACAAACACATATATTATGTAAAAACAAATTATTATTTTTTTGATGTGATTAATCAAGTAAATTAAATCTCATTAATGTCCGGTAATCAGGAATGGTGAGAGAACACTGTGAGTGTGAGGGAGGGTGTGTGTTTGTGTGTGTGTGTGTGTGTGTGTGTGTGTGTGTGTGTGTGTGTGTGTGTGTGTGTGAGTGAGTGAGTGTGTGTGTGTGTGTGTGTGTGCGTCCCAAAATGTGTACGCATTAGGTCTTTTGTGTCTGTTTGAACACATTCGATCACGAGTGTTTACACTACGAAAGCGATCCGCAATCCACTCGTGATCCGATCGCCCGAACTGTAATCGGAAAAGAGCTGCATGAAAACCCTTATTTTGTTTTTCACAGAAAAAAAAACAAGAAAAAATAACAGCATAACAAACATGAGAGTCAAAACAAGAGATTGTTCTGGGCTGAACTATTTATCTGCCATAAAACTGTCTAATTAAAAACAGACAATTAAACTGTCTGTCTGTGTCTGTGTGTGTGTGTGTGTGTGTGTGTGTGTGTGTGTGTGTGTGTGTGTTGCTCTAAAACAACTCTAAAACAAAATCACAGGCATAAATAATGAATGGAGCCTTTTATGGAAATGTGAGCTTATGTTTGCCTCAGTCACTCTTCAGTTTAACTATAACACACTCAGAGTCTGGACTCGAACAAATGATCATCGATGATGATTCATGAAGGAGTGATGAAGAAACACACACGAGCTGCTTTGCAATAATGGACACGTTATGATTTATCATAATTTATAAGTGAACCAAAGCCTCATTTAAACAAGACATGAAAGAAAAATACTGTGCTGTGAACAAATCAGCACTATCTTTAAACAGATAAACAGGAGGAGGATTTGGTGCATAAATGCTAGTGTTCGGTCGTAACTAACTTTAAGTTAATTTCAATAACTGAATAAGCTTTCCTGCAGCTCAAACTGTAGAGTGCTGGAACTTGCAACGCCAAGGTCATGGGTTCGATTCGGGAAAGCAAGAACTCATAAGAATGTAAAAATGTGTATCTTGAAATGCAATGCAAGTCGCTTTGGATATGAGAGTGCCAAATGAATAAATAAACATTTAATTTGAAAGGAAGACTTTTGGCCTTGTGATATTATTTCTGATGTATTTTTATTATTGTAATGTTTTTATTCCGATTTTTGTTTATAATTTTCATTATTCTCAACATTTTCATTACTGTAAAAATAAAAGGAGCATAACAAATACTACAATGACAAATATCAATGTTTTAAATAATTTAAAATATTTTAATAATGTACTTTTTTCACATTACAGTAATTCAAATTAGATGTTTGGCATTAAAGTAATGATCCTGGACGAAGAAATACGCTTAATTGTCATGAAAAGTTGAATTGCAAAAAGAATTAAAAAAAAAAAAAAGAAAAAAAGAAAAGAATATATATATATATATATATATATATATATATATATAGTGAGAAATATAAAAAAATAAATAAAAATAAATAAAATGGGATAATAATATGGGAATGTGAGAAATGTTTAAAAATAAATAAATACATTAAAATGGGATGTTAATGATATGGGAATAATATGAGAATTATTATTTTTTAAATGGGATAATATGGGAATATGATATTTTTAAAATAAATAAATAATTAAAAATGGGATAATAATATGGGAATAATATGAGAATATGAGAATAAATAAATTAATAAAATAAAAATGGGATAATAACATGGGAATGTGAGAGATATTTTAAAAATAAATAAATAAATAGAAATGGGATAATAATATGAAAATAATATATGAGAAAATAAATAAATAAATAACATAAAAATGCAATTATAGAATGGGAATGTGAGAAATATTTAAAAATGAATAAAAATGGGATAATAATATGGGAATAATATATGAGAATGTGAGAAAATTAATTAATCAAATAAAAATGGGATAATAATATGGGAATGTGAGAAATATTAAATAAATATAAAAATAAATAAATAAAAATGGGATAATAAAATGGGAATAATATGAGAATGTCCGAAAAAAATTAAATTAAATAAATTAAAAACGGAATAATAAAATGGGAATGTGTTACATGTTAGCATATGAGCAATGCCTTAGTTGCTCATCGCCTTAATTATAACATACTAAAAAAAAGAGAATTTTTTTTTTCCAATGATCCTGGAGGAAGAAATCGCAAAAAAATAAAAAAATAAACCAAATAAAATAAAAAAGGTACTAAAAATAGGTTTAATTTAGAAACATGTTTAACAAGCCTCTGATGAGACTGGAGTCTGTGTAATGTTTCCCCTCGTCCGGGAAGCAGAAGCCCATTGTGCTCAGTCCCGATCCTGAACGTTCCTCTACACAGAGGCCTGTTTCCCAGCACACAAAGCCAAATTAAAGCAGATTTATTAAGCAGTGGAGAGGCCTTTCAGATCCCGAATGTGTCCCACAGTTCGTGCCCAGCATTTATGAGGCTCACCGGGTGAAAGCATTCTGTCCTGGTGAATAGAGTTTCCATAGCAGCGAGTTAACCACAACCCAGTGAGTATTGCCCACAGCACAGTCTCTCACGACCCACACACACACACACGCACGCGCGCACACACACACGAGACACACACACATGCTCTCACACACACATGCTCTCACACACACACACGCGCACACACACGCACGCACACACACACGCGCACACATGCATGCACACGCACACACACACGCACGCACACACGCGCACACACACACACGCACACTCACACGCGCGCACACACACACGAGACACACACACATGCTCTCACACACACATGCTCTCACACACACACGAGCACACACGCGCACACACACGCACGCACACACACACGCGCACACATGCACGCACACACACACGCACGCACACACACACGCGCACACATGCACGCACACACACACGCACACACACACGCACGCACACACACATGCTCTCACACGCACGCACACACACACGCGCACACACGCACGCACACACACACACGCACACACGCACACACACGAGACACACACACATGCTCTCACACACACACACGCTCTCACACACACACACACACGCGCACACACACGAGACACACACACATGCTCTCACACACACACACGCTCTCACACACACACACACACCGACGCACACACGAACACACACGCATACACATCGACGCACACGCGCACACACACACACACACGCACGCACACACGCAGGGTCCGAAATTAACTTTTTGGCTCACCTGCCACAGGGACTGGTAGATGAAAAAATCCACCAGCCAAGCATATTTTTTACCGGCCAAAATAATAAACGGCCTTTTTGTGTCACATATACATTCATTTCAGTACATTTAATTGAGATAAGGTATTATGTTGAATGACTAGAGTAGAAGTCAAAACAGAGCAACAAATAGTAAGACATGGAAGATGTGAGCATCGAACTAGTGCTCATAACAGAACATTTGAAGGTTTTGTAAAACTATCAGATACTTTACCGAAAGTAAAAAAAAATACTGATTAATACTATCAGTTAAACGGTTTAGAAGTATGTATATATATATATATATATATATATACTATATAATATTATTAATAATATTACTATAAATATATATATATATATATATATATTTAGCTTTTTTGTTTGTTTGCTGCATGGTTAAAAAAACAGTATGTAGCCTATATTTGTTAAATCACGGGGCGCGTCCGTCGACACGCGCAACAACACGCGCCTAAAGACATATTTCGCAATTCACAAGCAAGCTAAGCAAGCAAAATGAACCAAGCGAAAAGAAGTAGCTACTGTGGCACCATTTCGACAGAAAGATCTACGAATACTTGGAAAATATGCTACGCGCAGGGCTCGACATAAGCAATGGCCCGATGGCCCGGGGCCAGTAAAAGAGTATGTCGGGCTAGTTGATTGGCCAGTGAATGGCCATCAGCAAAACAAACAGCAAACGTCATACACGGTGGCGCGAATGTCTATGTGTCTATGTTACTTCAGGTTATTCATAACGTGTTAAAATGTCAAAGAACTAAGGACATTCCTAGTATGGCTGGTATATCGAGTTTGTACAATAGGTTATATCGATTTTTTTTTAACAATATGGAATGAGGCAATACCGTTTATATATCAATACAGTAGTTTGATACGAGCACATCTGAAAAATAATAACGTTACGCAGTGTCGAGCTCCTGCAGTGAAAGAACATAGTACAATTTGTCCTAAACATGACACAAGCTTATATTAAGTGCTTTAAAATAACTGGTAAGATATAGTTAACAAGTTAAAAGCAGCAGATACTCTGACAGATACTGTTGCTGACTGACAGATAAATACTGCCGCTGTTTAATGTGTTTGAGACGTGGTGCTTTCCTCAGTGCTTAACTTACATTTCACAGGTATATTCTCCATTTGTAAATGTTAGAAAGTCAAACAAATATGTCCATTTCACTGTCAGGAGAGGACGAGCTTCTGCAAGTGAATCTCCGCTAAAATTCAAGCTTCCGTTAATGAGCGCCGCCGCGAGCACGCGCGCCAAACAGACGAGCACAATAGAATAGTAGCGCAATAATTCTGACTAAAATATACAAATAGCTAAAATATTTGTTGTTGGAGACAATAAATGTGCCATATGTGGAATTTTAAACCTACAAGTATGTATTTATGAAAGAGACCATTATAATGGGGTAATCAAATGCAGGCTAATAGCCTATAATTAGTTTGTGCTTTTGTTTTTATTTTCATTTTTAGTTTAGCCTTTAGTCATTTTAAAAACAAAAGCATTACTTTTGTTTTTAGATTGTAATGTTACAATGTTATAATGTAATGCGATTTTAACCACCTTTTTGCACATAATATATTGCATAGCCTACATTACATTCCCTATATTTGTTTCCATATCCTTCAATATCAACATTGTTTGGATATCATTGAGCAGGATGTGAAATAACATTTTTTTTAAATAAATACAGATTTTCTTCATCCAAATAGAAAAAAAACGTAGAAACGTACCGAGATATATATCGTATATCGTCATTTAACCAAAAAATACAGAGAAATTATTTTTGGCCATATCGCCCAGCCCTAATTCCTTGTGTCATGGAAAACACAGTACACCTGGGTGGAGATGAGGGCATGTACTGTTTCGTTTGCCGGAAATTTCCAACAAAAGCCGACCGAGCCTTTATGCAAAATGCATAACTGCATGCCTGTGGGCTATCTAAAACTAGTGTAATCAAATTCCCCTAAACTTCTGCCTAGCCCCCCTAAAAATGTGTGATTAAGTGTAAGCTACACAAATTCGTGTTCGTTTCAATCTTGTTATAATCAGATTCAGCGCATTCTTAATTTTTTTCTTCATTGAAAGTTTTTTTTAGGTCATAAATGTTAAACGAATGACAAAAATAATCAGGCAAACTAATATACTTTTGTCTAATTTCACCATTTTGAAGTGAAAATAGACCTATGTAATGTTACTCATCACTCATGTAATGTAATAAATAGTTTACTGTCATTGTGAGGGGACAAGAATTAAAAAAAAATAATTAAAAATGAATCCTAATGTACACAATAAATACAGTTTAATGGAAAAGTGCTTTTCCTTATATTTATTTCAGGGCCAGTAAAAATATTGAAGGGGCCAGTAAAACTCTGATCTACTGGCCCTGGGGGCCAGTGGGGATTTTTTTTTATGTTGAGCCCTGGCTACGCGGTATTAAAATAAAGCAGTAGGCCTAGTGCAAGTAGGCTACAATGCAATATCACTTGCGATGCAAACATCCACAAGCAAATGAAAGGCGCTTTCCGAAGTTGGCCACTCTAGCGAGACGTTATCTCTGTATTCCTGGGACATCTGTGCCATCGGAGACCCAGACTAACCCCACATCATGCAGACATGTTACTTTTTTTAAGTAAAAACTAGACAAGCTGTGGATTGAGGTAGGTCTGCTATTTTTATTTGACGAAATAAACGTAGTCTGATGAAACAAAGCAGTTTTTTCAAAGCTTCAAACTGATTAAGTGTTTTATTTTTGTCATCTTAATTTGTTAATTATTTAAGATAAAGAAATATATTTAGTGTAGGTCTATTTTAAGTGTGAAGAAGGTTCACACAAACACGCTTCTTGAGGCACACACGCAAGGTCTCTCGCTTTCTCCCTCTCTCCCTCTTTCAGGCGTGCACGCGCTACACGGTTTGGAGCTCAGTATGTGCGCGCTCTTTCTCGCTCACTCTAGATTCCAGGAGATTTGAACTAATTTGCGGACATAAGGGAGCCGCTATCAATATGCGGGAGACTTGCGATGTCTGGAACATTCACCCGCCAGTGTGGCGGATAGCCTTTTAAGATTTACTCGCCAAACGGAAAATCTACCCGCATTTGGCGCTTGGCGGGTGTTAATTTCGGACCCTGCACACACGCACACAGACACACGCATGCACACACACGCACGCACAGACGCACACACGCATACACACCGACGCACACATTAATTCGTTTCAGTAAATTAGGGCTAAGTTGAATTATTTCGCTCCCTTGTTTCAGTTAATAGTGGCCATGAATTCGTTCCCACGACTTATTAATTCGTTCCCTCGTTTTAGTAAATCTTGGCCAAGTTTAATTAATTAATTCCCTCGTTTTGATTGAACTAAAACAAGGGAATGAATTTGCTTCTACGTGGCCACGATTTACTAAAATGAGGGAACTAATTCATAAAATATGCTGACGTTTTAGTGGGAACAAACACATATGCAGGGCTCCGTATACCCCAGAAATCTTCCGATAAAAGAAAATGTATTGACTTTATGACAATAAAGTACAAATCTCCTTCCAGCGTCATTACTTTAAAGGGTCATGAAACCATAAACCAAATTTTCTGAGATTGTAACAGAGGAATGTGTGTTGAACACCACTGAAGACAATGTTAGCATCTGTTAGATTTAATAGTAGGGTGAAAATGGTTAAATTTTAGTTTCTTTCCGCTATTTTGTCGTCCGGGTTTAAAATCTTCATCGCAGGCTGTGACGTGGCAGAGCACTGTTAGTGCGTTGATGACTCCTCGGTCTCTCATAATTATTAATGAGACTGAGTTTTCATTATCCTATGAGAAGACACTGTCTCTTAATTATTCATGACACCACGTGGATCTTTCCAATGTCAAACTGTGATATCGCGTAGTAGAGGAGAGAGACAATCATGGGACGCAAGTGTATATTTTCGTGGTGCAAAAGTCGAAGTGCGTTGAATATATTCCAGGGCACATTTTACACGAGAGAGCTTCGAGAACTGGAGAATGGTGGACTTCGGCGTTGTCGATGATCAATGCAAGTTACGTCTTGCGAAAAATGCGGTACCAAGTCCCGAGGATTTTTCTATCCCTTCAGAGGTTTGTGCGCGTCTAAAATGTAACCCTGGTCATTTTACTTGCCTTTTGTTAAATAAGCACTCGTTATTAAAATTTGAAATATTTCGATAATACCTCAATTGTATGCTTAATTCGTGTAATTAAATATATATGTCATTGGGGTTCAGGGGGCGCGTATGCACGTAACGTTTTTTTTTTTTGCGGAAAATTAATTATTTTCAAATATATGCATTTATAGTGTGTATATAAACAACTAGGCCTATATTTTATAATGACATTACAATTAGACATGTATATTAATATGTTTTAAATAGAATTACGATTACTGTAGGCTAATATATGTAACAGGGCATTCAGTTACTTTTGAAAGGACAATAATAAAGTGTCAGTGTATTTCATTAGACTATGACCAGCTATAAAAAAATCTAGCATTTTTCAAAAAATATTGTGAGCTAAACTTGAGCTGAAAGAGGGGGGTTTCATAACCCTTTAAAGCATAACATCTCTTAAATATTTATGTTTATATAATTTTTTTGATTATACTGTACATAAATTATATTATTATAATTATTTACTTGATTAAGGAAGACTTTTTCCATTGCGACATTATGCGGTAATATTCCCCGGTGTTTTTATTTTGATTATTCTTATTTTCTCTAGAATGAAATACTACAGAACACTAAATAAAGTCGTAGTCATATTTCTTGTGCACCTCTGATGATGTTTGTTTTCAGAGGAGCTGATGCTGTGTTTAGTCCTCAAACACTCAAATGCTGTCATTACACATCCCTTCACCAATGCATCTCCTAAAACACACACAAACACGCCACATTCCCGAATCATGAGCCGCATTTCCCTCTTTCCAGTTTTCCATGCCAATATACAGCTGTGATCATGCCTGACTCCTGACCACAGTCATATTTCAGACTAACCCCCCCCCCCCCCCCGAAATGTGGTCTGTTTTTGAACTGGATCCGGTCTTTAAAATGGCACAGATTTAGTTCACTTTGTGTTGATGGCAGTGGAAAACAGAGTTCTGTAGTATGAATCCATGTCGTATTAATTTAATTTGGTGTCCACCATGTTGTCACTGTCGTCAGTTGCGATGCTTCACTAGACGCGTTTCCATTACAGATTTGCGCAAAACTTTTGCGATTTTTTCCTAAATGTCGATAAAAAACTATTACGAAATGACGGCGTTTCCATTAACCGATGTTATGCGACTAAAACGTCATATTTTCCTCTCGCGATAATCATTCCAAAAATCATGGCGACAGATGTTGGTGGAGGATGTATGAGCAGAAGAGGAGAAAAGGAGGAATATGAGCAGAAGAGGAAGATGAGAATGAGGAAAAAAGGAGGAAGATGAGGAGTAGAGGAGAGGAGGATGAGGAGCAGAAGAGGAGGAAGATGAGAATGAGGAAAAAAGGAGGAAGAGGAGGAGTAGAGGAGAGAAGGAGGATGAGGAGCAGAAGAGGAGGAAGATGAGAATGAGGAAAAAAGGAGGAAGATGAGGAGTAGAGGAGAGAAGGAGGATGAGGAGCAGAAGAGGAGGAAGATGAGAATGAGGAAAAAAGGAGGAAGATGAGGAGTAGAGGAGAGAAGGAGGATGAGGAGCAGAAGAGGAGAGAAGGAGGATGAGGAGCAGAAGAGGAGAAAAGGAGGAAGAGGAGAAAAGGAGGAAGATGAGGAGTAGAGGGAGAGAAGGAGGATGAGGAGCAGAAGAGGAGAAAAGGAGGAAGAGGAGAAAAGGAGGAAGATGAGAAGGAGGAGAAAAGGAGGAAGAGGAGAAAAGGAGGAAGATAAGAAGGAGGAGAAAGAGGAGCAGAAGAAAAGGAGAAAAGGAGGAAGAGGAGCAGAAGAGGAGAAGAGGAAGATGAGGAGAAGAGGAGGAAGATGAGGAGAAGAGGAGAAAAGAAGGATGAGGAGCAGAAGAGGAGAAAATGAGGAAGAGGAGCAGAAGAGGAGAAAATGAGGAATATGAGGAGGAGAAAAGGAGGAAGATGAGGAGAAGACGAGGAGAAAAGAAGGAAGAGGAGGAGAAGAAGAGGAGCAAAGGAGGAAGAGGAGGAGCAGAAGAGGAGAAGAAGAGGAAGAAGAGGAGGAAGAGGAGGAGCAGAAGAGGAGGAGAAGAGCGGAAGAGGAAGAAGAGGAGGAGCAGAAGAGGAAGAAGAGGAGGAGCAGAAGAGGAGGAAGAGGAAGAAGAGGATGTAATCCAAATAATGATTTTAAAAAAACTAAGCTTGAATCAGACTATTTTCTCAACTGGATTTAAAAACATCTATTCAAAATGTCTATCAAACTGGTCAATGGATGAGGCTGAATATTTGCAATAAAAAAATAAAATTAAAATAAAAAACCCTTCAGACATAAATGTCAGCTTTCATTTTCAATGCCATCAAGGCAAAAATGACAATCATACATGACGCATATGCGCATGAGCTGAAGTTTTGTTTTCCAATGCATATGTAAACGAAAACATGAATCTGATTATAAAGTTTAGGGTTCATATATAATCAGATTGGTGGAAATGAGTGCATGTAAACACCTAGTGTCGTGCAGAATAACCAGTTCTGCTTGAGAACATCTAGTTCTCTGAAAACACTTTGACCAACGCATGAAATAATAGTTTTTGGACTTTCATCAAAAGCTGTTTGGCCTCAAACTATGCCTGAGTTGAACACATAATGTGCAATTTAAAAATCCAGTTAACAACCAGCTATACAGAACCCCATGTGATGCAGTGAATCAAACACAGTGGGAATAATGGAGCGTCACTGATACCTCGTCTCTCCCGCCGCTCATCTTCACTGTCGTCAAACGAAGTTTCCATGGCAGAAATCCACAAAACAATCCTCCTTCAAACTTTCCCAGTTCTATTCCTTCGTTTTCTGTGTTTTTCTCTGGCTCTCTTCCTCTGCTTTTCTCAAATATCTCTTCTTCACACCGCTGTCTTACCCAGAACCCACATAGACACCAAATAAAGATGTTTCCCAGTCACGTCTACACCAAATCCCGGACTCATTCCCAGACCAGCACAATACCAGTGAAGGAGGAGATCTGACAACACACTCACATGCATATATTAACATGTTTAAAAACCACTGGCCACAAACTAGCCTTCCATCTGCTGCCCGACCCATGAGAACCAAAGAAAGGGGGAAGGTTTTCCCTGGACAACGAACGACAGAACGGATGGTGGACGTGAAGAGGAACGGAAAGCAAGAGCAGATGGAGGAAGAGAGAGGTAGAAATAAGAGACTTGGACCATGCATTAAATAATAGTTTTGGGACTTTCATCAAACAGATTTAAAAAGATAAAGAACTGACAAGAACAATAACATGCAACTTTAAAGGAACATTCCACTTAATAATCAAGGAACTGCGCTGCCGTATCACGTGTGCAGAGGCGCAATGATATTAACCACAACTACACAAACTTAGTGCCGGTCACGTTGGAAGTTAACTAGCTGGGGACTATTTTCAGGCGCTGCGTACTATCTGATACGGCAGCAAAAGAAAAAGAATTGTGAAAAGAAAAATCGTGTGTGTGTGTAATAGGCAGGACTTAACGATACTGCGTAATTGCGTTAAATATTTGTAACGCTTGAAACTTTTTTTTTATTTTGCGGTGTTGCGGTGGGCAATTGATGAAACCGGTGTTGTGACTGCACAACGTGTAACACCGGTAACACCGACTATCGTAGCAAGCCTAGTACTGAGTAATATTAATTAACTACATGTACTTACTATATGGTTAGGGTAGGAATAGGGTTCGTTTGAGGGTTTAGTTGCATGTAATTATGCATAATTTACTGTTATTACTACGACTGTTATAAGTACATGTAACATGTAACAAGGACTGTAAAATAAAGCGTTACCAAATAAAGTGTAACCCAAGTAAATAACCTATTATCTACATTAAAAAAAAAGTATTTGTGGTGGTGCCGATCATTCCGATGCAACTTAAAGTAGAATTATTCTGCATAATAAATTAGAAGCAATAAAATAAACTCTCAAATAGCTCTGTCAACTACGCTTGGCTCTGCAGCTGATGGTGTCGCAGTGCTGGCGATGGCAGGAGGACGGCATTGTGTTCGTCAGGACGGGTAACGAGGGGTTGAATAGTGGACTAGTGTTCACTCACCCGTGAGCATCAGCTCTGTCTGACACACAAAACAGAAGGTTTTCAGAGCCTGGAGCCCGTATGTCTCTCTCTCACACACACACACACACACACACACCTCGCTCAGCTTCCCAAGGGCCAACAGAGAGCCCAGATTCCCACAAGCTGTCTGGGATAACTGGAGGAATGTGGATCCGAAAGGAAGACGGGGATGTTCAATCATAGATCATGTGTCTCACAATCTCATTCTAGGTTTAATAAGCGATATCAATTTACTCTTTTAACCCAACGACCTTCATGTGAATTAATATCACAGGCAAAACCACGACCGCATACACCAAAAATCACTTTCACTAGTTTATTTCAAATGGACCAACAGTGTGACTATTGAATAATTATAATATTTTAAGCATTCTATTGAATAATGAACTTTAAAACAATGTG
>JAPDVR010000007.1:53282596-53312596 GCA_026230005.1 Gila orcuttii | reverse complement strand
ATCTATCTATCTATCTATCTATCTATCTATCTATCTATCTATCTATCTATCTACATATCAATCTGTCTATCTATCTATCTGTCTGTCCGTCTATCTATCTATCTATCTATCTATCTATCTATCTATCTATCTATCTATCTATCTATCTATCCGGCTATCTATCCATCAATCTATCTATCTATCTATCTACATATCCATCTGTCTATCTGTCTATCTATCTATCTATCTATCTATCTATCTATCTATCTATCTATCTATCAATCAATCTATCTATCTACATATCCATCTGTCTATCTATCTATCTATCTATCTATCTATCTATCTATCTATCTATCCGTCCGTCCGTCCGTCTATCTGTCCGTCTGTCCATCTATCTGTCCGTCCGTCCGTCCATCTATCTATCTATCTATCCGGCTATCTATCCATCAATCTGTCTATCTATCTATCTACATATCCATCTGTCTATCTATCTATCTATCTATCTATCTATCTACATATCCATCTGTCTATCTATCTATCTATCTATCTACCTATCTATCCGTCCGTCCGTCCGTCTATCTGTCCGTCTGTCCATCTATCTGTCCGTCCGTCCGTCCATCTATCTATCTATCCGGCTATCTATCCATCAATCTATCTATCTATCTATCTATCTATCTATCTATCTATCTATCTACATATCCATCTGTCTATCTATCTATCTATCTATCTACATATCCGTCTGTCTATCTATCTATCCGGCTATCTATCTATCTATCTATCTACATATCCGTCTGTCTATCTATCTATCTATCTATCTATCTATCTATCTATCTATCTATCTATCTATCTATCTATCTATCTATCTATCTATCCATCCATCTATCTATCTACATATCCCTCTATCTATCTCTAATCTGTCTGGGTTAGTTAAACAAATCCTTTAACATCTTTCTTTGGCTTTAGCTGACTTTGTTGGGGAGGAAATTTCCTCAAAACCTAATTGGTGGCCTTTAACCAAACGTTCCCCAGGACCTCTGAATCAGCACATCTCTAATTACATGTTTGTGTTGTTGGTTTTTAGGGCTTGAGGGAAAATTAGCTCTTCTGAGGTTGTTTACAACCAAAATTTGCCCTCTCATGTGACTTCACACCCGCTGCTTGGCACCTCAGTAAAGAGGAAAATGAAGCTTAGAAAAACATGAAACCCAGATGTTCCTTGTAGAACCCGACCCTGAAAACTACAATAAAACTGATAGCTATGACTTTGATAAAAGTTGTTTGATAAACACACCTATGCTCTAATGCACCTAGCAGTGATACAATGTTGTTACTAAAACAATATATTGTTTTATAAAAGCAATAATCCATTCAATGCTTTAGGCATGACAAAAATAACCCATTAAATCACATTTCCTACAGTCACTTACTGCTATAATATAAAAGAGCTCAAAGTAAGTGATGTTCATCACATGATCACCATTTCTGGATGAACCACTTTTTTCATGTGACCTCGGATAAAAAGGACTTTATTTATTTCTCAAGGCCAATTTATTTCAAAGAAACTCTAAAAGGCACATGAATGTTTATAGTTTGTGTGAAGGCTCTTTGTATCTCTTCTTTTCTATATATTTAAAAGGCACGCTTTATATCTGTACAAATCCCAAATACTGTCTATTAATTTCTCACATGTGAATCGATCGAGAACAGGCAACTTGTTGAGTCAATCTGAGCAGCTGACTGTGCCGAAGCTCATTGAATATTCATGAGCATAAACAGCTGCCCTATTGAGTGTGCTTTAAAGAGCGCTGAACTGAATGGCTGACTCCTTTATTTCGAGAGAGTGGCCTGACTGAGTTCACATCTCTTTGCACGACCATCGTGAGAACTCGATTTGTTAAACACAACCTACAACAACAGAGGAGTAACAGAGTTTACTCCTGCCCCCCCCCCCCCCCCCAAAAAAAAGAGATTCAATTGACAAATTAAATCGCTAAAAAATAAACTAAAATTACCATGAAAAAGCTTACATGTGATAACGGGGAAGTCTTCTGAATTTTACGAAATTTGGGAGATGTTCTTGAGATTTGTTAAAGAAGGAAATATTGAAGAGGCTATAGATGTGTGAAGTTGTAGTATATAGGAGTGTGTGATATAAAGCATTGTATGTTTAAAGAATTATTTTTTTTTAATTTTTATTATTTTTTTTTTATTTTTTTTACGACTGCCAGGGTTAATGTGGATGGGGAGGGATTTGAGTAGTTATGTTTGTATCAAGTGTATGTTATATTCTTGTGTTAAATGTGTTGTAAAACTCAATAAAAATATGCTCGCAAAAAAAAGAAATTACCATGAAAACTAAAACTTTAAAAATAAAAGTAATTAAAAATATTAATAAAACTATAATAAACTTAAATAACACTGCTCTTGGATCAAAGGACCAATGCTGCATTTAATTTATTCAGCGTAATGTGTCGTCTGTGTTTCAAATCAGCATTAAGATTTTAGGTTCAAATTTATGTATTTTAAGTCACAATTTGAATTGAAGACTTTCTCCATTGAAATCATCTACGTCCATTTACCAGTTCATTTGTAGTGACTCTGTGGTGTCGTCTCATGAGAGATGATTATGATTATGAAATCATCTATAGCCTCACACCAACTTCCCAAAGTATTCCATGTGAGCCATGAAACCATTTCCAATTCCCAAAACTTCCAATACGCTGTTAACTCACACGCTATTGGATTTCATGCAGCTGTCGTATAATGTAAAGAGAAGCTTGGGAATCTGAGGATATGGTCATCTGTTAGTTCTTTACGCATCTTTACAGTGAATAATTCAATGCTACGGATGAGGAAAATCCTGAACATTCAGGCTGGGGAATTAACATGCGACACCAGCTGATGTGAACCAGAGCACAAAACCAGAATCACATGCGGATGAATCACAAATATCTAACCGGGAAGTGAATCATGGATGTGTTGCATAACATGCTTGAGGGAGTCGAGAGTGTCAGGGAATCACAAGGGAATTTGGGGAGAGGAAAGTAATGAGCCTATCTAATCCTGCAATGAAAACAAGTGAGAGCTTAAATGTTACTATTGCTGTCAGCGACATTCCCAAAACTGTTCAAACAACTCCAGATGATAATGGATTTTAAAAGAAATACTTTGCAGAGTCAATAAACTGATGGACCCCAGCCAGGTCTAGAAACCACACTCTAAAAATTTTTGGGTTCTTTTTTTTAACCAAATCCTGGGTTGAGCCTTTTGGGTCAATTTTTTGGGTAGTTTTTGTGTGTTTTTGATAGTTTTTGTGTAACCCAGCTCCTGGGTCAGATGTTTTTGTGTTACCCACCTCCTGGATCAGATGTAACAACCCAGTGTTTGGGTAGTTTTTGTGTTACCCCGCTCCTGTGTCAGATGTAACAACCCAGTATTTGGGTAGTTTTTGTGTTACCCCACTCCTGGGTCAGATAAAACAACCCAGTGTTTGGGTAGTTTTTGTGTTACCCCGCTCCTGTGTCAGATGTAACAACCCAGTATTTGGGTAGTTTTTGTGTTACCCCACTCCTGGGTCAGATAAAACAACCCAGTGTTTGGGTAGTTTTTGTGTTACCCAGCTCCTGAGTCAGATGTTTTTGTGTTACCCACCTCCTGGGTCAAATGTAACAACCCAGTGTTTGGGTAGTTTTTGTGTTACCCCGCTCCTGTGTCAGATGTAACAACCCAGTTTTTGTGTTACCCTGCTCCTGTGTCAGATGTAACCCAGTGTTTGGGTAGTTTTGTGTAACCCAGATCCTAGGTCGGATAAAACAACCCAGGGGTTGAGTTATTTATCGCTGGTTTTAAGTTAATCCGTAAACATTCATTCATGTATTAAATAAATTTCTTTTTTTTAAATAGTACTATAGTAAAAATTAATCAACCCAGTATGATGGATTAAATCAACCCATTATGCTGGGTTAAATAAACAACCCAATTTTCTGGGTAAAATTAACCCAACATGTGTTCTGTCCTATATTTACCCAGCCCTTGGGTTGAAAAGTGTTTTTTAGAGAACAGACATGTGCATGGACTCTTTTGACTTAAAAAAGTAAGCAACCAAGCTCTGCACAGGCATGCATTCTCATTTTCTCCAGAAAGAAACCCAGTTTTCTGCTTGGGTTTCTTATTGCGGCTGCGAATTGAGAGTCGCTGGCGATTCCATCAGGCCATTCACATGTTAAGGGCTCCTCGGTGGCCAAATGAAGAGATTCACAGGCTTTTGTCTACTAGCAGCGACAGTAGATGAGCGGAGCACAAAGAGCTATCTGTGAAGTTTTGAATGAGCTCCACAGGCCGAATGCCAAAATCTTCAGGCCTTTCGACTCCCTTTAAAGCCACATTCCCAATTACTTTCACTCAGACAGTTCAAACCAGGACCACGGAAATATGGGGGGGGAAGCTTCCCTATTTATTTCTGTGGCAAATGAGTGCAGTTTGGGTTCAGATAGATCACGACTACTTGAGGGTCTTTTACTTTAAAAGACGTAGCATGATTTAAAAAGCCCAAAGCCAACAAATATGAGCAAAGGAGGACAGATATCATTTCATGCAGGGATTTGAGATCTGGCCAGGAAGAACAACCAATAAACACACTGAAGAAACATAGCACAGCAGATGACAGGAAAACAACACTACATTCCCCACAAGTGACGTTTAAAATGAGTAATAAAGGTGTCAACATTGGTGCAGAAACTATTTTCATTCAAAAATTGCTAGTAAAGTTCATTAAAAATTGCAAAGAAAAAGAAAGTAGCGCATTAATTAAACGTGAGATTTTGAAGTAGAAATACTGAAATATTTTCTTGTAAAACTATACTAATATAAATATTATTGTATAAAAAAACATTCAATAAACATTGAATAATGTGAAAAAACAGTGGGAAAATGTGAATTAAAGAGGATTATATAAGGATATATCAGCTACTTTACAACTTTGAACGATACTCATCCAATCAGAATTTAGAGTCTGAACTCTATAGTCCAACCCTCAATGCAGCAGCCAATCACATCCTTTCATTCATGATTGACAGGTGTTCTACCACCTGTTGAAATGTCTAATCAAACGCTTGATTCTCTCTAGCGCTGACCCGGAAACCTAAAAATGACTGATTGTTGTTTGCATATTCTTTATGTCCTAGTTTCTGTTCTAGGCATACAGCAATGTAAATAGGTCAACCGGGAAAAACATATTGATTTATTTTTCACGGTTTTCCATCGATACAGTCCACATCAAAATAGTACAGCAATGCTAAATGGTGTCATGGAAAACATGTACATCGAATATGTGCTGTAATGTAAGGAAATCATCTTCACTGACAAAAATTAGGCTAACTCTTAAAGTCCCCCTGTAGTCAATAATTTTATCCCTTAAAACTCATCTTTGATCTTCAAATTGACATTTTGACCTGGGATAAATAATTTCTTTATGCCTTAAAATAGCTTGAATGTAACTCTACACTCTTGTTTAATTTAGTATATGCGGACCCATGAATATTATCCAAATTAGGATAAAATATTCTGCAATGGTTTTGACTGATGAATTTGCACGTTTTGTCATAAAGCATATTAAAAACACCACATAGACATAAACAACATTAAAAACTGATATTCACCACAAGGGATCTCTAAATAAAAAAGAAATGCAAATAAAGGAGGTTGATCTTTCTATTGAGACGTTCATCATAAATAACAGGTTTGCCCTTTAAGCCTTTTCACTGACATTTGGATTGGAAAGGCCAAACCACTGAAGTCTGGAGCTTTCAGTAGCACTAATATAGGCAACTAATTTATAAAGCTCTGACGAACACTTGCTAGATCCATCATGTGGCTCTGAAAGGATTCAGGGCAGGGCCGCGGATTCGACTCGCTCTTGCCCCTCTTGTCTTCTGAATGGTCCTTTGATGGCCAAATGTGAGGGAAATTGGCCATGCTTGAGCAACTCCCACTTCCATATCATTTCATATCACAATTCACAATGCTCCTCTTTGTGTGCACTGCGATTATGAAGAGAAACAAATAAACATGATGGACAGGACCAGTGAACTTCTTTTGGGAGTGGATTAAAGGAGCCATAGCACCAAGCAGGACACGTCATGACATATTTGTTCTGCGTAACACGAGAATGAACCTCATTGGTTCTTGAGAAGCTCAAACGTGCTGCGTAACACGAGAATAAACCTCATTGGTTCTTGCTGAAGCACAAACGTGATGCGTAACACGAGAATGAACCTCATTGGTTCTTGAGAAGCTCAAACGTGCTGCGTAACACGAGAATAAACCTCATTGGTTCTTGCTGAAGCACAAACGTGCTGCGTAACACGAGAATAAACCTCATTGGTTCTTGCTGAAGCTCAAACGTGATGCGTAACACGAGAATGAACCTCATTGGTTCTTGAGAAGCTCAAACGTGCTGCGTAACACGAGAATAAACCTCATTGGTTCTTGCTGAAGCACAAACGTGCTGCGTAACACGAGAATAAACCTCATTGGTTCTTGCTGAAGCACAAACGTGATGCGTAACACGAGAATAAACCTCATTGGTTCTTGCTGAAGCTCAAACGTGATGCGTAACACGAGAATAAACCTCATTGGTTCTTGCTGAAGCACAAACGTGCTGCGTAACACGAGAATAAACCTCATTGGTTCTTGCTGAAGCTCAAACGTGCTGCGTAACACGAGAATGAACCTCATTGGTTCTTGCTGAAGCTCAAACGTGATGCGTAACACGAGAATTAACCTCATTGGTTCTTGCTGAAGCTCAAACGTGATGCATAACGCGAGAATGAACCTCATTGGTTCTTGAGAAGCTCAAACGTGCTGCGTAACACGAGAATGAACCTCATTGGTTCTTGAGAAGCTCAAACGTGATGCGTAACAAGAATGAACCTCATTGGTTCTTGCTGAAGCTCAAACGTGATGCATAACGCGAGAATGAACCTCATTGGTTCTTGAGAAGCTCAAACATGATGCATAACGCGAGAATTAACCTCATTGGTTCTTGCTGAAGCTCAAACGTGATGCGTAACACGAGAATAAACCTCATTGGTTCTTGCTGAAGCACAAACGTGCTGCGTAACACGAGAATAAACCTCATTGGTTCTTGCTGAAGCTCAAACGTGCTGCGTAACACGAGAATGAACCTCATTGGTTCTTGCTGAAGCTCAAACGTGATGCGTAACACGAGAATTAACCTCATTGGTTCTTGCTGAAGCTCAAACGTGATGCATAACGCGAGAATGAACCTCATTGGTTCTTGAGAAGCTCAAACGTGCTGCGTAACACGAGAATGAACCTCATTGGTTCTTGAGAAGCTCAAACGTGATGCGTAACAAGAATGAACCTCATTGGTTCTTGCTGAAGCTCAAACGTGATGCATAACGCGAGAATGAACCTCATTGGTTCTTGAGAAGCTCAAACATGATGCATAACGCGAGAATTAACCTCATTGGTTCTTGCTGAAGCTCAAACGTGATGCTTAACACGAGAATGAACCTCATTGGTTCTTGCTGAAGCTCAAACGTGATGCATAACGCGAGAATGAACCTCATTGGTTCTTGAGAAGCTCAAACGTGATGCATAACGCGAGAATGAACCTCATTGGTTCTTGAGAAGCTCAAACGTGCTGCGTAACACGAGAATGAACCTCATTGGTTCTTGCTGAAGCTCAAACGTGATGCATAACACGAGAATGAACCTCATTGGTTCTTGCTGAAGCTCAAACGTGATGCATAACGCGAGAATGAACCTCATTGGTTCTTGAGAAGCTCAAACGTGATGCGTAACACGAGAATGAACCTCATTAGTTCTTGAGAAGCTCAAACGTGATGCGTAACACGAGAATGAACCTCATTGGTTCTTGCTAAAGCTCAAACGTGATGCGTAACACGAGAATGAACCTCATTGGTTCTTGAAAAGCTCAAACGTGATGCGTAGCACGAGAATGAACCTCATTGGTTCTTGCTAAAGCTCAAACGTGATGCGTAACACGAGAATGAACCTCATTGGTTCTTGAGAAGATCAAACGTGATGCGTAGCACGAGAATGAACCTCATTGGTTCTTGAGAAGCTCAAACGTGATGCGTAACACGAGAATGAACCTCATTGGTTCTTGAGAAGATCAAACGTGATGCGTAGCACGAGAATGAACCTCATTGGTTCTTGAGAAGCTCAAAAGTGATGCGTAACACGAGAATGAGCCTCATTGGTTGTTGAGAAGCTCAAAAGTGATGCGTAACATGAGAATGAACCTCATTGGTTCTTGAGAAGCTCAAACGTGATGCGTAACACGAGAATGAACCTCATTGGTTCTTGAGAAGCTCAAACGTGATGCGTAACACGAGAATGAGCCTCATTGGTTCTTGAGAAGCTCAAACGTGATGCGTAACACGAGAATGAGCCTCATTGGTTCTTGAGAAGCTCAAAAGTGATGCGTAACACGAGAATGAACATCATTGGTTCTTGAGAAGCTCAAACGTGCTGCGTAACACGAGAATGAGCCTCATTGGTTGTTGAGAAGCTCAAAGTGCTGCGTACGATCTCTGAACTTTTTGAAGCAACAAAGTGGTAGTTGCATGGACAGAAATCGCTCAGATTTCGTTAAAATATCTTAATTTTTGTTTGATGAACGCAAGTCTCACGGGTTTGGAGGGTGAGTGAATTATGACAGAATTTTCAGTTTTGGGTGAATTAACTAAAAATTCAATATGAAATGCCATTTGCAGTCCATTTAACTTCCATAATGGGATGCATTTTCAAAACAGAATCTTCAACAGAAAAAGGAGGATTATCTTTATTTTATCCATCTGGAATTTATTGAAAAAAAGTGGGTGTTACGAATCTGCAAGGTCAGGAGAATTACAGAGGTTGAGCATTTTGATAAAAGATTACAGCATTTTTCTTTGGAACAATGTGCACGGATGAACCATTATGTACAATAACACAAGAAACACGGGTTATGAAAGAAAATAGGACAAATTCGGATTTCATGTTGACTTTAGGAAAACCACACTGACACATCGCAGGAGAGAGTCATCAACCAACACAAGACAGAAATTACTTCTGACAAATGGATGACATACTTTCCTCCAAAACATGACAGACTATGAAACAACCACCAAATCAAACAACATAAATACAACCACACCCAGAGATTTTAAATATATAAACTCAGGACTGTGAATCAAATCAAAACATTTCATTACAAGCCAATTTGATACTCATTCTGGTCTGAATGCTGTAAACACAGAGGCAGCGCTGCAAAAATGTAAATGCTTAAAAGTGACTAAATCTTTCCAGGAGTCCATTATGTCGTGCTTAAAAAATGACTGTCCACAAGAGAACGAGAACAGCTACAGAGAGAACTGAAGCTATAGTTCAGATTCTGACGGTTCTGAAGTTTATTTATACAGCACATTATATTTTATAACATTTTATTTATATAGCACAAGTAAAGTGCCATGTATAAAAATGAATCATAAAAAGGTTCAAAGAAATAAAATAAATACAATATAAAGAAGTGAAAGTTTACAATGCAGTCCAAAAAAAATTATAATAATTAAATTGTTAAATAATTAATTTGGGGTCTGTATAGGGCTGGGCGATAAATCGATTTTATTGATTAATGAATAGGGTACAGTTTTTAAACTAGCAGATATCACCATGAAACTTTCCCAGTTGATTACCTACATTAAGATGAGAAAAAAATGTATTACAAGTTTTCTGTAATTTAATGTTTAAATATGCAAATTAGGCATGATCTAATTAAATATGCGCTAATTTGTAGGCCTATATATTTAAAAAAAAACTAAATCTGAGTATTGGACAAAATTCTTTTTTCATTGTGTTCACATATTAGATGGGAAAAAAATTAAAGAGGGATTTATGGATATCTACTTTTTTTATCCTGTAAATCAGAATATACTGTCTCAATAGCCTTAAAAAAATTATTTTCGCCATGTTTTTTGGAATAAAATGTTATATAAATCAGGCTAGGAATAATATATTTACAAATCCCTCTGTAAATGTTTTCATAATATAGGCTAACTAGGTACAAGACTGGAAAGTTTGGTGTATATAGGAATTAATTTCCTTCTCTGTGGGCCTCGAGTGAGTTCACTAGTGTAACAGCGCAGCGCTTCTGTGTTGTACGTCACAAGTAAGGCTCACTATTGGCCGACGCTGGTCATGTGTGTGATGCGTGTGACGTACAACACAGAAGCGCTGCGCTGTTACACTAGTGAACTCACTCGAAGCCCACAGAGAAGGAAATGAAGAGTTGAAATAAAGTCGTTATTTTTGTTTGTTTTTGCGCACAAAAAGTATTCTCATCGCTTGATAAACTTAAGATTGAGCCACTGTAGTCACTTGGAGTATTTTAACGATGTCTTTAATAACTTTTCTGGGCTGGCAAGTGTCAATCCCTTAGAAGCCTATGGAGGAGTGATCCAGCTCTCAGATTTAATCAAAAATATCTTAATTCGTGTTTCGAAGATGAACGAAGGTCTTACGGGGTTGAACAACATGAGGGAGAGTAATTACTGACAGAATTTACATTTTTGGGTGAACTATCCCTTTAAGTAACTGGTTTGTAAAGTAACCTTTTTAACCCTAAACTGCTCGTAAAACCTAAACATTGGTCGGTTTTCGTGTACCACAAAAGACAAACAAATAGACAAACTTTTCTAATGCGATGTCTTTGCAGGCTGCACACAACCACAAACATACGCAAGATCTGTATTCTGATTCAATTACAAATGACTCGTATAAACCAGTTCTTTTAATTATTTTGTCAAAAAGTCACAAACGTACAAGTTGCCATTTAAATCAAGCAAATTAGTGAATTCACCCTGAAATCCCCCGCTGCACAAACATTGAGCAAGTTTACATGTACACCAATACGCTGATAAATCAGTTGATTAAAATAACGTGATTTACCAGTTTACATGCAAATCAATAGCCTAGCATTGCAAGTAAACCGCGATTACAAGACTGCTCAAAAGTTAAGCATCCATGTATTTCACTCTATTTATTATGTGAGTTGTAATGTTAAATAAAGCATTAAAAACCCCAGAGTATTTTACATGTCTTGCACTTTCACAGACTCATTCGAAGACTCACTTGTCCTTTGGCTACATGAGATGAGAGCACAAAAAGTCAAAGTTTGCGATATATTTCTCCTTCCCTACCATGAAACACTCGCTACGGCTGGATGTGCTAAAATTTGCCGTATAAGAACGCTTTCCTCTCGTGTATCACACCTGCGCACTTCATTAAGCCGACAAAACGCAGGTTTAGGTGTTTACATGCCAGGCGAAATTGGGGAAACGAGCAAAAATCTAACTCTGCCGATCGGTTTATTCTTAAGCCGTTTATGCCCGATAAAGGAAAACGGGTTAAAGCGTTTACATGACCACGCGTGTTGGAAATGCAACGGATCGCAGTTGATCCGCTCCCCACGGATCGGCATGTGATTTGCGGATTAACTGCTAAATTTAACCATCATAGAGTGAAAGTTTATCATTTGGAGGCGCTTTGTCTTGCCAATTTACACATTCAAATGATTTTAAACGCGGAAGAAGAGGTGAAAATCGCACAACCTTATACACACTTGAAGCACGCGCACGCAGAGAGAGAGAGGATGTTTGTCAGTTTATTCGGTCTTAAAGTGACAGCAGCCTAATATTTCTACTATTGTCTGTGTCATTAATGTTAATAAACAAAATACAGCTTTAACAAAGATGAACCTATATTTAATTTCTACAGTGAACAAAGTGTTATTTTACATTTAGGCTTAATTATTCATTTCTGTACCTGAATACTACTTTTAGACTTTGTAATTTTGTTATTTAGTATTCATCTCTGCTTGTAATTTGTGTATTTGTTCTTATTTTATTACTGACTGTTCACTTGTTTTTAACAATGTTTGAACTTTATCAGTTAGGCTAGTAGTTTTGATGTGTTATCGAAGACCTTCATGTGAGCTTTAAGTAATAAATGAAAAGCAAAGTTACAAAGTTAGTTATACATATTTAATTTTTTTGCTGATCCGAAAAATGATCCGATCCGTGGCTCAAAAACCATAAATGATCCAAACCTTGAATTTTGTGATCTGTTGCACCACTAAAATGCACTCATTATTTTGTGAGAAAAAAAAAGCAACCATTTGTAAAATCTGAAAAATATCCGCAGAATCAAACGTCTGTCAGCAGTGTAACAGTAAGTGAGTTTGTGTAACTATAGCATGCAGCTGCAGTGCAGAGTCTCTCATTCACTGCTTTATTCTCTCCAGGATCTCCAAACTTCACGATAACAGTCTCTGGAGTCGCACAAAGACGAGGCCGATGAACTAGACACACAAAGCCAGTGCTGTGAGCGAGAACAAACCAAAGCTCTCACGCGTTCTCACACTGTCAGCTGCGACGGCTTGAATCAAACCAGTTCGGGTTTTGTCTGCCAGTTTCCTGAGAACTCAAAAAAAACAGGCCTCAGTTCATGCCATAAAAAACAAGCGATGAAACGACGTAGACTTAACGAGGAAATACTTCAAAGAGTAAATAAAAACAAGATGTTGGCTTAAGCTATCAGCGTGAGCATTTAAAGCAATAATTCAGCACATTCACTCGACCACATGTCATTCCAAACCTGTAAGTTGTTATTTTCTCAACATTAAAAATATTTTTTTAGAAAAGAGCTGCATGAAGCTCCTCCAAAACATCTACCTTTGTTTTCCAAAGACAAAATAACAGCATACAGGTTTGGAAACAACAATGACTGAACTGAACTTTTGCTTTAAAGTCAACATGAAATGGAAGTTGCAATCTTTTCTCCTCTATTGGTCCGTATATCTGAGTGAAACGCTTCTGGAACAAGAACAAATGTGGGCAGGGCTTGATTTTGGCTGTGGGGAATTGATTGGATGGTTGTGGTTTGCTATTGGCTGATCTCATGTGAGTGACAGGTTATAGCCCCGCCCACATCATCAGAGAAGAGATGCTGCAAGAGGAATAGATTCAAGATTATGAGCCACGTGAATTTAAAGGCCCCCTGAAATATTAAATTAAGTTTTTTATCTTTTAGTATGAATACAAGTGAAACTTGAAAAATTTGAATATCGTGCAACAGTTGTATTTCAACATGTATTTCAGTAATTCAAATTAATATATTAGTATAACTATATACATATGCATGATTATACTTTTCAGAGGGCCGACTTTTCTCTATTTAAAATCCTTTTTTTTATTGATTTCATGTAATATTCTAATTTTCTATGCTTTTGAATTTGGGGTTTCATAAGCTGTAAGCCATAATCATCAAAATGATAACTTTTGCACGATATTCTAGTTTTTCGTGTTTCACCTGTATGTTAGCCTTAAGGTTATGGTGTGTTCCAAAACAATGACAAAATGTGCATTTAGGAGATACAAGCATTCAAAACTTACAGTCTCTCACTTCCGCTAAAATAGATCAGGGATTTTTGTGACATCACCGGGTCACATCACATTTTCTATCCAATCAAATGCTCTCTAGAATCTAAAGCTCCGCCCCCTCTGCTATAAACACCACCTGATCACAGCGACCGTTGACACGTCACGGAGCAAAATGTGTGTTAGAGATGTGTCAAGTCAGCTTTATTTTTATAGTGCTTTTTACAACACAGATTGTTTCAAAGCAGCTTTACAGAGATAACAGGAAAATAATGCAACAAAGAGGCAGTTCTCCTCTGAGATGTGTGTTCGGTTGCTCAAACACTCGAGTTTTATTTTGTTTTCCAACTGTACGTTGGTTAAGAATGAAATGAAAGAGTCCTCTACTATTGAATCCAGCGTATCATCAGCGCTCGGATCCGCTTCCATGGTGCTGTCAGTCAGTGAGGGAAACTAAACGCTATTGGCTATTTGAAAAGGGGGAGGAGCCATTAAATATGTCCCGCCTCAAAGCATCAAACAAAGCTGCGCGTCCCAAGGCACTTCAGTGGGACTTTAACACAATAATGTGCACCTATAAATCATTCCTAATAAATACAGATGCACCAAATCCAGGATTCGGCTTCGAATTCGGCCGAATATTGGGCTTTTTGACGGGGTTCGGTATCTGCCGAACCTTAGAATGATTTTCCACCGAACCGAACCCTAGGCTTGCGCTACGCTGGTCGACGTCACACCGCCGGTGATTACGGGAAGGTGTCTACGAAGGTGGAAAGTGAGAAAAAGTGTTGTTTGGCAGTACTTTCAGTCTAAAGAAGCCGATTCAAGTCGAGCTACATGTTCAATTTGCAATGCCGATTTGTCTGGTGGTGGCAAGGACCCTAAACAATACACAACATCGCCGCTGTTAAAACATTTGCGTATGAAACATCGGAAAGAATACGAGTTGTGCATGAAGGAATCTTCAGACAGACAAAATGCAGCAACTTCAGGAACGGCAAAGGAAGGACAGTCACAACTAAAAACTTGTGTTAACCCAACGACCATTACCAGCTTTAATAGCCCAACACCGAACAAACAGTGGGCCTCAGATCACACACGAGATTATAAATCTAAAAGGCTAATATTTTGGATATTGATTGGATCTTGAGATAGGGTAAACATAGGCCTATGGTAATTGCCAAAATAGTTTTTCCCACTTGTCATCCTGGCATTATGTTGCCTATTCTTTTTTTTTTTTCCAGTTAAAATAAAATAAAATGAAAAATACACTGCTTTGGACGTTATTTACTTCATTAATGTGTTTACTGTGTTAATGGACTGAGGACTCGGTATTCGGTTTCAGCAGAATCGTAACCAGTGGATTTGGTGCATCCCTAATAATAAACACTGCAATATTGCATAAAAAATGATATTGTGCTGAAACTAAAAACAGGTTAATCGTATAACCAAGTGCTGAGACAGATTCCTGAGCTCTGAACGTGAACAGAGACAGCGAGAGCGTTTATCCTCATCTCCATCTGGCCTACAGCCCTTCTTACGGTCCCAAAGCCCATAATTCAGTCGGGAGCTTTTAAATAGTGGTAAACATCCGTGGAAGTGGCGCCTCTCTCCTCATCTGCCCGTTTCAGAGTGGAAACTCACAGTACAGGCTATTCTACTCACTCAAATCCTCCACATCTATTCAAACATCTGCAGGACATATTATACAAGACTTTACACAGAGACTGATGGGTCAGAGACAGCAATGCTGAATGCAAACTAAATGTAGAACTGTGCATAAACACTAGGGGTGTGACGAGATCTCGTGCCACGAAACACGAGATTTCCCGTCGAGTGAAAAGCTGTCTCGCGATATCCCCAAATTCGTTGCGCAACAGAGCCTTAACGTCTGATAAATGTCTTATCTTGTAGAATGCGCGCTTAGCACCGCTGCATCTTATACACAGAGTACGCGCGATCACGAATTTGAAAGTGAAAGTAAAACACAAGCTCCCTGATGTGCGCAAATTAGGCTGCACATACAATAGTCACCCAATACCCATCTCTGGACTCATTAATTGGCTACGGTCTCTGTTTGCACTTCGAATATTGAGAGAGTAGCTACTGTAACGTCTTGACAACAGACAAGGCTCCGTTTCTGAACTTCTGATCGGAACGCAGGAACGCAAGAACAACTGTAAAGACAAACGCACCAGCCTCGTTTCTCTACCGGCCTTTTCCGAAATCTAAACTCACAGCATTAACCCTATAACTGCCGGTGCAAAATAAAACAGCAATTTCACAACGATTAAATAAAGAGTCTGTGCGCTACAGTACTTTGATTATGGTTGCACTTCCACTTATTGTTTGCTAGACTAAGACTAAGAGAAAACTTTTTTATTTTTACGTCTATATTCAATTTGTGTAAGGAAGTTCAGTTAGGAGGTCACACACAGCCTCAATCAGAAGTTCTGAAAGCTCATAAATGTACAGTTAGGTCTGAAGAGACTCATGTGAAATCATACAGGAGAAAAGCCAGTCAAAAAAACTTTTACAATGCTTGCATATTGTTTTCTTTCAATGCATTTGATAATTCATACTCATTAAGTAGACCTAAAATGACATGCATTAGAAGATTATTAGTTAAATGTTAAAACATTTCAAAATGCACCTGCAGACAATTTTTCCAGTTATGAATTTTGTCTTTGAGGATTTCTGAAAAAAATCTTGTCTCGTCTCGTTCTCGTGAACCCAATCTCGTGTCTCGTCTCGTGAGATAAGTATCTCGTCACACCCCTAATAAACACACTTGTCAACATTTGAAAGGGAAGAGAAAATCCTCCCATTTCTTTTGCTGTTCATGTCAAAGTTTGTGCATCCTACCAACTCTCCAGTATTTTGCTGTATATCATCTGTCACTTGGTAGAAGCTTGTCAAATTAAACGGGTGATTACATGACAGGTTGTGATAACCTTAAAGGGTTAATTCACCCAAAAATGAAATTTATCCCAAGATTTACTCAGACTCAAACCATCCGAGTTTCTTCTTTCAGTCAAACATAATCAGTTACAGTATCAGATACTGTCAAATGAAATTTTCAAGGACTTTTCAAGCACTACTTTTTTGGTTTTCAAGGACTACAATCAGAGATTTCACTTATCAAACAATATATTAAGGTAAACAGATAAACAAAAATAAACTAATAAAACAAAAAGGAACGTATAAAGCGCAGCACATGCAATGACTGTGGTAACTTTAACCATTGATAGGATACTACGACAAAGATATCGCTTTCCTTATTCAAACTGATTTTTCTCCCATGAATATATGATTGACGTGAAGAATAAAAGCTGTATCATATACTTGGATATTTATATGAGCAATATCACGCTCATAGCCATGCAAAATGCCTTTATATCTATATCCGACGGGCTGCAGCATTGATTTTGTGTGACAATATTGTTTTATCAATAAAATTAAACACTACTTTCACATATAGGCTATTGTCTTTCAATAATTCAAGCACTTTTCAAGTACCTTTTCATAAATATGACTGATTTCAAGGGGTTTCCAGGACTTCAATTTCAAAAATTAAAATACTTCAAACCCTGTTTGCATGCATCCATCCATCATAAAAGTAATCCAACTGGCTACAGGTGTTAAAAAAGGCCTTAATACCTTAATAAAGTAATAAAGGTTAATAAAGTTACAATTCACTCCCATTACAAAGCTTAAGAGCCAGGATATTTTTAATATATAACTCTGTGTTTGGCTGAAAGAAGAAAGTTATACACCTAGAATGGCTTGAGGTGGACAATTATGGGATCATTTTAATTTTTGGGTGAATTAACCCTTTAAAACCCATCAACCAAATCACATTATGTAAATGATAATAGTACTCTTTGTATGGTTAATAAGCGGTTGCTGGATGTTCAATGTAAATCATGTGAACCAAAGCAAAAGCCAGATTAGAAGAACCACTGATTGAGTTATAAATGCATAGAAACAGCACATGCAGGTCAGGGATTTTCTTTACCAAACTGGGTTTGCATTTTCTCATTGAAAACGAACAATCCTAATGAGGTGGATTAAGAGTAGATCAAATTCAAATGAATGGAAAATTAACATTTTAAACAGAATTGTAAGAAAACACGGTTTACCCGGCTAACAGGGAACGTTCCAGCAAGGTTCTCTCAAAGTTAAGAACAAAAGTTCTTCCAGTAACGTTAATAGATTCAAAGTTAATAATGTTCTCAGAACGCCAGCAAAAAACATTATTTATGCATCGTTCATGGACTATTTTCTCTGAAACGTTTTAGATGTTTGAAACGTTTTTATTTTATTTTAAAAGGTTTCAGAACGTTTAGACAAAAATTCAAAAGTAACGTTCCCAAAATGTTTGAAGAATGATCAAATCGAGTGTTTCTTTAACGTTCGAATAACCAAGAAAAATGTTTTAATTTTTTTTTTTAAAACTGGACGGTTTGAACGTTCGTTAAACATTCAGAAATATTGTTTTATTACTTAGGGACCGTTAGCAAAAACGCTCTAATAACATAATTTGTCAGCTGGGCACAATAAAACAAAATAGCAAACTGCTGTCAAATTACAATATGTTCCACCGTTTACTTCAGTCTACTCTTGTTTACAGCTGACGAGATGCGGTTGGTAGGAAATCAAATCTCTTTAGTGTAATCCATAATCTCACTTCTCAGCGCTGCTCGGTTAAGTTACCTAGACTAATGCCGATCCCTCTCGAACTGTGTCAGATACAGAGAAATACACAGACTTTACAGAAACAAAGCGAGAAAAAATACGTAACGTTATATTTCCACAACAGTCGCGCGCGCGTCCGTTCTGAGGTAAACTAACTAACTATCACAGTCTGAGGGAAAAAACACTCAAACTTTCAAACTACAGCGTGAATGTATTTAATAAACTCGGTTGATAAATTCACATACCCATTTTTTAAGCGTTCCAGCACTTCTGCAGGAGTCACATCAACTGTGTTGAGAGTTGAACGGGTAACGGGAACGCTGACTCCGCGAGCGAGCTCACACTGACTGACTCACTCACAATAGGTGCACGCGCGTGACGTCACCAGCAGGGATTACCCTCCCCCTCGCCCTCCCTCTCTCTCTCTCTCTCCCTCCCTACACTGTAACTTAAAAAAGTAAGTTACCAGTGAGTTCATTTAAATTAAACAATCGAGTTAATCGTCAAGTATCTATTCTGCGGTGCGCAAAAGGTTCAAAACGCTGCCATGAGATTATTAATGAATAAAAAACGTGAAAACGTCTCTACATCGGCTTCCATATAGGATTGATTTAAAACTTATTTTATTGGTGTATACATCTCTTCATGGCCTTGCACCGACTTATTTATCAGATCTGTTTCAGACAGGAAGAACTTTGAGATCAAAAACTCAAAATATTTTTAAAATTAATACATGTTTTTAAAGTACAATTTAAGACACATTTGTTTGCCATGGCCTCTTCTTCCTTTCCATTATTATTTTTTATTATTTTTATTCTATAACTGTTGTACAATTTTTTTGTCTGTACTATAGTATACTCTATGTCTATTTTGTCTGTCTTACTGAAGCACATTGGTCAGCATGTGTTGTTTTAATAGTGCTATAAAAAGTGACATTGACATTAATACAAAAAAAGGAGATCGGTTTAATAAACAGAAACTCAAAATATTATGTTAGGCTATCTGAATCACATTAATTATCTATAAGTTGATTTGATAAAAAGATAAACAGTTGTGATCTGGTGTCAAATATTGTCTCATGCAACATGTTCATTTAGTGTCAGTTAAATAAGTTCAAATGTCAATCATTGGTTGACTATTTTATAAGCTGACTTATAATAATAGTAATGATGATTATGATGATGACTATTATTTTATTGTTATTGTATAAATTTAATTAACATATTATAGTAATAGTGATATTTATATATTTATCACATATTGTCTCTAATTCATGCAAACCATGACCAGTTCATTTAGCGTAAATTAAATAAGGTCAAATTTCAACCATTAGTTGAGTAATTTATAAGTTGACGAATAATAATGATAATAATAATATTCACTGTACACTGTAATAATAAGTAGCTAAATAACAAATAAAATAATTGTTGGTTTAACTTAAAAAAGTAACCTAGTTGCCTTAAAATTTTGAGTTCATTGAAATAATTTTTTTTTAGTTAATACAAAGAAGGAGATTGGTTTAATCAACAGAATCTCAAAATATTATGTTATCTGAATCACATTAATTATCTAAGTTGATTTGACAAAATTGCATTAAATTATTAAGTATAAATCAACTTGGATGTTTAAGTCATTTCAACTTAAGTTACATTAAACTGACTTAAAAATTAGTTGAATCTTGTATAACTTGCTTAAAAATTGCTTAACTTATTTTAATGAGTTAAAGCAATGTAAAAACATATGTTGTCATAGCTTATTGATCATATGATTTTTTTAGGGTAATAATATTAATAATAATAAAAAGTATTATTATTATTATTACATTTTATTATTATTACTATGCAAATAATTCAAATGAAAAATTCAAGTGTCATGACATTTTATCTGGTATTTTATTAATAATAATAATAATACATTATTATAATTATTACGCCTATTATTATGCAAATAATATAAGTTCAAATGTAAAATATTAGTTGACTAATTTATAAGCTGACTTTCATGTCATGCTGTGAACTGCATTATACCTTAATAATATTATTAATAACTCACATATCAGGCATGATGCAGTCTCCAACATGACCAGTTCATTAGTGTAAACAACACAAGTTCAAATGTCAGTCATTATGTGACTGATCTCCTGCGCTGACTGACCCGTTGCTGAAGGGTTAATGTAGAATAGATGGTGAGAATCGTTTCAGTTCAGACTCTATTCTAATCTCTATTCATAGCGCATCACCAGATTGAGCTTCAAGGCCTCGAGAGCTGAATGATCTTCATTTCAGTAAATTTATTCATTTCGTATCCCAGGATCCTGAAGAGCCCGAATCACAAACCCTTTCAGGACGGGCCAAATGGCTTCAGTCAATGGAAACCCGGAGAAAGAGTCGAGGGTATTTTCAGTTTTCAGGGCCTCGATTTTGAGTTTTTCAGATTGTTCACAGTCCTGTATATAACAAAAACATCAGTAACTTCAAGAGCTTTATTCTAATGCATGAGTATTTCAGTCTTTCATTGGTTATTTGCTATTAGATTATAAGATGATGTCCTCTGAGGCTTCAAACATGCAAAAAATTAGTTTGTTTTGGATCGAGGCTCAAAATAACTGAGCGTCAGTGAACTTTTTTTGTTATTTTATCCATGATTGAGTAGCTTTTATTGTGCCAGAGGTCATCATGAGGTCATCATCTTGGCTTGAGTAGTTTGTGTTGATGTGATCGAGACCTTTTAACCCCTTCCACACCCTTTATGAGAAAGTATTTTAACATGTGCATTAAAATATCCTGCAGTATTGTCTGTATCAGTGTTACTACTGGTTATTAAAACTCTGAACATTTTTTTTACTTTAACTGAAATAAAATACAAAACATTTCTTTATTAAATATTTCTTTTGGCAATTTTTTCTAAAAAGTAAAATGAGTAAAACTAAAAAGAATTAAACAAAAGCTAAAATAAAAATAATACAAGCATTTTTTAAACAGGTAAAACCTCTATTTAAAGCCTTTATGTCTAATGCATTATAAAGGTTTTCATAATGATACGGTAAATATTTATATTGATATAATATTTATAAGATAAATAAGGTAAAATATTATTTGCAGATTTTTTTTACATTGTTATATATATATATATATATATATATATATATATATATATATATATATATATATATATATATATATATATATAGCCTACAGTAGTCAACATTTGAAGTAACTTTGATGAAAGGTTTTGATCCACTTCAAATGTTGACTACTGTATATATATGTATATATATATATATATATATATATATATATATATATATTCACACACTTTTATATATATATATATAATATTTACTAACTTTTGTTAGATGCGATTAACCACGATAAACCGATTTGATAGTACTAGTTTTAATGCATTACACTTTCTAATGAGACTATACAGTGCATTATAAGGCATAATTAATGCATTAAAATATTGCTATAATGCATTATATATAAAAGCTTTAAGTATAAAAAACAAATAAAACCGACAAAAGCAGGCAACAAAATTACTAAAACTTTAACTAAAGAAAAATGAGAGGAAAAAACATTTCAAAACATTAATAAATATTATAAAACTGTATTAATGATTGTAAATAAACACGATATCCCTTTAATTATTTCCCTGTAAAGGCCTAAAACTTCCGTCCTCGTCTCAAGCACATCCGTTGAAGAAAACACCGGCTGTTAAACCTCATTACGCTGAATTCCTTCCTTTAGTGCCACAACAGAAGCTTTACAAATACATAAGTAAAGACACTACAAACTTCAGATGTAAAGGCATCAGATGAGAATAAAACCCTCGGGAGAGTCTGAATACGTGACTGGAATGATGACATCACCAGTTTAACACATCGCCATGGAGACGAGGAAAGTTTGTCTTATGTGTCTTTGACGAGGACTTCCTCGTTTATTTCTGTAGAATCTGTCAAACAGCAGTCTGGCTTTTAACATGTTATTGTTATATAGAGTGCGTCGGGTTTTTATAGCTAGAAAAAGGGTTTTAGTCAAAGTTTGAAGTTTAAACAGGCTTTGCATTCAGTCTTAGACATCTTTATCTTTTTCTGCCATGAAGAAAAGCATACGTTTGACACAAACATGTTTTCTGAAGTCTACAACTCATCCTGTCAACCAGAATTACAGTTTTATGCATCACTCATCAATAGCATACGGTAACACATTACAATAAGGTTCATTAGTTAACATTAGTTAACTATATTAGTTAGCATGAACTTATAATGAACTCCACGTATACATCATTGATTCATCTTTGTTCATGTTAATTTCAACATTTACTAATACTTTATTAAATTCTTGTTAACATTATATCATGCACTGTTAACTAACATGAACAAACAATGAACAGTTGTATTTTTTTAACTAACGTTAACAAAGATTAACAAATACAGTAACAAATGTATTGCTCATTGTTAATTAATGTTAGTTAATACATTAACTAATGTTAACTAATGAACATTATTGTAAGTGTTACCAGAAAAACTTGTCAAAATAAGGCCAGTCCATAATGCTTTATGAAATGAACATAAATCTTAGGCTACTGCTCCATATTTTATTTTATTTATTGATTTTTATTTTAACCAGACCACACTAACCAACAACGACTTCTTCACAAGTTTGGTCAAATGCAACCTAGATACAACGTTTTCTTCTTCTTTATGATTTGAAAGCATCATGGAAACAGAAAAGAGCAAACCAGGATTTACAGCAGACGTTTGATCTCATACAGATGATTTATATACATTTGATCTCATATAGATGATTTATATACATTTGATCTCATATAGATGATTTATATACATTTGATCTCATATAGATGATTTATATACATTTGATCTCATATAGATGATTTATATACGTTTGACCTTCATATAGATGATTTATATACATTTGATCTCATATAGATGATTTATATACATTTGACCTTCATATAGATGATTTATATACATTTGATCTCATATAGATGATTTATATACATTTGATCTCATATAGATGATTTATATACATTTGACCTTCATATAGATGATTTATATACATTTGATCTCATATAGATGATTTATATACATTTGATCTCATATAGATGATTTATATACATTTGATCTCATATAGATGATTTATATACGTTTGACCTTCATATAGATGATTTATATACATTTGATCTCATATAGATGATTTATATACGTTTGACCTTCATACAGATGATTTATATACATTTGATCTCATATAGATGATTTATATACATTTGATCTCATATAGATGATTTATATACATTTGATCTCATATAGATGATTTATATACATTTGATCTCATATAGATGATTTATATACATTTGATCTCATATAGATGATTTATATACGTTTGACCTTCATATAGATGATTTATATACATTTGATCTCATATAGATGATTTATATACATTTGACCTTCATATAGATGATTTATATACATTTGATCTCATATAGATGATTTATATACATTTGATCTCATATAGATGATTTATATACATTTGACCTTCATATAGATGATTTATATACATTTGATCTCATATAGATGATTTATATACATTTGATCTCATATAGATGATTTATATACATTTGATCTCATATAGATGATTTATATACGTTTGACCTTCATATAGATGATTTATATACATTTGATCTCATATAGATGATTTATATACGTTTGACCTTCATACAGATGATTTATATACATTTGATCTCATATAGATGATTTATATACATTTGATCTCATATAGATTATATGAGTACAGAGACGGCTTTGTTGAAAGTTCTAAATGATATTTTCATTGCAATTGATTCTGGTAGCTCTGTAGTTTTAGTCTTGCTGGATATTAGATCAGCGTTTGATACTATTGATCATAATATCCTAGTCTCCCGCCTGGAACAAAATGTGGGAATTAAGGGCATGGCACTAGATTGGTTCAGATCCTATTTGTCTAATAGGACGTTTTCTGTTAATTTTGGTCAACATCAATCAAAAGTGGCCCCACTGTCTAGTGGGGTTCCCCAAGGATCTATTCTGGGCCCAATTTTGTTTTCGTTATATATGCTACCCTTAGGTTCTATTTTTCTTAAGCATGGAGTATCCTTTCATTGTTACGCGGATGATACTCAGGTGTATTTACCATTGCGGAAACAGGACAAAAAATATTTCGAGTCACTAATTAGATGTTTACAAGAAGTTAAATCTTGGATGTCAGATAATTTTCTGCATCTGAATGAAAGTAAAACAGAAGTAATTTGGTTCGGGACTCCTGATACAAAAAATTATTTTGACCTGGGCGAGCTAACCCCTTTTTGTAAATATACAGTGAAAAACCTTGGTGTCCAATTTGACAGTTCTTTGAAATTTGACAAACAGATTAATTCTGTAGTAAAATCTTGCTTTTTTCATTTAAGATCAATAGCAAAGGTGAAACCGTTTTTGTCCACAAGTGATTTTGAGAAGATTATTCATGCTTTTATCTCTGTACGATTGGATTACTGTAACTCGTTGTATGTAGGTGTCAGCCAAGTACTGTTGAATCGCCTTCAATTGGTCATGAATGCGTCTGCTAGACTTTTAACAGGAACTCGTAAAAAGCAGCATGTGACTCCGATTTTAGCCTCACTTAATTGGTTGCCAGTGCAGTTCAGAATTGATTTTAAATTATTGATATTTGTATGTAAAGCATTACATAATTTAGCCCCACCATATCTTGAGCATCTCCTTCATATGCATAAACCTTCTAGGTCTCTCAGATCAGCAAATCAGATGATCCTAGACATTCCAAGGACTAGATTAAAATTGAGTGGTGATCGGGCTTTCGCAGTGGCAGCTCCAAAGCGCTGGAATAATTTACCTTTACACCTTAGACTTGCTCCCTCTCTAAGTTATTTTAAACGAAATTTAAAATTGCATTTACTAGAATTAGCGTTTGGATCAGTAGGTTAACTTGGTAGGTTATTTGGAGGCTCTTTACAGATATTTGTTAGTTGTTGTATTGTCTGAAAACACATTTTATTATGTAATTTTATTGTGTGTTTTGTACAGCACATTGGTCAACACCATGTTGTTTTAATTGTGCTTTATAAATAAATAAATGAAATGAAATGAAATGAGATGATTTATATACATTTGATCTCATATAGATGATTTATATACGTTTGACCTTCATACAGATGATTTATATACGTTTGACCTTCATACAGATGATTTATATACATTTGACCTTCATACAGATGATTTATATACATTTGATCTCATATAGATGATTTATATACGTTTGACCTTCATATAGATGATTTATATACATTTGACCTTCATACAGATGATTTATATACATTTGATCTCATATAGATGATTTATATACGTTTGACCTTCATACAGATGATTTATATACATTTGATCTCATATAGATGATTTATATACATTTGACCTTCATACAGATGATTTATATACATTTAATCTCATATAGATGATTTATATACATTTGACCTTCATATAGATGATTTATATACATTTGACCTTCATACAGATGATTTATATACATTTGATCTCATATAGATGATTTATATACATTTGATCTCATATAGATGATTTATATACGTTTGACCTTCATACAGATGATTTATATACATTTGATCTTCATACAGATGATTTACATACATTTGACCTTCATACAGATGATTTATATACATTTGACCTTCATATAGATGATTTATATACATTTGATCTCATATAGATGATTTATATACATTTGATCTCATATAGATGATTTATATACGTTTGACCTTCATACAGATGATTTATATACGTTTGACCTTCATACAGATGATTTATATACATTTGACCTTCATACAGATGATTTATATACATTTGACCTTCATACAGATGATTTATATACATTTGATCTCATATAGATGATTTATATACATTTGATCTCATATAGATGATTTATATACGTTTGACCTTCATACAGATGATTTATATACGTTTGACCTTCATACAGATGATTTATATACATTTGACCTTCATACAGATGATTTATATACATTTGACCTTCATATAGATGATT
Source organism: Gila orcuttii (assembly GCA_026230005.1). NCBI lineage: Eukaryota > Metazoa > Chordata > Actinopteri > Cypriniformes > Leuciscidae > Gila > Gila orcuttii. The sequence continues at coordinate 53,286,333 of JAPDVR010000007.1, read as the reverse complement.
TATATACATTTGATCTCATATAGATGATTTATATACATTTGATCTCATATAGATGATTTATATACATTTGACCTTCATATAGATGATTTATATACATTTGATCTCATATAGATGATTTATATACGTTTGACCTTCATACAGATGATTTATATACATTTGATCTCATATAGATGATTTATATACATTTGACCTTCATACAGATGATTTATATACATTTAATCTCATATAGATGATTTATATACATTTGACCTTCATATAGATGATTTATATACATTTGACCTTCATACAGATGATTTATATACATTTGATCTCATATAGATGATTTATATACATTTGATCTCATATAGATGATTTATATACGTTTGACCTTCATACAGATGATTTATATACATTTGATCTTCATACAGATGATTTACATACATTTGACCTTCATACAGATGATTTATATACATTTGACCTTCATATAGATGATTTATATACATTTGATCTCATATAGATGATTTATATACATTTGATCTCATATAGATGATTTATATACGTTTGACCTTCATACAGATGATTTATATACGTTTGACCTTCATACAGATGATTTATATACATTTGACCTTCATACAGATGATTTATATACATTTGACCTTCATACAGGTAATTTATATACATTTGATCTCATATAGATGATTTATATACATTTGATCTCATATAGATGATTTATATACGTTTGACCTTCATACAGATGATTTATATACGTTTGACCTTCATACAGTGATTTATATACATTTGACCTTCATACAGATGATTTATATACATTTGACCTTCATATAGATGATTTATATACATTTGATCTCATATAGATGATTTATATACATTTGATCTCATATAGATGATTTATATACATTTGACCTTCATATAGATGATTTATATACATTTGATCTCATATAGATGATTTATATACGTTTGACCTTCATATAGATGATTTATATACGTTTGACCTTCATATAGATGATTTATATACATTTGATCTCATATAGATGATTTATATACATTTGATCTCATATAGATGATTTATATACGTTTGACCTTCATATAGATGATTTATATACATTTGATCTCATATAGATGATTTATATACGTTTGACCTTCATATAGATGATTTATATACATTTGATCTCATATAGATGATTTATATACATTTGATCTCATATAGATGATTTATATACGTTTGACCTTCATACAGATGATTTATATACATTTGACCTTCATACAGATGATTTATATACATTTGACCTTCATACAGATGATTTATATACATTTGATCTTATATAGATGATTTATATACGTTTGACCTTCATATAGATGATTTATATACATTTGACCTTCATACAGATGATTTATATACATTTGATCTCATATAGATGATTTATATATGTTTGACCTTCATATAGATGATTTATATACATTTGATCTCATATAGATGATTTATATACATTTCATCTCATATAGATGATTTATATACATTTAATCTCATATAGATGATTTATATACATTTGACCTTCATACAGATGATTTATATACATTTGACCTTCATACAGATGATTTATATACATTTGATCTCATATAGATGATTTATATACATTTGATCTCATATAGATGATTTATATACGTTTGACCTTCATACAGATGATTTATATACGTTTGACCTTCATACAGATGATTTATATACATTTGACCTTCATACAGATGATTTATATACATTTGACCTTCATATAGATGATTTATATACATTTGATCTCATATAGATGATTTATATACATTTGATCTCATATAGATGATTTATATACGTTTGACCTTCATACAGATGATTTATATACGTTTGACCTTCATACAGATGATTTATATACATTTGACCTTCATACAGATGATTTATATACAGTTGATCTCATATAGATGATTTATATACATTTGACCTTCATATAGATGATTTATATACATTTGATCTCATATAGATGATTTATATACGTTTGACCTTCATACAGATGCTTTATATATGTTTGACCTTCATATAGATGATTTATATACATTTGATCTCATATAGATGATTTATATACATTTGATCTCATATAGATGATTTATATACGTTTGACCTTCATATAGATGATTTATATACATTTGATCTCATATAGATGATTTATATACATTTGATCTCATATAGATGATTTATATACATTTGATCTCTTATAGATGATTTATATACATTTGATCTCATATAGATGATTTATATATATTTGATCTCATATAGATGATTTATATACATTTGATCTCATATAGATGATTTATATACATTTGACCTTCATACAGATGATTTATATACATTTGATCTCATATAGATGACTTATATACATTTGATCTCATATAGATGATTTATATACATTTGACCTTCATATAGATGATTTATATACATTTGATCTCATATAGATGATTTATATACGTTTGACCTTCATATAGATGATTTATATACAGTTGACCTTCATACAGATGATTTATATACATTTGATCTCATATAGATGATTTATATACGTTTGACCTTCATACAGATGATTTATATACATTTGATCTCATATAGATGATTTATATACATTTGACCTTCATACAGATGATTTATATACATTTAATCTCATATAGATGATTTATATACATTTGACCTTCATACAGATGATTTATATACATTTGACCTTCATACAGATGATTTATATACATTTGATCTCATATAGATGATTTATATACATTTGATTTCCTATAGATGATTTATATACGTTTGATCTCATACAGATGATTTATATACATTTGAACTCATATAGATGATTTATATACATTTGATCTCATATAGATGATTTATATACGTTTGACCTTCATACAGATGATTTATATACGTTTGACCTTCATACAGATGATTTATATACATTTGACCTTCAAACAGATGATTTATATACATTTGACCTTCATATAGATGATTTATATACATTTGATCTCATATAGATGATTTATATACATTTGATCTCATATAGATGATTTATATACATTTGATCTCATATAGATGATTTATATACGTTTGACCTTCATATAGATGATTTATATACATTTGATCTCATATAGATGATTTATATACATTTGATCTCATATAGATGATTTATATACGTTTGACCTTCATACAGATGATTTATATACATTTGATCTCATATAGATGATTTATATACATTTGATCTCATATAGATGATTTATATACATTTGATCTCATATAGATGATTTATATACATTTGATCTCATATAGATGATTTATATACGTTTGACCTTCATACAGATGATTTATATACGTTTGACATTCATATAGATGATTTATATACATTTGATCTCATATAGATGATTTATATACATTTGATCTCATATAGATGATTTATATACATTTGATCTCATATAGATGATTTATATACGTTTGACCTTCATATAGATGATTTATATACGTTTGACATTCATATAGATGATTTATATACATTTGATCTCATATAGATGATTTATATACATTTGATCTCATATAGATGATTTATATACATTTGATCTCATATAGATGATTTATATACGTTTGACCTTCATATAGATGATTTATATACGTTTGACATTCATATAGATGATTTATATACATTTGATCTCATATAGATGATTTATATACGTTTGATCTCATATAG
>JAPDVR010000007.1:53190096-53270096 GCA_026230005.1 Gila orcuttii | reverse complement strand
AATATTTGGGTTGCTCCTCCCCTAAATCTCACTCTAAACTTTTGATAAAACTTGAGAGCCCTGTTAGTTTATATCACAGCTCAGCCTCCTAATCTCCATTTTTCCTCATAATCTCCTCCATATAGCTTTAAAATATAGCATTCTGTGCAGGAAAATGGAATTTGAATGGAAAGCATATTTACACTGTCTGAATCGTTCCCTATCCCCTATATAGTTTGCATTAGTGTGCCGTTCACCATGTAGAAAATAGAAATAGTGTGAACTGTGAACAAGTGACCGATTTCAGCCACAGCTTTAGCGTCTGTTTATAATGTAGGACGCGGAGCTTCAGATTCTAGAGAGCATTTGATTGGACAGAAAATCTGATGAGAAGCTGAAGTACAGAGTGATGTCAAAAAAATCATTGATCCATATTGGATCAAGTGAGAGACTGTAAGTTATGAACGCTTATATCTTCTAGGGGCTGTTTAAACCTGGCCATGCATTTTCTTTTCTCAGATCGGATAGCTATCTGATCGTGAAAAGACCCGGTGTAAATGCCCTCCGAAACGCATTCAAGACGGATTTGAATCCAATCGCTCAAACCAATTCAGGAGGAGATCTGAGACTCATTCCGGACGAAACTGGACGAGTGTAAATGCATCTGGTTGTTGAAACCACATATGTAAATTTTTACTCCTCCCAAAAATGCTAAAAAATAAACATGTGAGAGCGTGTTATAGGCTATATAGCCAGATATGACGGCGCTACTGCAACACGGATTAATGCAGATGAGAAGCTGAGCATCTGTTCATCAAGCCAACAAGCAAATTTCGCAAATCATAGTGAAAGTCGCAGACGCGTAATACACAATCATCTTCAATAAAAGTAAAGAAACGAAATGATCTCACCAGTGCTGCGTCTTTGGAAAATGATTGCGTCTTTGATTGTGATTTTAGCTCATGATCAATAAAATGCAGCTCATATCTGTTGCTTTCAGTGACGTGAACTCCATTAAATCTGCATATAGATCGGATTTATTTCCGTTTTGCGAAAACACATTTATGTGACCAGGTGTAAATGGAATCGTTTTGATAAATCAGATAGCTATCCGATCTGAGAAAACGCATGAAGTGGCCAGGTGTAAACAGCCCCCTAGATATGGGAATTTTGAAATTGTTTTGGAGCACACCAGGTTATAGATAACAGCTAACATATTTATATTAAAAGCCAAAAAACGTTGGCTTCATTTACCGGTCACATTTACCGACGTTTTGGTGCGAAATTCAGGGTATGTTCACAAGACAACGATATGCTTAAAGTGGAGAAGTTTTTTCTTTGAGTTTTCAGCATACAAACAGCATTATCAAAACGATCCCCATTCACACAGATCCGCGAAAACGACTTAAACGCTGTGTTCTGCTGTCAGACCAGTAGATGGCGATGAAACACTGTAGACTGAACACGTTATACGCATGAGCGTGACGTCATCATTTTCAGAGATTGGCGGGGTTTTTTGTTATTTACACGGAGACCGTTTTCAAAAACTTGCACTTTGAAACCCGTTTTTAAAAGTTCGCTTTTTTAGGCACCCAAAACACCATTGTCGTGTAAATAAATGGCCAAAATGCATAAAAAGTTTTACGTTTTTAGTTGAAACAGGTCTCGTGTAAACAGCCCCTCAGTCATGTGATCGATCGGAACTCCACGCGATCGGTAATTTCGCTTGAGGGGAAATATTTCCCGCGCAAACTTCTCTACGGGTTCAGGCTTTATCACTCGAATGATCCGAAGCAGGTAAAAGATTGAAAGCCCAGCTGCTCTAAAGAATAACTGGACTTACCTCTAGATGGATCTGAAATATTAATGCCTCAGGAGTAGCAGTAAAACACTGAGCATCTCTCCATTAGTGTGTGTGAGGGAAGAACAACATTTACTGACATCTCCGTCAAAACAGACTTTCTGTCTCAGGATTCACATAACATTGATTGACAGTTTAGTCAAACATCAGATAGCCTACAACACAATCTCATGACAGTTATGTTTTGGTGAAATGGTGGCTATTGCATTCATTTGTTTTCTTACCTGCTCACACACCCGAACAGACGGATTATTTTTTTCCCAACAATAAAATAAAATTCATAGCTATGGTTTCGTACGACCATAGGAAATATCCACTACAGATTATTCAACAGGGACATTTTCCTTACCCCATGTCCACTTATAATAAGTTTGTGCTATAGTTTTTTCATAATCATTTTAAGGTGCGGATACATTTGTTTTGTGAATTTTCCCGGATAAAATAAACGCGATCGTGAATTTGAATTTTGCTTGAATGCGAAAGATTTCCACGCGCAGATAATATATAACATACTAAATATCAATAATAATTAATATTTTGTGAGGCTTCATCAGGTTTTGATCAGATTTGTAGGCTATCTGTTGTTGATCTCCATTTCTCAATAACTTGAAAAGCTGCATCACACTGTGACAATAATCTGAAAAGTGAGATTCAAATTATTTATATCAGACTGAAATGATTAGGGATATTTTTTACAGACAAAAAAATATGTTTCTGTCTTGGTTTCCACCACAAATATTTAAACACTCTTAAATCAAGATACATTTATATAAATATATATATATCAATGAGGTCAGAAAAATAATCTTGTTTTTCCCTTTGAATTAATTTATTTTAAGTCTCAATGGCAGATACTTTAGCCTACTCGCTTATTTTTTATGCATTTTTCAGTAAACAATTCTTAATATCTGCAGTCATTTTGCTTCCTCTCCAGTAAATGTATCTTGATTTAAGAATGTTTGATGTTTGCACTAGAATTAATTTTTTGTAGCGTTTAAAATAGTCACATCACATTGTGTTCAAGCAGTGTATCCGAGATCAGATACACAGATAACTGTGCAGTAGCTTTAAACATCTATTTGTCATCAGAGGAGGATCAGTTTGCTTATCAGTGTGTGTGTGTGTGTGTGTGTGTGTGTGTGTGTGGCATTACCATGGTAACACTGTTTACAGCCTGCTTGTGTTCTAAAAATGGCACTGCCATGATGGCAGAGTCATGTTGGGTAATGTGAACGATGAAGAAATGTCATGTCCTCTTTACAATCAACATAAAACACCTGATTACTTCAGAATCAGGTTAACAAAAATTTATGTCACAAATAAAAGTTAGGCTGATTCATGGCGAATTAGATATTAGACGTCTAAAAGCAGGGATTTTAGATCCACGGACCCTCAGATCCCTCATCCTAACATTTAAAAGGCTTCTATCTTTTATAACACTTGATTTATACACCTCACGTATGCGGTCAGAAATTGGTGATTTTGTTTTATTTTAATGCACTATATTTTGGTTCAATGTTTTTTATTTAATATTTTGTATTTTTAGGGGATTTCATGCTACGAAATTATATTATTGCAGTAGTTGCAAACCATTTAATCACTTTTTGAGCACAGACCTGAAAATGAAATTTCCAACTTAAACTGTGGTAAATCTTGAATGCTGTAACGTCATGAAGTCCACTGGAGGCAAGTCTGAAAAAAAAAAGTTTATTTACAAATCAAAACGTGATCAAACATAAAACTAAAACATTTACATGGACTTACATGGCTTCAATACACAAGTACTAATGACTAGACAAGAGACACCTGTGAACAATGAAACAATGAACCAATGACAACACAGAACACGTGCCAGGATCACATGACTAGAACAGGGATCACATGACAGACCTGAGACAAACATGAAACAAAACCAAAACGTGACTAATTCTTTGGATCCTAGACTGAAGTTCGGTCTCTTTTTAAAGACAAAACTTGTAGATTATTGCAGAAGTGAAAAAAGTTTAAAAAAGTGATTTACAAAAAAAAAGACATTAGAAGATGTAAAGAATTTTATGTTTATTGATATGAAATATGCATAAAAATACTATTTTCATTTTTTTATGCAATGTATATTTGTTCCAAAACATGTTTAACTCTAAAACTGCGAGAAAATCAAAGCCATAAATCTAAAAAAGTTTCCAAATTTGATATTGATATCTCAAAAAATGAACCTTCAGTAATATTTTGTTAGGGCTGCAGTTCCAAACGCTTCCACTAGAGGAAATTCATTTCTGCGAGGAGCACAAGACTGACTATTTTTTTTAGGGCCATTTAACCCTTTCAAACCATGTCTATGATTTATTTTATTTTCACATAGCAAGTCCCACCAAACCCTAAAGTTTCGTACCGTTCCGGTGAAGTAAACCATTCTAAAAAGAAGAAAACGTAAAAATGACAGAAGAGCTCCAGAGGGTTAAGAATCTCCTGACTGGAAGCATTATGTTTGTCCAACGCCAGGAAAGACAAGGACTTCAAAAGGCCTCCACTTCTCTTATGTTCTCCTTTCTCCTCTCGAAGGAGCCAGTGTTACTGTATTTCCCCCTCAGTGAAGACTGAGTCTCGAGCTGAAGAAGCTGTGTGTGTGTGTGTGTGTGTGTGTGTGTGTGTGTGTGTGTGTGTGTGTGTGTGTGTGTGTGTGTGTGTGTGTGTGTGTGTGTGTGAAGGACAGAATGCGGTTGTTAGAGGAAAGAGACTGTGATGCAGAAACAGAAACACGCTGTTTGCTTACACTCAGTGCGAGCGAATGAAAGATGCTTGTCTAATGACATCTACAATATACTTCAAGCTTTTACAAGCTCTGGATGTTGCCAAGGCAACCAGCGGGAGAGGAAATTAAACAAGAGGAATGTCACATATGTGTGTGTGTATACACAGTCAAACCAAAAATGATTCTGACACCAGACATCCTTTTTGATATGTTTTCACTAGTGTGTGCAGGACACTATAGTTCATTTATGTAAGTGAGGAGAGCAAAATAAAGTAAACAAAAATTCTTCATACAGTGACTACCAGTAACAACAGACTATTTGTTCAGAAATTTCTTTCTGTGTCTTACCCTCTTGCTTGAGGGTGTCAATGATGGCCTTCTGGACAGCAGTCAGGTCGGCAGTCTTACCCATGATTGCGGTTTTGAGTAATGAAACAGGCTGGGAGTTTTTAAAAGCCTCAGGAATCTTTTGCAGGTGTTTAGAGTTAATTAGTTGATTCAGATGATTAGGTTAATAGCTCGTTTAGAGAACCTTTTCATGATATGCTAATTTTTTGAGACAGGAATTTTGGGTTTTCATGAGCTGTATGCCAAAATCATCAGTATTAAAACAATAAAAGACCTGAAATATTTCAGTTGGTGTGCAATGAATCTAAAATATATGAAAGTAAAATTTTTATCATTACATTATGGAAAATAATGAACTTTATCACAATATGCTAATTTTTTGAGAAGGACCTGTATGTTTGTCAAGTGTATGTAAAAATACTCTGCATGAAATTAACTCCAAAATCAACTTTCAAACCCCAACTTTACCCCCTTTAAAATTTCTAAAAATAAAATGCGTCATTTTGCTGGTTAAAATATTTTCAGAGCGCTTGGATCTCATTCTGTAAACATTTTTGAAAACCACCCTTTTTAGTGGTGCTAGTGGTGAAACGTCATTTTTAAAGGGGTGATGATATGAGAAATCTCATTTTATTTGATCTTTTGACATATAAGAGGTCTTTGTATCATTAAAACTTACTGCAAGTTTCAGAGCTTGAAACATCCTCATTATAAACAAAGCATTTATTTACGGTTATTAAGCTCCAAAAAATGGCTCGTTTTGATATTGATGTCACTCAAACAAATAGATTTGCATATGCCCGCCTCCAGAGCAAGACATCAACCAATAGTTATACATCATCACACCATAGGCTCCACCCACTGGCGTTCAATCACTTAACGGCTGATGTTTGCCGACACTGGATGTGAGCGTCACGTCAGAAGAAAACAGAAGTTATTATAATGACTGATGCTGTCTACACTCATAGACTGATACAGATGTGTGTTCAGTTTCTGAAATGGAAAAGAGAGAGTACGTTCGTGCAGTTTAAACAGCTGGTTTGAGTCTCTACAGACTTCAGAAGATCCCAGCGTCAGAAACAAGCGTATGGTTTAAGCGGATCGCATCACAGGATTATATGTTTGTTCGGAGCATGTGACTGAGGCTCAGAAGAGTTCACATAGAAAAGTTCACCTCAAAATGAAAATTTCCTGATAATTTACTCTCCTCCACGTCATCCAAGATGTTCATGTCATTCTTTCTTCAGAGGAAAAGAAATAAGTTTTTTGAGGAAAACATTTCAGGATTTTTCTCCACACAATGGACTTTAACGGTAACCAAATTGTTGAAGTTCAAATCAATGCAGTTTCAAAGGGCTCTCGATCCCAGCTGAGGAATAGAGTCTTATCTAGCGAAACCATCGGTCATTTTAAAAAAAAATTTAAAATGTATATACTTTTTAACCACAATTGTTCGTCTTGAGCTGGTCTGTGACGCGCCAGGCATTACATAATCACGTTGGAAAGGTCACGCTGGACGTAGGCGTAAGTACCACCCCATTGTTTACAAGCGTGGAGAAGGAGGATCGTTCAACTTTTATTGTATGTTGAATGACATATTTATGTCTTTGTTTCAGTTTATTGTTTAAATGGTCCTTTCGTGTGCGTATCCTGGATGTTTAAATCTTTTGAAACCAAAACGTTTTCTTACGCCTACATCCAGCGTGACCTTTCCAACGTGATTACGTAATGCCTGGCGCGTCGCAGACCAGCACAAGACCAACAATTGTGGTTAAAAAGTATATAAATTTGTTTTGTTTTTTTTGAAAATGAACGATGGTTTCGCTAGATAAGACTCTATTCCTCAGCTGGGATCGAGAGCCATTTGAAACTGCATTGATTTGAACTTCAACAATTTGGTTACCGTTAAAGTCCATTGTGTGGAGAAAAATCCTGAAATGTTTTCCTCAAAAAACTTAATTTCTTTTCCACTGAAGAAAGAAAGACATGAAAATCTTGGATGGCATTGGTGAGTAAATTATCAGGAAATTTTCATTTTGAGGTGAACTAATCTTTTAATGCTTTGTCTGGAAATGACGGTTTTATATGGATAATGGTTTCAAAACACCTACTGGTGTGTGTGTGTGTGTACTCCTCAAGGAACATATCCCCATCCCCCACAAACACATAAAATGGCACTTTGTCATTATTTACTCTCCCAAAATCTATATGACATTATTTGTTCTGTGGACACAAAATAAGATTTTTAAGAACTAATGGAACCTTCTTGTAAAGTGTTGCTGTAATACAGTATAACTACTCATACTGTGATTTTTATCCTTCCACTCACAGCTATTAGATGATGCACCTGATAAAGTGGCCACTACATGTAATTGCAGAATTGTTTTCCGCTGATGTTCTCGATCACAGAATTCCATTTATCTTTTTTCCATGTGTCATTTTTCTCATTACACTCACAGCAGGGATCCTTCCAGTCATTACCGGGATTTCACTCTCAGCAATGTGGAGCAATGAAGATAATAGATCGTTTATCCATAGCAAAAAAAAAAAAACAAAAAAAAAAATACAACACAGCAAGCCCTGATATTACTTTATCATGCTTCTAAATACAGGCTTCAGTCTCTTAATTGCAATATTAATTTCATTCTGTAATATTGAGACTGTTGCATAAGCGGAAAATGAAGCATAAGTAAACATGAGAAAGTCCATAGTGACAGTAAAAGCATTTGATTTATGATAAAAACAACAAACTTACACAGTAAAACAATCCTTAATGAATGTTTAAGTCTCATTAGTCAATTAAAAATCCTTGAAATAAGATTTACTTGAGAAGCAACGCTGCATTAGATACTAACCCCGTTATTTGTTCTGTCAAACACAACTCTTTTCAGTACAACAGTTCACTAAGAAAATAAAATTGTTCGCTAATAAAATTATTCTTCATGACACATTTGATTGTGAAAATATCATCTCGCTTCGTGGACGGGTTTGTGTTATTGAAAGTTTAAAGTGATGCTTTTCTCTTAATAATTGAACACATGGTTCGAGTCCGAACGGTTGCACATTCAGAAATATATGCTTCTTAAAGCTTCGGCTGCGCTATAAGTGAAGTCACATCTTTTATTTATAGAGAGATAAAACAGCACTCTATGCCATCAAAACTCCAGCGCACATGATGACAGTATTTCATCTCTTCCAGCATCTGAGAGAATGAGTCAGGAGTTCACTGTGTTTATCGCACACTGAAGCCTGTGGCCCTTCATCAAGACGTTCAGTGCAGTCTCAATGATGGCATGACATTTCTGGCCTTAAAGTTTCCTAAAGACTCTCTAGTTTCACTCACTTCAGAGATAGGTCCTCATTTTAGTAAATTGTGACCATAAATTAATAATTCGTTCTGATGACTTGACTTAATTCTTTCCATTGTTTTAGTAAATCCTGACCATAAATTAATAATTCGTTCTGACGACTTTCGTTCCCTCATTTTAGTAAATTGTGACCATAAATTAATAATTCATTCTGACGACTTAATTCGTTCCCTCGTTTTAGTAAATTCTGACCATAAATTAATAATTCGTTCTGACGACTTTCGTTCCCTCATTTTAGTAAATTGTGACCATAAATTAATAATTCATTCTGACGACTTAATTCGTTCCCTCGTTTTAGTAAATTCTGACCATAAATTAATAATTCGTTCTGACAACTGGACTTGATTCGTTCCCTCGTTTTAGTAAATCATGATCATGAATTAAAGGGATAGTTCACCCAAAAATTAAAATTCTGTCAGTAATTACTCACCCTCATGTTGTTCAACCCCGTAAGACTTTCAGAACACAAATTAAGTATTTTTGATTAAATTTGAGAGCTGGATCACTCCTTCATAGGCTTCTAGGCAATTTCATTCTGCCGGTCCAGAAAAGTTAGTAAAAACAATGTTAAAATAGTGGCTTAACCTTAAGTTTATCAAGCGACGAGAATACTTTTTGTGAAAAAAAAAATAAAATAAAAAAAAATGACTTAATATTCATCTATGATTTTCTTCCGTGGGGCTCTGACATGAGTTACAATACAACTTTAATTGTATAGCACGTTTAAAAACAACTGGTGTTGACCAAAGTGCTTTACAAAGCCAAGAAGACAAACAATAAAATAGAAAACATATAAGAAAAAAAAAGATTAAAAAAAGTTCACGCATGCGCGAGAGAGAAAATTACGCTCACGGTCATTCGATGGGAAAGTGTGAAAGGTAAGCCATTCATTTTGCGGCAACCTGGATGTTCAACTCCATCACATTCAAAACTAAATCAAAACAATCATTGCAGTGTGTTTGCCAGGTTGTTTTATTTAATGTGACAAATCTTCGTCTTGACCGGTGGACGGCAGTAAAAACGGTAACGCTATTGTAATGATGGCCAATCCAAAGACAGCACCTGTGTGAATCTGACAGCGCCTCGACTCCTGTAAGCGAACTGATGGAGACGCCACTGACAGATCGAGGAAGATCAACACTGGCCGAGGGCTGAAGGACTGCAGAATATCGCAGAAACAGTTTACTGTTAATCCATGCAGAGAAAGTACCAGCACACAACTCTCTCTCTCTCTGCACACAGACACGGTTTTATTTACTGTATTCTATGTGAATCGTACAGTGATTCAAATGCACAATGCAACAAAATTATCTGATAAAATAATGTAGTAAACAACAATGTAGTAGTCAAACCACAATAGCAGAATCAACAGCAAAGTAATGCGTTTTTAAATCTATAAAAAATAAAATAGAAATGATAGACATAATAAAAATGATTATAGATGTCATCAATAGATAGATGGATGGATTGATGGATAGACTGATGAATGGATGGATAGAACAATATAATGATAGATGGATGGATGCATGGATGACAGACAGATAGATAGATAGATAGATAGATAGATAGATAGATAATAGATAGAGAGATTTCTAACAATAACTGTTCTATTTTTAGCCCATCAAATGGCTCAGTCAAACTAATATGATGATTCTGTCATTCTCAAACTAGGACAGTCCGACAGGGAAACACTGTTCTGCTCGTCTCTCTTCACCCACAGATGCTGGAGCAGAGTAACAGAGTGATGGAGTGACGGAGGGATAGAGTGACGGAGGGATAGAGAGATGGAGTGACGGAGGGATAGAGTGATAGAGTGATGGAGTGATAAAGTGATGGAGGTATATAGTGACGGAGGGATAGAGTGATGATGTATAGAGTGATGGATGGATAGAGTGATGATGTATAGAGTGATGGATGGATAGAGTGATGGAGTGACGGAGTGATGGAGGGATAGAGTGACGGAGGGATATAGTGATGGAGTGATGGAGGTATAGAGTGATGGATGTATAGAGTGATGGAGTGACAGAGTGATAGAGTGACGGAGGGATAGAGTGATGGAGGGATAGAGTGATGGAGGCATAGAGTGATGGATGTATAGAGTGATGGAGTGACGAAGTGATGGAGGGATAGAGTGACGGAGGGATAGAGTGATGATGTATAGAGTGATGGATGTATAGAGTGATGGAGTGACGGAGTGATGGAGGGATAGAGTGACAGAGGGATATAGTGACGGAGGGATAGAGTGATGGAGGGATAGAGTGATGGATGTATAGAGTGACGGAGTGATGGAGGGATAGAGTGAGAGTGACGGAGTGATAGAGTGATGGATGTATAGAGTGATGGATGTATAGAGTGATGGAGTGACGGAGTGATGGAGGGATGGGGTGATGGAGGTATAGAGTGAGAGTGATGGAGGGATAGAGTGATGGAGTGATAGAGTGATGGATGTATAGAGTGACGGAGTGATAGAGTGATGATGTATAGAGTGATGGATGGATAGAGTGATAGAGGGATGGAGTGATAGAGTGATGGAGTGATTGAGGGATAGAGTGATGGAGGGATGGAGTGATGGAGTGATAGAGTGATGGAGGGATGGAGTGATGGAGGGATGGAGTGATAGAGTGATGGAGTGATGGAGTGATTGAGGGATAGAGTGATGGAGGGATGGAGTGATGGAGTGATAGAGTGATGGAGGGATGGAGTGATAGAGTGATTGAGGGATAGAGTGATGGAGGGATGGAGTGATAGAGGGATGAAGTGATAGAGTGATGGAGTGATGGAGGGATGGAGTGACAGAGTGATGGAGTGATAGAGTGATGGAGGGATGGAGTGAGAGGCATTATGAGGAGAGATGGATGGAGTCACGGATCTTCTGCTGTGTTTATCAGCACATGTTTCTCCCGCTCAGGGAATCACAGCATGTTCAGGTGAGCAGAGACACTCACAACGAGACGCTTATCGCAGGTGCGGATCGATACAGTGCAAATAGCTATAACAATAACTATAATGATAACGATAACAATAACAGTAACTATAAAGACAACAATAACTATTACGATAACGATAACTATAACGATAACTATAATGATAATGATAACGATAACGACAACGACAACGATAACTATAACTATAACTATAACTATAACTATAACGATAACGATAACGATAACTATAACTATAACTATAACTATAACTATAACTATAACTATAACAATAACGATAACTATAACAATAACTATAACGATAACTATAATGATAACGATAACAACAACGATAACTATAACAATAACTATAACTATAACGATAACTATAATGATAACTATAATAATAACGATAACTATAACGATAACTATAACAATAACGATAACTATAATGATAACGATAACTATAACTATATTCTGATTGGCTATCAATGTTTTTATTATTATCGGCTAGAAAATAAAATCGTTCTGAAAGAGATTCCAACGATATCGAGGGTTTGCATTGACGTCACTTTCCCGCGAGAACACACACTCTGTGTCAGAAGAGCCACTGAGTGACTGGATTTAAAACTGAGAAAACGTCAGTAAAACAAACGATTATCAGTTTAAACTAAAGCTTGGACTTGATATAGTGTTCCTTACAACTGACCAAAGATCCAGTGATCCGTGGATATCCACATCATGCAGCGGGAATCTTGTTTCCAGACATTTATATGAGCCGGATTTCGACAACGGCGAAATATAAAGCAAATTTACCTGTAAACGCTTTATATAAATACAATATAGGTCTAAATCCATAAGATCACTTATATCAATGTTATATATATATCATCGTATCGTCCAGTCCTAAAATTTGTATAGTTTTTGTCACTGTTTATTTAAAAACATCCAATTATGCAGAATATACGATGGTAAATATTTAATTGATGAGTTGTCAATACAATATATAGGGTATGATTTTACTCCTAGGGTTAGTATATCGTATATCGTTCAGTATATCGACACAAAATAACTGCAAATCCAGCTTTCTCAGCCTGGATCCGTTGTTTCTGTGAATTGCAGCGATAAATTTGCTTCTCTGTTCTATAGCTGTCGCCAGTCTGTAAAAATACACCTAATTTCTTGTCAAATCTAGTTGTAGAGTCAATCTCAGAGCTCTTTCTAGTTTTAGATGTGTTTTGCGTTCACGATAACGCCATTTTAAGGGCCTGCAAACGCAAACTTTTGAACACGGGTTTCAAAGTGCATGTTTTTGAAAACGATACCGTTATTGTCTCGGTGTAAACTACAAAAACGTGAATTTGTGGAAACGTTGACGTCATACGCATGTGTATTACGTGTTCATTCTATAGGCACGTCTTTTTTCTTTACAAAGTGACATCGCCATCTACTGTCCTGGCAGCAGAATACAGCGTTTCTAATCGTTTTCGCGGATCTGTGAGAACGGGGATCGTTTTCGTCTATACGCGAAAAACAAGATACTACAGGTAAAAGCATTGTTTTTCATGCTCTGCTCAATTTTTATATTTTGCTAACATAACATTTCTTCATTCAGACTAGTGAAAAGAAAACATGTATTTGCGTCTGTAGATTTCAATCTCAATTCATCTCCCCATCATTCATATCTTTTCTGAAGGGTTGTGTATATAGCCTATCATTCGCTTGATTTATAGAATATTTTACTCCTAAAAACATTGTGAAAATGTATTTTTTCTGTCTGTTAACAGTTGTTTCTGAAGTATGATAAAAAGAGAAATCCAGAATACCTTTAATACATCAATCAGGAATTTTGAATCTGGCTTTATAATAACATTTCAGAAAACGTTTAATACAAAACAATTGTCTCAATGTATACTGTGATTAATCAACTAGGGAAAATATTGTAATATCTATCATTATTATGAACGTTCCCAATGAAAAGTCATTAGCATATGCACAAATGTCAGATCTATATGCATATTTTACATATCAACATGCATCTATGTGTCAGTCAGCTGAGCGAATGATAAAACCTTCTTTTTTACACCTATATTGTAAAATAATCCATTGTGACGGCTGAAGCTTCAGGCCTGTTTCACACATTATGTGTTTTCACACACATGGTTTCTGCATCAGAGCGGCGGCGTAATCGTCCTGAAAAATCATTTAAAAGAGGAAAATCACATTTACATGCTAATAATCAATAATACACACAAACTATAGCTGAATAATTCAAATAATCTGGATTCATTTACTGAACACAAACACAGTGTCTGTCAGTGTGTGTACACTGTAAAAAACATTCTGTTAAATTTACGGTAATAAAACGGCAGCTGTGGTTGCCAGAAATTTACTGTAAAAAATGCGGTAGCAACATTTTAGGTTTTACAGACTTCACTAAAATTAAAAACATATTTTTTCTATTAGGTTTAATGTTACATTTAAAGTTGTTAAATTAATATTTAAATTTCATGTGTGTTACCATGATGGTGTTTAGTGTTTGTGTGAATGACACTATCCAGCTTCTGTCAAGTCTGTAAATCCTAAAATGTTGCTACCGTATTTTTATTTATTTAAATTTTACAGATTTTTTTTTACTGTGTACATTTGTTCTTGTTCCAGAAGCTGTTTCACTTTAGTTACGGAAGAAAAGACGAGACTTCACTTTCACGCCAATTTTAAAGCAATGTTTTTTATTTTAAAGGGGTGGTTCTGAATTTTGGACATCGGGCCTCATTTCCAAGTGAGCCTTAGTGTTATTTATCAGTAGAGACATTTTTTTTAAATTTTCATCCAGTCGTCCCAGTTGCATAGTTCGCCGGTGCTAAGCTAGCACGAGTCAACGGTATCTTTTAGCATGCCATTAAAAACAGTTTAACCCACTCCACAGTTCACCAAAAGCAAATCAATTATAACGACAGACTATCGATGTAAGTGTCTGTTGAGAGAATAATGTTAGAAATCAAACTATCCTTTTCATCACATTGCAATAGTTATATTGTTTTACCTATATTTATTAGCACAGTCTACAGCAGCGGCGGAGTGATATGTTACCTAGGCAACCGAGAGAGCCGGTCCACATGACAATCACGCAAGTGTATTTACCTGCCGCTGACACTCATCACTACAGAAACAGAGTATAATTTATGATATAATGTAATAGCAAGACAGAGGACTATGGCAACGTTTGAAAGCAATACCATTGTTTCGGACTTTGAAGACGATGAAGACGAGGCCCTTTATTTCCTTTGTAGATAACAACAACAATAACATATACAAACATAATGTATTGTTACACACAACATAAAGACAAATAAACAACTTTAGTGGATTGTAAAGACAATACGACTACTATGTTTGACAGACTGTTGGACCAATAAAAAAAAATAACTAACGTAAAAATTCAAATAATAGCCCAGGCTTTTATTTTCCCAAATCATCGAACTGCACCGGCCTTTATTTACCCAAACCTGCAGCCACACCAGGCGTTTACAGGCGTCTATTTGGGACTCGGCTATTATTTGAAGTTTTACGGTATACACTTTGTTACACTGTCACTCTACACAATGCATTGAACTGTTACGTATTCTCCACTAAAGTTGTCAGTGTCAATCTATCAGTTATGAAAGGGCTAGCTTCATTAGCTAGCTAGAGTAGCCTAACAAAATATATAACCTGTACATCTGTAGCTGTTGGTGCATCTGGAAAGACGGCTGGAACTGCATTCTTTGTCATAAACCTGTGACCGTTTCGATTAAATGGTTCTTTAAAGTCGTCTGGTCTAAAATGGTCACTGCAAATCCTCAATTGTTTTAGAGTCTCTGCCCGTGTCTCCTTGTCCAAGCCCGAAGAAATAATCCAAAATTGAATCCTTTCTAGATCTTCAAAAGGAAATTTGTGAAAACTTCGCGATGAACATTTATTAGGTTTGTTTTTGCAATTGCGAAATGCACACCGAATCACCATGTTGCCTTCGTTTACCTCAACAATTATTACTAAGCTAGCTAGACCTCCCGACTGTCACTGTAACACGCGCGCTTAGCGGTCTTAGCACAGAATTAATTTCTATATCTCGGACCAGATTCAGAAGACTACTACGTTCAAAAGCCTGTGTTGCAGCAAGACAGAGGGAAAGAACCACATGAAACAGATATAGTATAAAAAAAGGGTAAGTATTTTTCTTTTTTACTTTGAAATGATTAGTTCAGATTAAAGGGAAATAAGACAAAACGACAAGAAACAAAAATAAAACAATAGTTTCAAGGTAAATTACACAGGAAAACCCTTCAAAATAATTTCTTAAAATCAGTTTCACTCAAAGCCAGATAAATAGTTAACCTAATAATTTTGACTCTTTTCAAAAGAAATTTCAAAAACAAATAGAAATAATAAAAAATAAAACAATAGACTTCAAAGCACAATACTCAATGACACACTGAATAATATCAGGATTGACTCAAATGAGTAAATTTCAACTCAATGTTCAGTTCATTCGTTCAATGTCCTTTATGAACTGCAAGGCAATTCAAAGTGAACAAATGAGATGGGAAACTCCTTCTCACTTCACTGATGCAACGATGTCCTTGAGGAAAAAAACAAAACACAAATATACACGTGTGGTCCTACCACCTCGATGAACGTGTATGGAAATGTCCAAGTTCAGAAAACCAGGGTTGGCTCGCCAGAATCCACCAACAACCAAGCTGACCTCGTTGACGGCAGAGACAGATTTCAGCTCAAATTTCTCGTTCGATTCCACAAGTCATCACAACAGGAACTCGACATAGGGAAAAAGCAAGACAACAAACAAAACAAAACAAACAAAAAACCCAACCAAGAACGGGTGTTAATCAATCGTAAACAATCCTAGACAAGCTAGGAAACTAGGACAGATGCGATCCTCTGCTGAATCCGTAGGATTTCTTATCTAATATTGTCTTTTCACTGGAATCTACGTGCATTTCACTCACGCAGCCATTTCACTCGCGGCTTTCTGCAACAACTTCTTTCTCACTCTCCCTCGCGCTAGTCATGACGCGACAGCTGAGGGCGGGCCTAATTCGAATTAATGGAATTAATTTCCTTTTTTAGTTTGTCACATTTACATGTTTTGTTATTCACATTTAACCTCTTTTTCATTAAAATAAAAGTAATAAATTACTTATAAAAAACTAACTTCTGTCTTTTTTTCTTCCTTCTCTCATAGGTTTGGTGTGCGCTTTAGTAACCTGGGTTACACCCTCCCCTCTGGAATATATGCACGTCCCGTTGCATCTACACGTGAATTACAGGGGCGACAACTGACTCTTCTAAGGAAGAACTAAAAGCCTCATTTAGACCCTGCAACAAGAACTGGATTACTAGGGTGAGTGGATTCCCTAACTGGGGATATTCAAACTTTTTAGGGGGACGTCGCTCTCTCTGTGAGCGTCTGAGGGTAGATGTGTCTTCAGGTTCAGCACTCCTTTCTTCAGCTTTAGTGTCTTCAACACAACTCCTTTCATTTAAGATCAGATTTCTTCCTACACTACCTAACTCAGAACTACTTGGCACGGTCTCAACCAATTGAGTAGGGTAGTCATCCAGAGATCCAGGGGATTGTTCTGGTTCTGGTCTCTACTCCACTGAGACATCTGATTCACTACAACTTGATTCAATCTCATCTGCACATATTCCTCCTCCAACAGGTTCATCCGATTTTTCCTCCACATGTTTCCATTCAGGTAAGTATTGTCTTGCAGGCTCTCCAGAGTTACTCTCAACGGAATCTTGAGCCGGTAAGTTCTCCCTAGCAGGATCAGGGACAGGCAAGTCAGATGCAACTTCTCGAAAACAAGGTAAGTGTTCAATGCCCGTAATAATTTGAGTTTCAGAGCCCAATGTTCTTCCAGGTACATAACAGGGAATTCGCTCATCCTCAGACTCTGAGCATTCAGAAGCAGACTCGGACTCCTTTATCCCTTCATCAGGACGAGCTCTGGTTCTAGGCCTTCGAACTTCTTTCTGCTTTGGTCGTTCTTCGGAGTTGTTTGACTGCAAAAACCCACAGGGCAGCAATAAATCTCGATGCAACGTCCGGAGAGGACCATCTTTCCTTTCTGGTTGGACAGTATATACTGGCAGATCTCGAATCTTACTGACAACAACATGAACATCTTGTTCCCATTTGTCAGCCAGTTTATGCTTCCCTCTCAATCGCACATTCCTTACAAGAACTCTGTCACCCTCCTCCAATGTTGAAGCAACCACACGCTTATCAAATCTCCTTTTGTTACGTTCAGCTACTTTCCCTGCATTTTTGGTAGCCATCTCGTAACTCTCTCTCAACCGACTCTTGAGATCTCTCACATATTGTGAATGAGACTTGACGGGAGTATCTGCTGGCAATCCGAAAGTCAGATCGACAGGTAAGCGGGGTTGTCGCCGAACATGAGTTCATAAGGAGTATACCCAGGGGTGTCATTGCGGGTACAATTATAGGCATGCACTAAAGGCTTTACGAACTCCTTCCACCGAGATTTCTTTTCATTTTCCAGTGTCCCCAGCATCTGAAGGAGTGTACGATTAAATCGTTCCACAGGGTTGCCCCTCGGGTGGTATGGGGTAGTTCTCACCTTGTGGATTCCTGCGATCTTACACAACTCCTTTATTGTGTGGGACTCAAAATCTGCCCCTTGGTCACTATGCAGTTTCTCCGGAAACCCATAGTGTACCAAGAAATTATCTCATAGGCTCTTAGCAACGGTTTGGGCAGTTTGGTTTCGAGTTGGTATTGCAACAGCATACTTAGTGAAGTGGTCCGTGATAACTAGTATGTTTTTGGAGTTGCTCTGGTCTGGCTCCAAGGACAGAAAATCTATGCACACCAGCTCTAAGGGCCTGCTAGTTTGGATGTTCACCAAAGGAGCTGCTCTTTCCGGAGGCGTTTTTCTACGGACACAACGTTCACAAGTCCTTATCCTTTGCTCTACTGCCTGTGACATTTTCGGCCAGAAGAACCTCGACCTGACGAGATCCAGGGTCCTGTCAATACCCAGGTGACCCATGTCATTGTGGAGGCTCCGTAACACCATGTCTCTCAATGTAGTGGGCAATGCCAACTGATAAGAAGAGGCTCCACATTCCTGTCTCCTCCTATACAGCACCCCACTTCTCAGCTCGAGGCGGTTCCACTCTTTTAACCACAAACCCATGGTAGGAGGTTGATCTCTCAGGTTACGAGGTTTCATTCCACTCTCCAATCCTCTAATAACAATCCTCATTTCCGGATCTTTTCTCTGTAGTTCTGCCAAGGAAGTTTCTGAGAGATGAGGTAGATCTGGAAGACCATGTTCCTCTTCATACTGGAATTCGTTTGGCAGAGCGTCCTCATGTTGAGCAATGGTTTCAACCAAGGCAAGAGAAGAGTGAGAGGAACTGGGACTTTTAGATGACCTGATCACCTGATGCCTTTCACAGATAGCTTTTATTGTGTCTGCCATGAAAACAGATGACTCAACTTCTGGCTTCATGAGATGATTCAATGTGAACTGCCTTATTCTTTCTCTCTCCTTTTGAGAAATAAGGTCATCCAGAAGTTCACCATGCTGTCGTCGGGATAGACCATCAGCATCCTGATTTTGGCTACCTGCTCTGTACTGCAGCTTAAAGTTGTAAGTTGACAAGCTGGACAGCCAGCGGTAACTGGTGGCATCGAGCTTCGCTGAGGTTAGAATATACGTCAAGGGGTTGCTATCCGTTACCACAGTGAACTCTACACCATAGAGGTAGTCGCTAAATTTGGAGGTGACAGCCCATTTTAGCGCCAGAAACTCTAGTTTGTGCGCAGGATACCTGCTTTCACCCTTGGTCAATCCTCTGCTGGCAAAAGCTATGACCCGCATCTGCCCTTCCTGCTCTTGATATAAAGCTGCACCGAGCCCGGTGGTACTGGCATCGGTATGAAGCACGTAGGGAAGCTTGGGGTTAGCAAAACCCAACACAGGTGCAGACGTGAGTTTGCCGATTATGGAGTCAAAAGCACTCTGACAATCTGGAGTCCATCGATCACCGAACTCTTCCTTGGGATTGAAGTAGCTTCCCTCCTTCGGTTTCTTAATACCGCTCTTCCTGAGTGGAGGATATCCCGCTGTAAGGTCGGTGAGAGGCTTAACAATCTTGGAGTACCCTCGCACAAACCTCCGATAATATCCAGCGAAACCTAAAAAGGACCTCAACTCTTTCAGGTTTGTTGGCTTCGGCCATGTCTTCAAAGCTTCGACTTTTGCTGGATCCGTCTCTACTCCATCTCGTGAGACTATATGACCTAGATACTTTACTGACGTCTGGAAGAATCGACATTTCTCAGGTGACAATTTCAACCCATACTCCTTCAGTCGGTTTAGAACTTGCAACAACCGGGACTCATGTTCTTCCAGAGTTTTTGAAAAGACTATGAGGTCGTCGATGAAAACCAGCACTTGCTTCCTGTTCAGGTCTCCCATGCACCGTTCCATCAACCTCTGAAACGTGCTTGGTGCGTTGGTAATTCCCTGCGGCATCCGGTTGAATTCCCAGAATCCCAGCGGGCAGACAAAGGCGGTTTTACACTTATCAGTCTCTTCCATTCCGATTTGATAGAACCCGGATTTCAAGTCGAGCACAGAGAACCAATTCGAGCCGGTAAGTGTTGAAAAGACCTCCTCTAGGTTTGGTAAGGCGTATGCATCCTTAATCGTTTGTGAGTTAAGTCTTCGAAAGTCAATACATAGCCTTACTGTACCATCCTTCTTGCGGACTACCACTATGGGTGACGCAAATGGAGACTCAGACTCGCGGATCACCCCGGCCTCTAACAGTTCTTGAAGGTGCTTTCTTACAGCGTCAACATCTTGAGGATGTATGGGTCGAGCTCTGTGCTTGAACGGGGTGTTGTCATTCAACTTTATCTGATGTTTGACTTTTTCAGTGCTGCCATAATCAAGGTTGTGCAGAGAGAAGACTTCAGGCATGGAGTTCAACAACTTCGAGATCCTTCCTTTCCAGCTCGTAGGCAAGGGAGAATCACCAAATTCAAAGGTAAGGTTAGCACAGTTGGGCGACGGTTCCTCAGCTGTGAATTCTAAACTCTGGTGCTGCTGATCTATGATCTTCTGAACTGCATGAACCTCTGCAAGCACAACTTTAGGAGGGACTTTTATGTCGGTTCGCGTTCCATTTCTCAGCAGAACTGACAATTTGGAGAGTCGTTTTCGAGGTAAGGTATGCAAACAGTTTGCAATCTGTAGACCACTTGGTAAAGGGATAGATGGAGGTTCGAGAGTCACCCACTTTTCTGTGTGGGGACCATATAGGTGGACAAAGCCGTCCAAGACCACGGTGCTTCCTGCAGGCACAACTTCAGGGGAGTTTCCCTTCAACTTCACATAACCCAGAGTCTTACTACTGGCTTGTCTCCATCTAGCTTCTAGAACTTTGAGTACGGCTTGGTAACCATGGAAACTTGACTGAATGCTAGCTGCATTCTCCTTGGCACATTTGCTGTAAAGCACATCTAGGGAATTGGTTCCAACTAGAATCTGGGAAAGACTGGTTAAATCTGGAACCACCAAAGCCAGAGTGGGAACCTCGACTTCAGTTCCAGTGAGCACTTTGGGGAATTTCAGTGTTAGCTCAATGAACCCCAGATATGGCACAGCCTGTCCGTTAGCTCCTTCTACCTCCAGCAAGTCTTCGAACGGCTTCAGGGGGTAATCTGACAAATTGGCTTCATAAATCGACTGCGGAATCGTGGTCACCTGTGACCCCGTGTCCAACAGGCAATCTACTTCTCTTCCTTCAATGGAAACTCTAGCTGTGCATTTTATTCCCACTAGTCCCTTGGGCAAGCGTTTTAATGGTGGTGTTTCACGGCTGCTCGTATCAGACATCAATTTGTAACATTCAGGGCGACAGTCTGAACATCTGGTCTCTATATGCCCCGCTACAGAGACCTTCTTCAGTTTAAAGGCTGGGGAGGCCTTCCATGCAAAGAGTCCCATTGGCTTTGTCGCTCTCTTAAATCAAGTCGCTTTTCTTCGACTTTTGAAGGATTTGGAGCGTTCTCGCAGTTGATAGCTAGGTGCCCATCTTCTCCGCACCGGAAACAGTACCAGGGTCGTGGTCTGTTAACTCTCAGCTGACCCATCCTGGGACCTCTATCCGTTTCCGTGTCAAGCGGTCTCCGACTGTTAGGAGTTTGAGGCATCTTACGAGTGGCACGTTGTGCTTGTAGCTCTGCGATTTGACGCTGCAGCATTGCAACTTCTGGCTCTTCTGCATTGTTCTGTTTCAGTCCCTGAGTAACCGACGCTTTTACTGCTGCTACTTGAGTACACAATTCTCCCACCATCTTCTTCAAAGCGGTCAATTCTGCATTTTCGGAGTGACTCTTGGGATTTCCCCGATCAGGAGACTGCTTTAAGGCAATGACTTGGGCTTGGATTTCTGCGACTTGCTTCTTTAGAAGGCTAGTATCCGAGCTATCGGAACTGGGCACATCACATGAACAGGCTGATACTCGGTTGGAGACTGCTCGTGACTTTGGGTAGGCATTAGGGGGTTTTGTCATCCCAAGATGCTTCCTCATCCGTTCCTCCTTAGAGGCGTGTTTGTCTTCCTGGGTTCGAATAAGCACTGCTAGTTCAGTAAAAGTGGGTGGTTGGACTTCTCTTTTGTCAAGCTGAAGGTCGGCAATGAGACGATTTTCCCAACACCCTCTGCAGAACTGTTTCAGAAGGTAACGGTCATGTTCACTTTCTGCTATGCCACCTCGCCTGATTGCAGCACTCAGAATAACTTGCAAACGATGTAGGTAGTCTGACGGTTTCTCACTCTGATTCTGTAGAGTGCCCATGAGTTTGGCCAACAACTCGTCTCCATCCTCTACAGAACCATAAACGGACTCTAAGAGCTTAAGATACACAGCAGGTAAGGCTGGAGGGCGCACATGTTTTACAATGTCGGCAGCTGGAGGTAAGAGACTGTCAAGGATTTTTCGCGTTCTGTGCAAGTCAGAGATGGAAGGGTCGTTTAACAAGAAATCGACGCTCGCACGCCAGGTGTCGTAATCTGGTTCGTTGGGAGGGCGAGGAGACCTCCCTGAGAAGACTCTCTGACGGATCGAGGGTTGCTGTGACAGGGTAGCTTCACTTGTTTTCACTATGTGTTCAACCACCATTCTCTGAACACTGGGTGGGTCCACAATACTGGTGGGGAACACAGGGCAGGTTGTCACGGTAATATCTTCAGTGGTAGTTTCTGGAGAAGGGGTTGTTCTGTTCTTGGTTGGGTTTTTAGGTTCTGAGCTTTGAGTTGGTGTCACTTTTAAATTAATCAGGGGACTACTTATTGGGGCGGTGGCCTCTGCACTCTGAGAGTCACTGCTAGAACCATGACAGCTCGCTTGCTGAGATTCTGCTGGAGCCTCATTTTCAGAATGGGTCTCTCTGAGTTTCTCCAATTCCTCTTGAAGCACACTTTGGAAGGACATTCCACTTTCTTTAGCAATGGCCTTCAATTCCTCAAGATACCCTTCAGTGGCAGTGCAGATAGAAGGTTGAGTGTAGACAGTGGCTAAGGCACGCACTCGGAAAGTAACGCCTGGGTCAGAGAGACTCCCCAAAGTCAAGGGTAGGAGGGAGAGCAAACTTTGGATTGCTGAGCTATGATTAAACTCTATGATGGCATTTTGGTGTAACTCTGAAGCTGGGTCATCAATGATAATGTTACAATGAATAAGGTACATTTCTAACTCATTGTCTGTTTCAGTTAACGTAAGGCCTCCGACTATGAGCGCGTTTGCTACGTTAACGTTTTCCCGCTTCACAATATCCATTGTAACAGTCAAAGTTTTCGATAAGTGGTTTCTCTTGTTCTAATAATTTCCCCCTTTCTGTCTCTTTAACAGTTACCCTTGCTGCAAGACTGACTCCTGGCTGGCTCGCCAACTTCTATGTAACACGCGCGCTTAGCGGTCTTAGCACAGAATTAATTTCTATATCTCGGACCAGATTCAGAAGACTACTACGTTCAAAAGCCTGTGTTGCAGCAAGACAGAGGGAAAGAACCACATGAAACAGATATAGTATAAAAAAAGGGTAAGTATTTTTCTTTTTTACTTTGAAATGATTAGTTCAGATTAAAGGGAAATAAGACAAAACGACAAGAAACAAAAATAAAACAATAGTTTCAAGGTAAATTACACAGGAAAACCCTTCAAAATAATTTCTTAAAACCAGTTTCACTCAAAGCCAGATAAATAGTTAACCTAATAACTTTGACTCTTTTCAAAAGAAATTTCAAAGACAAATAGAAATAATAAAAAATAAAACAATAGACTTCAAAGCACAATACTCAATGACACACTGAATAATATCAGGATTGACTCAAATGAGTAAATTTCAACTCAATGTTCAGTTCACTCGTTCAATGTCCTTTATGAACTGCAAGGCAATTCAAAGTGAACAAATGAGATGGGAAACCCCTTCTCACTTCACTGATGCAACGATGTCCTTGAGGAAAAAAACAAAACACAAATATACACGTGTGGTCCTACCACCTCGATGAACGTGTATGGAAATGTCCAAGTTCAGAAAACCAGGGTTGGCTCGCCAGAATCCACCAACAACCAAGCTGACCTCGTTGACGGCAGAGACAGATTTCAGCTCAAATTTCTCGTTCGATTCCACAAGTCATCACAACAGGAACTCGACATAGGGAAAAAGCAAGACAACAAACAAAACAAAACAAACAAAAAACAAACAAAAAACCCAACCAAGAACGGGTGTTAATCAATCGTAAACAATCCTAGACAAGCTAGGAAACTAGGACAGATGCGATCCTCTGCTGAATCCGTAGGATTTCTTATCTAATATTGTCTTTTCTCTGGAATCTACGTGCATTTCACTCACGCAGCCATTTCACTCGCGGCTTTCTGCGACAACTTCTTTCTCACTCTCCCTCGCGCTAGTCATGACGCGACAGCTGAGGGCGGGCCTAATTCGAATTAATGGAATTAATTTCCTTTTTTAGTTTGTCAAATTTACATGTTTTGTTATTCAAATTTAACCTCTTTTTCATTAAAATAAAAGTAATAAATTACTTATAAAAAACTAACTTCTGTCTTTTTTTCTTCCTTCTCTCATAGGTTTGGTGTGCGCTTTAGTAACCTGGGTTACACCACGCGCTTCTGTTCTGTGTTTAATTTTTGACGCAGTAACGTTACTACTAACCGGAGCGAAGTAAACTTCCGCCGCTGCTGAGAAACTAGTTCCTGTAAATGTAATGCAATCATTAAGATGAAAAGGATAGTTTGATTTCTAACATTATTCTCTCAACAGACAATTACATCGATAGTCTGTCGTTATAATTGATTTGCTTTTGGTGAACTGTGGAGTGGGTAAAACTGTTTTTAATGGCATGCTAAAAGATACCGTTGACTCGTGCTAGCTTAGCACCGGCGAACTATGCAACTGGGACGACTGGATGAAAATTTAAAAAAAATGTCTCTACTGATAAATAACACTAAGGCTCACTTGGAAATGAGGTCCGATGTCCAAAATTCCAAACCACCCCTTTAATATTTTATTTTTAATGTTTTATAGTTCTGTTATGATAACTGCAGCTGATTGAGGGATAATGTGCACATATAACTGTGAATCTGACATATACAGAGACCTTCAGTGATTTCACTCATCACAGCTTCAAACTCTGATATTATGACAGCGTCCAGTTCAGATTTAATGACCATATTGCATAAGAATATCTAAAAAGGCCGGTCTCTGTCCACAGCTTTATTATATCAGGCGTCTCTCTATAATTGCCCTCCTCATCAGACCAAAGGTCATCGCTCACAGGATTTAATGACCCGTCGATCTCAGTTCTCACTTCTTATATTTCATAAGCTTGAACTACAGCAACAGTTTTACCTTTGAGGAGTTGAAGTCAAACCACAACATTACTGTGGCTCAGAGAAGTGTACAGTGTTTCTGTGTTCATGAAGTGCATTAATGGACTAATGTTTGTGTAAATGTTACAACTTGTTCTAGAACGTTCAGAGAACATTTAAAAGTACGTTCAGGGAATGTTTAAAGAACGACACAATGGAGTGTTATTACAATTTAAACGTTAAAAGAATATTCTTTATATTAGATATTATATATTCTTTATATATTCTAGAATATTTCTTTCTTTCTTTTTTCCTTCCTTCCATTTTTTCCTTCTTCCTTCATTCCTTCCTTCCTCTTCCTTCATTTCTTTCTTTCTTCCTTCCTTCTGTTTTAACTTCCTTTCTCTTCCATTTCTTTCTTCCTTCCGTTTTTTGTTCCTTCCTCTTTCTTTCTTTCTTTCTTTCTTTCTTTCTTTCTTCTGTTTTTTGTTCCTTCCTTCCTTCCTCTTTCTTTCTTTCTTAATTTCTTTCGTTTTTTGTTCCTTCTTTCTTTCCTTCTTACTTCCTTCCTCTTTCTTTCTTTCTTCCTTACTCTTTCTTTATTTCCTTCTTTCTTTCTTCCTTCCTTCCTATTTCTTCCTTCCTTCAGTTTTTTGTTCCTTCTTTCCTCTTTCTTTCTTTCTTTCTTAATTTCTTTCGTTTTTTTGTTCCTTCCTTCTTTCCTCTTTCTTTCTTTCTTCCTTTCCTTTCTTCGGTTTTTTGGTCCTTCCTTCCTCTTTCTTTCTTCCTTTATTTCTTCTGTTTTTTGTTCCTTCTTTCCTCTTTCTTTCTTTCTTTCTTCCGTTTTTTTGTTCCTTCCTTCTTTCCTTTCTTTCTTTCCTTCTTACTTCCTTCCTCTTTCTTTCTTTCTTCCTTACTCTTTCTTTATTTCCTTCTTTCTTTCTTCCTTCCTTCCTCTTTCTTCCTTCCTTCCGTTTTTTGTTCCTTCTTTCTTCTTTCTTTCTTTCTTTCTTAATTTCTTTCGTTTTTTGTTCCTTCCTTCTTTCCTCTTTCTTTCTTTCTTCCTTTCTTTCTTCCGTTTTTTTGTTCCTTCCTTCCTCTTTCTTTCATTCCTTCTTACTTCCTTCCTCTTTCTTTCTTTCTTTCTTCTGTTTTTTGTTCCTTCCTTCCTTCCTCTTTCTTTCTTTCTTTCTTCTGTTTTTTGTTCCTTCCTTCCTTCCTCTTTCTTTCTTTCTTTCTTCTGTTTTTTGTTCCTTCCTTCCTTCCTCTTTCTTTCTTTCTTTCTTCTGTTTTTTGTTCCTTCCTTCCTTCCTCTTTCTTTCTTTCTTAATTTCTTTCGTTTTTTGTTCCTTCTTTCCTCTTTCTTTCTTTCTTTCTTCCTTTCTTTCTTCCGTTATTTTTGTTCCTTCCTTCTTTCCTTTCTTTCTTACTTCCTCTTTCTTTCTTTCTTTCTTCCTTTTTCTTTCTTTCCTTCCTTCTTTCTTTCTTCCTTCCTTCCTTCCTCTTTCTTCCTTCCTTCCGTTTTTTGTTCCTTCTTTCCTCTTTCTTTCTTTCTTTCTTAATTTCTTTCATTTTTTGTTCCTTCCTTCTTTCCTCTTTCTTTCTTTCTTCCTTCCGTTTTTTTGTTCCTTCCTTCCTCTTTCTTTCTTTCTTTCCTTCTTACTTCCTCTTTCTTTCTTTCTTTCTTCTGTTTTTTGTTCCTTCCTTCCTCTTTCTTTCTTTCTTCCGTTTTTTTTGTTCCTTCCTTCCTCTTTCTTTCTTTCCTTCTTACTTCCTTACTCTTTCTTTCTTCCTTCCATTTTTTCCTTCCTTCATTCCTTTCTTCCTTCCCTCCTTCATTTCTTTCTTCCTTCCTTCCTTCTGTTTTAACTTCCTTTCTTTCCTTATTTCTTTCTTCCTTCCTTCCTCTTTCTTTCTCTCTTTCCTTCTTTCTTTCTTCCTTCCGTTTTTTGTTCATTCCTTCCTCTTTCTTTCTTTCTTCCGTTTTTTGTTCCTTCCTTCCTTCCTCTTTCTTTCTTTCTTTAATTTTTTGTTCCTTCCTTCCTCTTTCTTTTTTTCTTTCTTTCTTTCTTCTGTTTTTTGTTCCTTCCTCTTTCTTTCTTTCTTTCTTTCCTTCCTTCCTTCTTCCTTCCATTTTACTTCCTTCCTTCCTTCCTTTTCTTTCTTTCTTTCGTTTTTTGTTCCTTCCTCTCATCCTTCCATCCTCTTTCTTTCTTCCTTTCTTTCTTTTTTCTTCCGGTTTTTGTTCCTTCCTTTTCTTTCTTTCTTTCTTTCTTTCTTCCGTTTTTTTTTGTGCCTGCCTCCCTTCCCTCTCTTTCTTTCTTTGGCGAGAGACAGTTTTATTAAAAAAAAATATTTAAGATTGTGGAATGGAATGGAATTTACGATTTACGATTACGACATTACGATTTAAACATTTAAAGAATATTCTTTCTTTAAAAAATTTTTTTTATTAAGACTAAAATTGGATCAGATGAGTAGAAGTATTACAGTCCAGTAAAATATGTTTAACGGACAGCGGTTTCTGACAAGATGAACAGAGAATATTAATAAATAAAGTGTAATGGGAAATTATCGAAACATGTTTCTGTGAGCTGAGAGTTCATTCACAAATGAACTGCTGTATACGAAGACTCAGAAACACTCCTCCTTTCACGATCCAGATAAAATAACGGATTTGAAATGATGAATTGTAATTTTGTCATGGACAAATGCTTCCACACACAAAGCGTATGATCTGTTGACTGATACACAAATGACAGGCTGAGAGAATAGAGTTTGTGGGTCAGACGGTGTTTGATTTAAAGCTGTTGAAGTAAATGAGTCTGGACGGCACCCGAGCGTCAGTGACAGCGGCTGTCAGAGCAAACTGATATTATTCAGTGCCTGAAGCCACACAAATCATATCCAACAAGCTTCGCTGCGAAACTGGAGGCTAGAGAATAAAAATCACCTGATACTAAACGGCTCTGGTCTCTAATGTCAGTGTCTTGTACTTTATCTCATAGTTCATTTGGATCAAGTTGACACAATCTGGTGTCAATATGAGTCAGAAAGTCACATAATGAAATAATGAGTTCATAGAGAGCTGATGTTTAATAACACATCTGTGATTATTCTGATTCATGTTCTGTCAAGGTTCTCAAAGTTATGAGAAAATGTTCTTCTAATTGACACAATATGAGTCAGAAAGTCACATAATTGCCTGTTTTTGTGTTTGATTGCACATATATTCCTGCTGAATAATGATTTCATGGAACTTTTTTAAATGTTACTTTTTCAGATTGTACATTATCATGTTTGAAAAATTATAAAATGGAATGTTTTATCAACATACACACTCAGAAAATGAATTCATTACCCTTAATTTGATTGAAGAAAGATTTTACACACAATTTAAAATAAATTAGTTTAGTCGGGTCAACACAATTTATTTGTTTTATGTCAAATTCATATGTTTAACTTTATTACAATTGTTCTCAGAATGTTAAAACATTATTTATACATCGCTCATAGAACTTTTTTAAATGTTGCCACTAGTTTCGGAATGTTGAGAGAACATTTAAAAGTAACATTATCATGTTTGTAAAATAATAAAATTAAATGTTTTCTTAACATTCACACACTAAAAATTTTTTTAATTACCCTTCATTTGACTGAAGAAAGATTTTACACACAATTCAAAATAAATTACTTGGGTCAACAATTTATTCGGTTCAGGTCACATTAATTTTTTCTAGAATGTTTAACTTTATTACAATCGTCAAACTAGATTTCCTTATGTTGGTCCAACTTAATTTTATTTATTTTTTTATGAATTTACATCAAAATGTTCTCAAAATGTTCTGGCGGCGTTTGTGTGAAACTTCATATAATCAGAGAGAGAAAAATTGATTTAATATCTGACATTATTTAATAAAGCAATAAGCCACGAGAAGCTAGCTGCATATTCTGTGATTTTGCCGGCTGTTCTTCTGTACAACACAAACAAAATGCTTTTTTAAAAAAATAAAACGGCAATACGATATAAAACAAGACATCATAAGTTATATTTGATAATGATAATAGTCAATTCTTCCACCAAGTAATATAGCTAACAGTGGGTTGTTTAAGGTTAATGAACAGAAACACAGTGTCAATTAAAACAAACAAAAACAAGATGAGATAAAAATGTAGCAAATCCATCTCCAGATTTCATAACTTTACCCATATGCTGCCATATAGACTGTCAGATATAACATGTGTCTGCACACCATAACAGAATTGAGAGGAAACATGAGAAAACCCTTTCCTCGGCCGTAATGTGATTCTGTCAGTCACAGGCGCGACCCCGTCTGTCACTCAGCAACAAGCTCAACCTTTTAGCGTTTGCAATCATGTGCTAAGTGAATCTGTTTCCAAGGCAACCTGGGTTCCCGCTAAATTCCCAAGAGGTGTGTGCTGGTGAGCCTATTGTTTATTTCCTTTTTAATTTGATAGATATAGAAAAAAAAGAAGAAGAAAAAAAGAATGAAATATGGATAAGGGTTGAGCACAATATCCTTTTTTTTTTTTTTTACTTTTAGATTTTACTTTACTTTTAGGCTAAGATTTACTTTAGTTACTTTACCTGCAAATAGAGAATATATTATGTGTATTCATTTTTATGTCCAAAAACACGTTTAAGTGAATCGAATCAGTGTGCGAATTACTGAATAACTACAAAAAAAGGAACATTTCTTGTTTTTTATGGAATATCGCAGTGTTCATTCTAATGATTTATAGGTGCACATCATTATTGTGTTAATACTCTTGAACCAGAATAACAGTGACATCTCTTCTCTGATGAGGAGGGCGGGGCAACCTGTCACTCACGTGAGATCCAACAATAGCAAACCACAACTATCCAATCAATTCCCCACAGACACAATCAAGCCCCGCCTACATTTGTTCTTGTTCGCGAAGCGTTTCACTCGGATATATGACACCACAGGGAATTAAAGACCAGCGCAAATCTCTTGTATGAAGATCCTGTCAAGCTTTAATTTTAAGGAAACCCTTCAATATTCGTACCCTAATAATATTCCAACGTCCCTCCCTGATCAAAAGCCAATCACGATCCAAGACTTTGAAACAGTTGCGCATGCGCAGAGAGAGGCGCGGAGCTCCCGGGTGCTGAACCCCGTGCGCGCTTGTGATTTAAAGAGATGCTCCAGCACTGACGCACTCGACACACACACATACACACCGTTTCATCACAAGCAGGATTTCTCTTGTCATCTCTAATGGTGTTTCCTTCAACCGCGGAATGATTTTAGGAGCTTTGTGGGTTTTTTCGTGGACGCGGTGGGTCTCGGTGTCGGATAAACCATGAGAATCTGGGCTGAAGTGGTTCTGGGTTCACCTGAGGAAAACTGTGCTTTAGTTCCAGAGAAAACACGACGGGTGTTCGGGAATGACTCGCCCTTCTGTCAAACTCCTCTCAACTTTACTCGCGTGTTTAATAGGAATGCACAACTTCAGGTATGTACTTCAGTTATTACTCCCAGACGCGACTGTTAAAGCAACATTAGTCATATAGGATATATATTAGTCAACATTAGTCATATATTAGCATACATATCGTTTATAAGACCGTTTCGGCTCGTTCTCTTGTGCGCGGATGCTGACGTGCGTTGCCATGGCAATTAAAGAATGCTCGAATGAAAATTAGAACGTCAAAGAAAACATCAAAGGAGAATCGGAAGTTACAGTTGCAACCAGAAATGAAGATTCCATTCTGTTTCTAATTTTAAAGGAGACCGGGGCTAGTTGTCACATGTCTAATCATGATCTAGCTCGTCTTGTTGGCTCGTCTGAAATTTATTCAGACACCTTCTGGATTTCTCACATTATCACAGTTTATTCGCTATAGTTTAGAAAATTGTAATACAATATGAGAAGAACTCAGAGTTAGTAAATCAGTTGATATTTCACTGGTTTTGTCCATCCTTCTGTTAGACTGTCTCACACATGAATTATGTTGAATATCTGTCAGCTGTTAAATTTAACTACACAATTAGATAAAACCAGTTTAGCTCAACCAGTTACCAAGCAATGCTTCATGTTGTTCAGTCTGTGCTGTAAAAAGGTGCATTAGCAATTAAAGAAACAACACTTAAGAAAACATGATCAGGTCAAAGTGTCCGAATCATTTTTGGTCCCATATTTTTATAAATTTTACAGAACCTTTAATTGAATACTACTGCTTTCCCCCCTACATTTTAATAATCTAAAGAACCCTTTTTCCCACTATAAAGAACCTTTTGTGCATTTGAAAGGTTCTTCACGGAATAATCAATGTCAAACAAAGAACATTTATTTTAAAAAGCATAAGGTGGAAAATTAGAATGTCAAAGAAAATATAAAAAAGTCTAGTCAAACCAATGCTTACTTTCTCTAGCAGTGCTTTTGTTTGTTGGTTTCAAACAACTATTTCAAAGCAAATTTTAATTATTTTTGTGAATTCTGTATCATATTTTCGTAATATATGTTGGTTAATAAGTAAACAAATAAAACTACATTTACATACATTAAGTCACTATTTAATGAAGGTGAGGTATTTCTCATAAAATGTCAAGTTGTGTAATTTTTTTTAATTATGATTTTTTTTTTTTGTATGTGTGTGTGTGTGTGTGTGTGTGTGTAGTGTGACAACATGCCCCACTGTGATGGTCAGTGTATGTTAAATGCCTGTTTCTTATTTCCTGGACAACAACGTGGACATTTTTATGTATGTGTGTCTAAACAGAAACTGACATTCAAAAATAAACCTTCCCTGAAAAATATTCAGTGAAAGTGTGACAACTAGCCCCAGTGTGACAACTAGCCCCAGTGTTACAACTAGCCCCAGTGTTACAACTAGCCCCATTGTGACAACTAGCCCCACTGTGACAACTAGCCCCACTGTCTAGCCTCATTTAATTCTGTTATGCAGCTTGTGTGCCTTGATATGACATTGAAAAAAAAGATCAATATTTTCTTGAATTCTACTTCATTCTATTGAACAGCAG
Organism: Gila orcuttii; assembly: GCA_026230005.1. Lineage (NCBI taxonomy): Eukaryota > Metazoa > Chordata > Actinopteri > Cypriniformes > Leuciscidae > Gila > Gila orcuttii. The sequence continues at coordinate 53,237,894 of JAPDVR010000007.1, read as the reverse complement.
TGAATGTTTAGTGATATTTAGTGAATGGTTAGTGGTGTTTAGTGATATTTAGTGATGTTTAGTGATATTTAGTGAATTTTTACTGATATTTAGTGAATGTTTACTGATGTTTAGTGAATGTTTACTGATGTTTACTAATGTTTAGTGATGTTTAGTGAATGGTTAGTGATGTTTACTGATATTTAGTGAATGTTTAGTGAATGTTTACTGATGTTTAGTGAATGTTTACTGATGTTTACTGATGTTTAGTGAATGTTTACTGATGTTTAGTGAATGTTTACTGATGTTTAGTGAATGGTTAGTGATGTTTACTGATATTTAGTGAATGTTTAGTGAATGTTTACTGATGTTTACAGATGTTTAGTGAATGTTTACTGATGTTTACTGATGTTTAGTGAATGTTTACTGATGTTTAGTGAATGTTTACTGATGTTTAGTGAATGTTTACTGATATTTAGTGAATGTTTACTGATGTTTACTGATGTTTAGTGAATGTTTACTGATGTTTACTGATGTTTACTGATGTTTACTGATGTTTAGTGAATGTTTACTGATGTTTACTGATGTTTAGTGAATGTTTACTGATATTTAGTGAATGTTTACTGATGTTTAGTGAATGTTTAGTGATGTCTACTGATATTTAGTGAATGTTTAGTGATGTTTAGTGAATGTTTACTGATATTTAGTGAATGTTTACTGATGTTTACTGATATTTAGTGAATGTTTAGTGATGTTTAGTGAATGTTTACTGATATTTAGTGATATTTAGTGAATGTTTAGTGATGTTTACAGATGTTTAGTGATGTTTACAGATATTTAATGATATTTAGTGAATGTTCAGTGAATGTTTAGTGATGTTTAGTGAATGTTTAGTGATATTTAGTGAATGTTTAGTGATGTTTAGTGAATGTTTAGTGAATGTTTAGTGATATTTAGTGAATGGTTAGTGGTGTTTACTGATATTTAGTGAATGTTTACTGATGTTTAGTGATGTTTAGTGAATGTTTACTGATATTTAGTGATGTTTAGTGATATTTAGTGAATGTTTAGTGATATTTAGTGATGTTTAGTGATGTTTACTGATGTTTACTGATGTTTAGTGAATGTTTACTGATGTTTACTGATGTTTACTGATGTTTACTGATGTTTAGTGAATGTTTACTGATGTTTACTGATGTTTAGTGAATGTTTACTGATGTTTAGTGAATGTTTACTGATGTTTACTGATGTTTAGTGAATGTTTACTGATATTTAGTGAATGTTTACTGATGTTTAGTGAATGTTTAGTGATGTCTACTGATATTTAGTGAATGTTTAGTGATGTTTAGTGAATGTTTACTGATATTTAGTGAATGTTTACTGATGTTTACTGATATTTAGTGAATGTTTAGTGATGTTTAGTGATGTTTAGTGATGTTTAGTGATGTTTAGTGATATTTAGTGAATGTTTACTGATGTTTAGTGAATGTTTAGTGATGTCTACTGATATTTAGTGAATGTTTAGTGATGTTTAGTGAATGTTTACTGATATTTAGTGAATGTTTACTGATGTTTACTGATATTTAGTGAATGTTTAGTGATGTTTAGTGAATGTTTACTGATATTTAGTGATATTTAGTGAATGTTTAGTGATGTTTACAGATGTTTAGTGATGTTTACAGATATTTAATGATATTTAGTGAATGTTCAGTGAATGTTTAGTGATGTTTAGTGAATGTTTAGTGATATTTAGTGAATGTTTAGTGATGTTTAGTGAATGTTTAGTGAATGTTTAGTGATATTTAGTGAATGGTTAGTGGTGTTTACTGATATTTAGTGAATGTTTACTGATGTTTAGTGATGTTTAGTGAATGTTTACTGATATTTAGTGATGTTTAGTGATATTTAGTGAATGTTTAGTGATATTTAGTGATGTTTAGTGATGTTTACTGATGTTTACTGATGTTTAGTGAATGTTTACTGATGTTTACTGATGTTTACTGATGTTTACTGATGTTTAGTGAATGTTTACTGATGTTTACTGATGTTTAGTGAATGTTTACTGATGTTTAGTGAATGTTTACTGATGTTTACTGATGTTTAGTGAATGTTTACTGATATTTAGTGAATGTTTACTGATGTTTAGTGAATGTTTAGTGATGTCTACTGATATTTAGTGAATGTTTAGTGATGTTTAGTGAATGTTTACTGATATTTAGTGAATGTTTACTGATGTTTACTGATATTTAGTGAATGTTTAGTGATGTTTAGTGATGTTTAGTGATGTTTAGTGATGTTTAGTGATATTTAGTGAATGTTTACTGATATTTAGTGATGTTTAGTGATATTTAGTGAATGTTTAGTGATATTTAGTGATGTTTAGTGATGTTTACTGATGTTTACTGATGTTTAGTGAATGTTTACTGATGTTTACTGATGTTTACTGATGTTTACTGATGTTTAGTGAATGTTTACTGATGTTTACTGATGTTTAGTGAATGTTTACTGATGTTTAGTGAATGTTTACTGATGTTTACTGATGTTTAGTGAATGTTTACTGATATTTAGTGAATGTTTACTGATGTTTAGTGAATGTTTAGTGATGTCTACTGATATTTAGTGAATGTTTAGTGATGTTTAGTGAATGTTTACTGATATTTAGTGAATGTTTACTGATGTTTACTGATATTTAGTGAATGTTTAGTGATGTTTAGTGATGTTTAGTGATGTTTAGTGATGTTTAGTGATATTTAGTGATGTTTAGTGATGTTTAGTGATGTTTAGTGATGTTTAGTGATATTTAGTGAATGTTTACTGAGGTTTAGTGAATTTTTACTGATATTTAGTGAATGTTTACTGATGTTTAGTGAATGTTTACTGATGTTTACTAATGTTTAGTGATGTTTAGTGAATGGTTAGTGATGTTTACTGATATTTAGTGAATGTTTAGTGAATGTTTACTGATGTTTAGTGAATGTTTACTGATGTTTACTGATGTTTAGTGAATGTTTACTGATGTTTAGTGAATGGTTAGTGATGTTTACTGATATTTAGTGAATGTTTAGTGAATGTTTACTGATGTTTACAGATGTTTAGTGAATGTTTACTGATGTTTACTGATGTTTAGTGAATGTTTACTGATGTTTAGTGAATGTTTACTGATGTTTAGTGAATGTTTACTGATATTTAGTGAATGTTTACTGATGTTTACTGATGTTTAGTGAATGTTTACTGATGTTTACTGATGTTTACTGATGTTTAGTGAATGTTTACTGATGTTTAGTGAATGTTTACTGATATTTAGTGAATGTTTACTGATGTTTACTGATGTTTAGTGAATGTTTACTGATGTTTACTGATGTTTACTGATGTTTACTGATGTTTACTGATGTTTACTGATGTTTAGTGAATGTTTACTGATATTTAGTGAATGTTTACTGATGTTTAGTGAATGTTTACTGATATTTAGTGAATGTTTACTGATGTTTACTGATGTTTAGTGAATGTTTACTGATGTTTAGTGAATGTTTAGTGATGTCTACTGATATTTAGTGAATGTTTAGTGATGTTTAGTGAATGTTTACTGATATTTAGTGAATGTTTACTGATGTTTACTGATATTTAGTGAATGTTTAGTGATGTTTAGTGAATGTTTACTGATATTTAGTGATATTTAGTGAATGTTTAGTGATGTTTACAGATGTTTAGTGATGTTTACAGATATTTAATGATATTTAGTGAATGTTCAGTGAATGTTTAGTGATGTTTAGTGAATGTTTAGTGATATTTAGTGAATGTTTAGTGATGTTTAGTGAATGTTTAGTGAATGTTTACTGATATTTAGTGAATGTTTACTGATGTTTAGTGAATGTTTAGTGATGTCTACTGATATTTAGTGAATGTTTAGTGATGTTTAGTGAATGTTTACTGATATTTAGTGAATGTTTACTGATGTTTACTGATATTTAGTGAATGTTTAGTGATGTTTAGTGAATGTTTACTGATATTTAGTGATATTTAGTGAATGTTTAGTGATGTTTAGTGAATGTTTAGTGATATTTAGTGAATGTTTAGTGATGTTTAGTGAATGTTTAGTGAATGTTTAGTGATATTTAGTGAATGGTTAGTGGTGTTTACTGATATTTAGTGAATGTTTACTGATGTTTAGTGATGTTTAGTGAATGTTTACTGATATTTAGTGATGTTTAGTGATATTTAGTGAATGTTTAGTGATATTTAGTGATGTTTAGTGATGTTTACTGATGTTTACTGATGTTTAGTGAATGTTTACTGATGTTTACTGATGTTTACTGATGTTTACTGATGTTTAGTGAATGTTTACTGATGTTTACTGATGTTTAGTGAATGTTTACTGATGTTTAGTGAATGTTTACTGATGTTTACTGATGTTTAGTGAATGTTTACTGATATTTAGTGAATGTTTACTGATGTTTAGTGAATGTTTAGTGATGTCTACTGATATTTAGTGAATGTTTAGTGATGTTTAGTGAATGTTTACTGATATTTAGTGAATGTTTACTGATGTTTACTGATATTTAGTGAATGTTTAGTGATGTTTAGTGAATGTTTACTGATATTTAGTGATATTTAGTGAATGTTTAGTGATGTTTACAGATGTTTAGTGATGTTTACAGATATTTAATGATATTTAGTGAATGTTCAGTGAATGTTTAGTGATGTTTAGTGAATGTTTAGTGATATTTAGTGAATGTTTAGTGATGTTTAGTGAATGTTTTGTGAATGTTTAGTGATATTTAGTGAATGGTTAGTGGTGTTTACTGATATTTAGTGAATGTTTACTGATGTTTAGTGATGTTTAGTGAATGTTTACTGATATTTAGTGATGTTTAGTGATATTTAGTGAATGTTTAGTGATATTTAGTGATGTTTAGTGATGTTTAGTGATATTTAGTGAATGTTTAGTGATGTTTAGTGATATTTAGTGATGTTTAGTGATGTTTAGTGATATTTAGTGATGTTTAGTGATATTTAGTGATGTTTAGTGAATGTTTAGTGATGTTTAGTGATGTTGAGATAATGTTTACTGATATTTAGTGATATTTCGTGATGTTTAGTGATGTCTAGTGATATTTAGTGAATGTTTAGTGATGTTTAGTGATGTTTAGTGAATGTTTAGTGATATTTAGTGATGTTTAGTGATATTTAGTGATGTTTAGTGATGTCTACTGATATTTAGTGAATGTTTAGTGAATGTTTACTGATATTTAGTGAATGTTTAGTGATGTTTAGTGAATGTTTAGTGATGTTTAGTGATATTTAGTGAATGTTTAGTGATGTTTAGTGATATTTAGTGATGTTTAGTGATATTTAGTGATGTTTAGTGATGTTTAGTGAATGTTTAGTGATGTTTAGTGATTTTTAGTGAATGTTTAGTGATGTTTAGTGATGTTTAGTGATATTTAGTGATGTTTAGTGATATTTAGTGATGTTTAGTGATGTTTAGTGAATGTTTAGTGAATGTTTAGTGATATTTAGTGATGTTTAGTGATGTTTAGTGATATTTAGTGATGTTTAGTGATATTTAGTGATGTTTAGTGAATGTTTAGTGATGTTTAGTGATGTTTAGTGATATTTAGTGATGTTTAGTGAATGTTTAGTGATATTTAGTGATGTTTAGTGATGTTTAGTGATATTTAGTGATGTTTAGTGATATTTAGTGATGTTTAGTGAATGTTTAGTGATGTTTAGTGAATGTTTAGTGATGTTTAATGATGTTTAGTGATATTTAGTGATGTTTAGTGATATTTAGTGATGTTTAGTGAATGTTTAGTGAATGTTTAGTGAATGTTTAGTGAATGTTTAGTGATGTTTAGTGAATGTTTAGTGATGTTTAGTGATATTTAGTGATGTTTAGTGATGTTTAGTGATATTTAGTGATGTTTAGTGATATTTAGTGATGTTTAGTGAATGTTTAGTGATGTTTAGTGAATGTTTAGTGATATTTAGTGATGTTTAGTGATGTTTAGTGATGTTTAGTGAAATTTTAGTGATATTTAGTGAATGTTTAGTGATGTTTAGTGATATTTAGTGATGTTTAGTGAATGTTTAGTGAATGTTTAGTGATGTTTAGTGAATGTTTAGTGATGTTTAGTGATGTTTAGTGATATTTAGTGATGTTTAGTGATATTTAGTGATGTTTAGTGATATTTAGTGAATGTTTACTGATGTTTAGTGATGTTTAGTGATATTTAGTGATGTTTAGTGAATGTTTAGTGAATGTTTAGTGATGTTTAGTGAATGTTTAGTGATGTTTAGTGATGTTTAGTGATATTTAGTGATGTTTAGTGATATTTAGTGATGTTTAGTGATATTTAGTGAATGTTTACTGATGTTTAGTGATGTTTAGTGATATTTAGTGAATGTTTACTGATGTTTAGTGATGTTTAGTGATATTTAGTGATGTTTAGTGATATTTAGTGATGTTTAGTGAATGTTTAGTGATGTTTAGTGAATGTTTAGTGATGTTTAGTGATGTTTAGTGAATGTTTAGTGATGTTTAGTGATGTTTAGTGATGTTTAGTGATATTTAGTGAATGTTTACTGATGTTTAGTGATGTTTAGTGATGTTTAGTGATATTTAGTGATGTTTAGTGATATTTAGTGAATGTTTAGTGATGTTTAGTGATGTTTAGTGATGTTTAGTGATATTTAGTGATGTTTAGTGATATTTAGTGATGTTTAGTGATATTTAGTGAATGTTTACTGATGTTTAGTGATGTTTAGTGATGTTTAGTGATATTTAGTGATATTTAGTGATGTTTAGTGAATGTTTAGTGATGTTTAGTGAATGTTTAGTGAATGTTTAGTGATGTTTAGTGATGTTTAGTGATGTTTAGTGAAATTTTAGTGATGTTTAGTGATGTTTAGTGATGTTTACTGACTCCATGTCTCAGGATAACGGCAGGTCAAGAGAATGAGAGACTGTTCGCTCGGGAATCTTCATCTGCGATGTCGCCCTCAGATTTCCTGGACAAACTGATGGGTCGAACATCAGGATATGATGCGCGGATTCGACCCAACTTCAAAGGCAGGTTCAGTTCTGGTTTACAATCTCCTGAATGTGAATCAGTCAAACATCCTGATGCTGCTTTCAGACATCAAGAGTTTCAGACTGATGTATTTACACATACATTTAACATACGGCAAAGAGCCAACAATATTCTTAATATATATATATATATATATATATATATATATTCACACACACTACTTTTCAAAAGTTTGGATTTTTAAAATATTTTTGAAAGTCTCTTCTGCTCACCAAAGCTGCATTTATTTAATCAAAAATACAGTAAAAACAGTGAAATATTATTAGAATGTAAATCAGCTGTTTTCTATGTGAATATATAGTAAAGTGTAATTTATTCCTGTGATCAAAGCTGAATTTTCAGCATCATTACTCCAGTCTTCAGTGTCACATGATCCTTCAGAAATCACTATAATATGATGATTTGATGCTCAAGAAACATTTTTGATTATTATGTTTAAAAAAGTTCATATTTCTCACATTTTAAAAAGGATTTTCATTTTCCTTCAATGAAAATTTCATTTCAATTTTCAAAAGAACAGCATTTCTTTGAAACAGACTCTTTTGTAAAATTATAAATTTCTTTACTGTCACTTTTGATAAATTTAATGCATTCTTGATGAATAAAAAAATAAAATAAAAATACTGACCCTAAACTTTTGAACAACAGTGATGGATAGAAATATATAATTATGTCATTGTTATTCACCCTCATGATGTCACTCCAAATCCATATGCTGTTATTTATTTCTGTTAAACACAAAAGAAGAATTTTTAAAGAATGTTCAATGTTGGTAAAAATAGACTTATAAGTGAATGCGTAATAATATTTTTCTTTACATATTTTCCATAACTTGCATTAATGCTTTGTTTAGTGCAACAAATACAAGCATAATGTAAATTACTTTTTTTCATATTACACTGATTTTTTGTTCAATTACAGCAACAATAATTTTGGATGAAATGTGCATAATTGATAAATTAATGTCACAATGCAAAAAAATCTAAAGGCTTCCTTTCATTATGCAAAATATAATTGATTAGTTTTGGGTGAAATATGACCGGCACAGATTATAAACAGATTCACTTTTCATTTGTTTTGTTTTGAATTGAAAACCCACAAAAAAGGTCTAGTTTATTATCATAGATAAACTAAAATGAACCAACAATAAGCAATAACATTTTTAAAGCATTTAGGATATTGTTTAATGACTCTACAAGTTTGATCAAACCATCAAAATATGAGGAAAACATTTGATATTTTTAAATATCAGTGAAGAACAAACACTAAAATTGGTGAAGGTATTTATCTAACAAAACTATTAGTCAAACTACAGATAAATGTTTTATTTTACTACGCAAAAAAATGCACAGAAAAAACAAAAAGCAGAGAGGAAAAAGCAAACATTGACTACAACATAATCAGTTATTAATATTTGGTTGATTATCTCTTTTTTACATAATTTCTTTGCCTGGACAAAAATGATGTTGCATAATTCATCATGTTTCATTATGATATCATCACTAATAAAACAAACACAACTACACAATATGACTACATAATCTATAATAATATTTGAATAGATGTCAATTTCACTTGGACAATACTGTATTAGTAAATGCTGTTAAGATGAATAAATACTGTAGAAGTGTTCATTAATGAAACCTTATTGTAAAGTGTTACTAAACACACCATAAAAGCATCATAGAAGAAGTCCGTATACAACTATATTCCACATTTATCTGCTCATGCAATATTGAGGTTACTGGAAGCTGCGGTACTTTGGTTAAAGTATAAAATGTTTTTTGGTGCCTGTCAAACCAAAGGACAGGCTGAAGAACACAGTGCAGTTCTTCTGATGTATTATTTAAAAAGGCCATATTACAAATCTTGATGCTGTTTTTGAGCTCTAGAACAGGTTTTCCTGCTTGAATGTTGATTATTTTCCTCATATTCTCCATTGTTGCGGCTCCTCTCTTCCCAGTCTGTCAGTAACGCTCTGGACTGAGTTTCCCGAAAGCATCCTTAGCCAACTATAGTCGCGAGTTCTGTCGTTATCAGCAGTTCAACGAGTCTGTGTTTCCCGAAACCCGAACATTCACAAACAGCATCGCAGAGTTGTGTGTGTGAGCGACAGATCTCGAGCGGTTAGAATTAGAGTTTCTAGTTTTCATGACATGTGGACTCAATAAATCCTGATCATGAGCTGAATAATCAACATTCAGTACAATCTAGATCTTTTATTTACAATACATACAAATGTCATTTACGTCTTTTAGTTTGTCAAGAGATTTAAAGTGTTGTTTTTGAAGAGTGCGCATGTGTGAACGTGATCTAGTGCGTAAGAACGAGACTATGATTGAATCTGGAAATAAAGAATTAGAAAAAAAAATTAGAAATATTCCTCAGACGCCATGTTCGTAATTTATAGCAAAACATCTAGCGTTAATTCGATCTCAAACAGATTCATTAAAAGTAGGGATGCACCGATATTCATTTTTTGGCCGATACTGTTAACCGATAATTCTTTATTTTTGAAAGCCGATAACGATATGTTGGCCGATAAATCTAAATCCAAATTTTTATATAATTTTTGAGAGCTTGATTACAAAAACAAAAATTTCGCCATTAAAATCCATGTAAAAAGCACATAATTAAAATGATGTTCTCTATAATTTTATGTAGCCTTTACTTTATTGTATTTTCCTTTTCAAAGTGATTCCAATCATATTTCAAGCAATTCAAAACCATCATGTTGAACAGTGCGCACCTGAAGTGTCTCAGATGAAGGAAATAATCATTATTTAACGGTTTTAATATATCGGCCTAATTTTCTTATCATGATAACGATAGGATTAAAAAATAACATATATCAGCCGATACCGATATGATGGCCGATATATAGTGCATCCCTAATTAGAAGTATTATTACTCCACGTGCGTGACATCATTATCCAACGTGGTTGAACGACCAATTTGCAACAATACGGTTTCGGGAAACAGTGGTGACTCGATAGTTGATTTCTTCAATGATGCATCGTACTATGATAGTTAAGAAACGAGTTATGGCGTTGTATGGGAAACTCACTCCTGATTGGTTCCTGTCTCTATGAAGCCCCTCCTTCTGAAAAGCACACTGTGCTCTGATTGGTCGGCTGGATCAGTGTGTTGTGATTGGTCGATCACTTCGAGTGTGTTTGGGAAACGTCCCGCCCCTTACCATAACCGCCAGTTTAACACACTACTAACTAACTCAACCAGGCCCCGCCCCTTTATTCTGCGTATGAATTATTATAATGAGGAATATTGTGACGTGTTCGTTCCCGAAAGAAACTCAAGATACAATGGAGGCGTTTCAGGAGTTCAGAAACACTGACACTGATATAGAGAAGAACTCACTTTTTAATGCTCAAACAGCAACACTACAAGCACAAAAAGCATCACTCTTCCTTACAGACATTACCTGGCTTTCTTTGTTGCTATTAAAGTTGAATCTGAATGTTTGTGTCACAGACGAGCGTCAGCTTCTGTTCAGTTTATTTTGGCATGGATGGATGTTTGAGCCCAGGAGTGATTAAAATGCAATCTTGTTAGAAAACATTCACGAGATTCAAAATACTTCAGAGGCGCATCTGGGTTATTTTTAGTAACCTGCACCTCGAGTACTTTAATAAATTCCTTTCATGATTTTCAACAAGAATGACAGGCTACGATCTACTCCGAAATTATCTGAGAGATATTCACTGAAAAGAGAAAACAATTTTCACTTAAAAAAACAGCAAGTAACACTTTGAATTAAATGTGAAATTATGTAGGAAAACTATAGTTTATTTCTTCCAATAATAACTTTACAGTACAGTCATTATCTGTATCTGTTTACATCAACATTATCATGATCATTTTTAAATAGATATTTACTGTGTTTTATTTCTTGCATTAAACTCTAATGATTGTTCTCTTGAAATTATGTTTCCTCTGATTGAGAGAAAAAAAACATTCAAACGGTTTAAAAACTCCCATTTCAGAGCAATATTTCCATTGATTTGTTTATCAGAAGCTTTTATCTGAAATGACTTACAAATGAGAGATAAAACAAAGTTATTGATTAAAGAGGCAGAAACATGAGAGGTGCTTTAATACAAGCCACAAAAACTAAACTGTTCAAGAAGATTAAAGAAATAGTGAAGCTCAGAATAGAGTTAAATATATAATAAAATTGGCAATTGATATGTATTATTTTAGTTACACTAAAACAAAACGATTTGTTAAATTATTCAGCGGTGATGCATTAAATGGATAAAAAATGACAGTATAAGGTAACATTTATAATGTTTTAATGTTCTTTTAATGAACATTTATAATGTTCTGAAGGATCATGTGACACTGAAGACTGGAGTAATGATGCTGAAAATTCAGCTTTGATCACAGGAATAAATTACACTTTACTATATATTCACATAGAAAACAGCTGATTTACATTATAATAATATTTCATAATTTTTACTGTATTTTTGATCAAATTTTGATCAAGAAAAGATTAATTTTGAATGGTTATATATGTCAGCTATAGGCTTGAATAGTGAATTTTGGCGTAATATGTTGCAGTTACACTGTTCTTTGGTTTTTAACATCATGTGTTTCTGCAGGTCCACCTGTGAACGTCACATGCAATATATTCATCAACAGCTTCGGCTCAGTGACAGAGACGACTATGGTAAGTGATCTGTGCTTTACTTTGCTAAAAACACACACTGACAGGAGTGTTTGCCTCTGCCTTGAACTCAACATGACATTAGCTCAGTTTCACTTCAAAAGTGCAGATTTAACTAAGTTGGAATATGGCATAAAACACTTTTGAGCGTTTCCATCCCATGTGTTCAAGAGAACAAAATCGTCACTTGCTGGGAAATTGGTGCAAAATAACTGTAATAAACTACGTTTCTGCAATCGGCTGTTTTTCCCTCCATCATAAACGAGTGTCTCAAGCGTCAGACGAAATGTAATAAACGCTGTCGTGTTCTCTAGCGTTCGGATGCTGGTGTTCGGGAATACACTGTGTGTGTGTGTGTGTGTGAGACGCTTCTGGAGGGAATTAAACACAATCATTCTGATCACACACTTCGTCTTTCAGAAACACCAAACTAACATTAGAGACGCTGCGACGCCATTGGTCCACTGGTTACTCCAGTTATCCAATCACAGCTGACGCTGAGTTTATGGTCACATGGGGTTATTGTTGCACATTGTTGGATTTATTTGATAAATGTCTTTCCAACAATTGTTTCCAGTTTTTTTTATTTTTTTATTTATGCACGTTTCCACACTGTAAAAAGTGTTCAGTTCACTTAACTTAAAAAAAAATTGAAGATTCCTGTTGCCTTATAATTATTAAGTAGCCTAAATAAACTTAATGCTTAATCGAAAAAATTAAGAAATGTGGAATTGTCAAGTTCAATAACTTAATTTTTTCAATTAAGCATTGAGTTTATTAATAATTTTAAGGCAACGGGTTTACTATATTTTTTTAAGTAAGTGAACTGAACACTTTTTTTTATACAATATCCCCAATTTGCATGAAAATAGTAGGATGGAAACACGGCTAATGTGTGTTCAGTGTGAACAGTTTGTATGATAATTATGAAATGCATTAATCTCTGCTTGGCATGAAGACAGAACGACTCAAACACTCAATATCTGAAGCACTTTTACTAAAGTATGAGGTTATTGAGGGATTTATTCCGTAAATATGTTTCCATCATTATGCTCGTCTTCTTAGCGAATAAAAAATATTCATCAGTCATTTTTTATGCACATTTTTATAATTTATGCTTTTCCATCCACTTTTTTTAATGCAATATCCCAAAACGCACATAAAAATAGGTGGATGAAAACATGGCTAAAGACTCAATTTACTTCTAACATGTTTTTTTTTTTTGCAATTGTCTTCATAATGTTTAATCAGAATGTACTTCTCAATAAACTGGATAAAATCCAATTAAGTCCCACTTACATTTAGAAATAAGCAAGATTACGGAAACGGTTAATCGAGACTCTACTTTCTACACTAACTTTGTTCCAAAACATTCCCTTGACGTTTTCCGTTCAATCTGTTTTGTTTTGATTAATCAAATGGCAAACGATCCTCTCGATTCGCTACCAGGCCTGCAGTTCAGATTGATTAGTTTAATGTTTGGAGATATTCAGACGCTTCAGGGGTAAACAATTCCCAAATCTGGAGTCAAGTCTCATTCTTCTTTTCCAAGGAATATTACTGCAGCCCAATATCCCAACACATCTCAAGTGGATATTAAGCACAAACAAGAGAGAAGCTGCTTTGATCAAATGCTAATTTTGTTTACATGTTTTAGAGCAACCAATCATTAATGAACAGTACAGACAAATTAAAATGAATTCGGACATCTAGTGAATTCAAATCTTTGAAAAAAGTGTTTTAGCGTTTACGCTGTAATAATGATTTCACACAGATTACTGGAGTAAGTAAGTATTTCTACTTCAAAATTTCATATTTAATTCAATGTGTCATTTGTCTTTTTTACTAGCAATTTCTGAGCAAAAATTATTTATTGTACCCAAATGATAAACAAATGTAAGAACTATTAATTTATACCAGTAATTTAAAACATACACCCGTTTTATGTTTTGATGAGTACATTATTTATCTTGGTTATTATATACGCAGCTAATTAACTTGGGTGAATCTTTTTGAAATGTTACAATTAGCTTGTTACCAATGGAACAAAAGGTCTTGCTAATTCATTCATTCAACACAGTTTTCAAAGAGCTTCACTTCATGAAAACCTTGAATGGATTTCTATAGCTAAACTTTTAACAAAAACATGTTTATAAAGTTACTGAATGGCTTTGCAATGCATGTTAAAAATCATGTCGTTCGTACAGAGAAAAGGAAAAATTACAGCAATGCATGTTTTGTTCTTGATGGCGGTCTTTTATGAAATACTGTGCATGAAAGCACAAATGCTCATGCACAAACGCTTTTATTTTAACAGAAGGTCTGCTGATCTTCAGTCTGCATGCCAGCCATAAAGCGTCTCTTGGGTGCTTTCTGAATCACAAAGTCAACATGAAAATATAGCTGCAAGCAGCCATTAATGGGCCAAGCACAAAGAAGGAACGATAAGTCATGCTAGCATGGCTGGGAGCATCAGACCAGCTGCAATAATGAGATATTAAAGACTTAATTAAGATTATTTCAGGCAAAATGGCTGAAAAATCACAAATACAGTCACTAGTCATATGATTTAATGGTTTATCACTTCCGACCAATAGGTGGCGCTGGGATCAAATTGATGTCTTGTGGTAAGAGTGAGGTGACAATGACACATGCACAGTTTGGTGTCAATATACCAAATCATTGCAAAGATAAAGCCTCAGAGTCGGTTTGGCATCATGCCATCAACTTTGTTTATGTGGTATACGAAAACTATATAGACACAAAATCCATACATTTTTGCCGGCATGGTCTGAAGATGATCTGACTCGAGTTTGATGAAAATCGGACCAACGGTCTAGGAGGAGTTAGAAAACGTAGGTTTTTAAAGAAAATCAAAATGGCCGACAGGAAGTTTGGCCGACTATGGCAAAATTGGTATCAATGTTCTCGGCAAGACCAGTTTCATTACAATAGGCCAATTTAATAAAACGTTATTATAATTTTTGGAAATTTCTTTATATCTTTTGACCAAAAGGTGGCGCTGTCAGGGCATGGTGCCGATGACACATGCTGAAATTCGTAACAATACACAAAAAAATCGTAGGTTCATAAAATAGCATTTTTTAGAAACGCATTTAAAAAAATGGCCGACGCCCAAAATGGTAAGTATGGGAGTTTTGTGAGTTTTGGCTAAACCCATTAGAAGTTATAAGCAAAAAGAGCCATTTTACATATCTCCTGACCACTAGGTGGCACTGTGCCAAAGCTGTGCTGGTAGCCTCAGGTCATGGTTGTTAAAACACACACCAAGTTTGGTCAGAATACGCTAAAGCGTTGCAGAGATATAACTTTGCGTTCATTATAGCGTGTTCTTCGTCAGATTTGTTTGCGCGTAAACGGTTTGACGAATTAACTTGAGTTCCATAACTTTTTGCTGGCATGGTTTGAAGATGATCTGACTCGAATTTGATAAAAATCGGACCAACGGTCTAAAAGGAGTTTGAAAAAGTATGTTTTTAAAGAAAATCAAAATGGCGGAGTCCGAAAAAATAGAATTTAGTTTCTAGCCCTTATGGTTCAAAAACATAAACGTGAGTGCAAATTTGGACAGTTGGTGGCGCTAGAGGGATTGAGTTACAGACTGCAAATTTGGTATAGTGACAATTCAGGCTGTCCTCTATCCGTGTGCCAAATTTCATAACTTTCCTGCGAGTGGTTCTATGGGCTGCCATAGACTTCAAGAGCGGAAGAAGACTAATAATGGGAACACTAACGATTACAATAGAACAGCTGCTCGGCCCCTAATTAAAAATGACCCGATTTACTTCCATTCTAGTTAGACTGATGACTGAATATCTTTTAATTCCTCCACTATAAGCACAAATGACCTTCTGCTTCATGCACTCTTAAATATAAAGGGGTTTTCGCAGTAAGAACCATTTCTGGTTCCCCAAAGAAGTGAGCTGTTCTTAAAAGGTTCCATGGATGTTAAAGGTTCTTCGTTGATGCCAATAAAGACCCTTTATTTCTAAGAGTGTGTGAAGTTCAGAGCAAACGTACATCCAAACCAAAATTTATTCAGACACCTTCAACATTTCTCACATTATCACAGTTTATTCGCTAAATGGTAATAAAATATGATGAACTCAGAGTTTTTGGAAATAGGGGTTATTCGCCATCTCCCCTACATTTAGATAGGTGGGCAAACGCATTTTTGTCTCAGTGCATGCATTGTCTTAGTCTGGCAGCGCCGCCGCTAGCTGAGCTTAGCATAATGAATGGAATCCTTTGTTGCCGGATAGCATGTCGTGAGTAAAAGTGATCCAAAAATAATAAGTGATCTTCGAATAATATTTTTCTTGAAAATTTCGTTTTGTATAAATTGTATCTTCATTTTAATCATTTAATTCATTTTTCATCAACAAATTGCCTGGATTAATAAATAAGAAGCAAATATAGTAGACAATATAATCAGGACACGGAACTGGAGCACGTCTCATAAATGAACCGAAACTCAATGTATAAACTACTAGCTTCACAGACCTGAGAAGTATATCTATAGAAAGCTTGAAATGTCTACTTTTAAACAAAACAATTAAAAACGAAAAGAAATTGGCTACTCTCTGCTTATGTAGGCTAATTCGTATTAAGTGTGCATTTCTCTCTATAGGCGCGTTCACTACTGCGAAGATGGCGAGTCAGCATCGTCAACTTTATCTTTGCAGCCGACACTGACATAGAAAACACTAGTTTATTAATAAACAATTCAAATGTTTCATGCATAATCATTACTTCAAGCTTTATTTCAGGTGTTGCGTGATATCTCTGCGCCCAAGTAGCAGTGCTTCGCCTGTGCTTCCCCCCAATATAGTCCCAAGTCAATCTCTGCCTAGGAAATCGCCTAGTCTTAATCTGCATTGCTATTTGTACTCGGTGTGAATACGCAGGCCACAAGAAGTAATTCGTTTTTTTTTTTGTTTTTTTTGGATCACTTTTACTCACGACATGCTATCCGGCAACAAAGGATTCCATTCATTACGCTAAGCTAAGCTAGCGGCGGCGCTGCCAGTCTAAGACAATGCATGCACTGAGACAAAAATGTGTTTGCCCACCTATCTAAATGTAGGGGAGACGGCGAATAACCCCTATTTAAAAAAACGGTGGCGTGTTCCTTTAACAAACATAAATGAACTATAGTGTCCTGTACCCACTAGTAAAAAAAGATCAAAAATGATATCTGTTGTCTGAGTAATCTTTGGTTTGACTGCGTGTCTCAGGACTACAGGGTGAACATCTTCCTTCGGCAGAAGTGGAACGACCCTCGACTGGCGTACAGCGAGTACCCGGACTCGTCTCTGGATCTGGACCCGTCCATGCTGGACTCCATCTGGAAACCAGATCTGTTCTTCGCCAACGAGAAAGGAGCCAATTTCCACGACGTCACAACGGACAACAAGCTCCTGCGGATCTTTAAAGACGGAACCGTTCTGTACAGCATCAGGTATGAAGATCTGAACCCTTTGTAAGGCCGTCTAACTCGATCCAATGGCGGTATTCGAATTAGCGGTGAAGGTCTCTGCGTGTTACTGTCTTTTCTCGCGGCAAAGTATTTTTGGTTAAATCCTATACATTTTATCTTATGTATTAACTCGTTTCATCTGACTCCATAAAATGAAAAGGTTTTTCAATGATATCTGTGCATCATTAAATATACGTTAATGTTTGACTATTCCTTTTAACTCCAATGAAAATAAAGTCAAAGTCTGTTAGAATAATCAAATATAACAATTTATTATGTCAGGTAAATGTATTATTACAATTCCATCATCAATTGAAAGATAATCAATGCAAACCATCAAATGTTCTAGAACAAAGAGGAAAATCCTTTACCCGACACTGTATGGCTACGTGAGCTGAGAGTCGCGAGACCCTCAACCACACGGGCTAATCTGAATACAGAAAACAGCCCTGAGCTCTCCTTGCATTTTCCTTATATAGCCAGACCTTATTTGATATGTAAAACTTGAGTTTAGTGGAAATTTACTGTATTCCCCCACCATTACTGGGGGTAGAAGTTGACCATCTGCTAAGAATAGTGGAAATTAGCATTCAGTCAAATGGTCAGAAGGTGTTAACTCAAAGACACACCCTCCAGTATTGTAGGGTGTGCAAGATATTTCTAAACTTCCTAAGAACTTTATTAACTTTTGGTTTATTTCTTCGGGAATAAGACCTTTGTACCAGTCGCACCGAGACATTTCAAATAATATCAAACATGTATAAAATTCGATGATAATCATTCACATTAAACCATTTAGATTCTTGTGTGAGTTTGGGAGATCTCTTCCAGGATGAAGAATGTAGATAAGGTGCTCAGAGGAAGGGGGGTGCGGGGTGTGTGTGTGATGTTCAAATGTTAATGTGCAAGCAAGGTCCTTTGTCTTATAGACCTGTGGTGAGGTTGATTCCATCAACCAGTTCTTCCAGTCTTACACCTTTTAACCTTCTGGATCAGGATTTCTGGATTTTAGCCTCTAAATGATCAAAACTTTGTTTAGACACAATCTCTCCAGTCCTTCTGTGTCTGATTGATAGTTTACACAGTTTTAAGGCCCTTTCACACCGGACCCGTAATGAAAAAGCGTAACGAAAAAGCGAATAGTTCACGTCAAAACCATTCACATCAGCCGCTACGTGAATTTGCGACGTTCAAAGCTTCAAAACGTTCGCGCCGACAGCTGAGAAAACATGGACACTTCATCATCGTCATCATCATCCAGTGAAGACGAGCTTTTCATTTTCTTTAAAAGACAGAAAAAAAGGTTTTGGGTGCACCCATTCTTAAAGAACAGAGAGTATGCTAATCTTGTACAGGAGCTAAAACTTATTTTTTTTCACACAACATACTCACAGTCGTGATAACCGAGTTGGTTGGCAATGCTACGCCACACATCGTCTTTCAAATCGTTGTCCTTGTAGTTTTTGTTAGTTTTGTCAAACAAAACGGGATTCGTCGACACACAAGCAATCAGAAGATCCGTCATTGTTGCTGTGATGTCACCTTTGTTTCCTTGTATGTGATTGGCTGAAGCCTTTTCTGTCGCCGCAAAAGTTAAAAAAATCGACATCGGAGCGAAAAAAATAAAAGTCGTTTTTTCGTTGCAGCACATTTGCGTTCGGTGTGGATGCACTCATTACACAAACAGCTGATCAAAAAATAAAACCATCGTGCAAATTATTCGTGCGTCAAAATCGCGTCCAGTGTGAAAGGACCTTAATCAGGTAAAAGGGCTTTAATTGTACAAACGTCCTCCTTCAGCTCGTGCTTCACGTGTCTTTAAATCTGCTCTGATTTTTATCAAGTAATTCACCTTGTTTGATCAAATGACAGAAATCTGTTTAAATATATAGTTAAAAATATGAAAATGTGCACAATTTTATTTTATTTTTTAAATGGAACCCATTACTGAGCCAAAATACAGTATAAAAGAACGAGTCTGTATGTGTGTTTTTTGTTAAGAATCATATCTGATACATCAGGCTTTTATGGCTCATATAGTGAGAATATGGATAGAAACAGCTGTTTTATTCAAATTCTGACTATTGTAATGTAAATCAATGAGATCTTTATAACAGTATAGCTTATACTTACATAAAATGCATATAAATATGAATATCTGCTAATAATATGTCTTAGTCAGATGATATTTAAATACTTAGTTTTATGATCAAATCTCTGTAGTTTTAAAACATAATGCAAAATTGCACTGCAATACAATGATGAGTGAGAGACGAACAAATAAACCTTCCTCAAAAGCCTGATGATCATATTTGATACTAATGATTTTTCTAATAAATGATGTGTCTTGATAATTAAGTAAACCTCACTTATAAAATATAAGTTTTTAGAGTAACATAAACCAAATAACATCACATAATTCGTCAAATCCATTGCTAATACTGATAATCAAGCGGTTTATTCTTTAACTCTCTGCACTGATCAGATATAAAGACATTATTAATAAACATTATTATTATTAATCACATCTAGGAGTTCTAATGTAGTTCAGTGATTCCCCTGTTATGGCGCATAAAGAGCACAGACATTCTAAATTAAAGCTGACTTTAACACCTCGAAGTGTTAGAAGAAGATGATGAAATCGCACGCACGCACGCACAGTGAGAGCAATGCAAGAGTCGGAGTTATTGTTAAGTAAAACATATAAAATGTAATGATTGAAATAAATGGAAAAACAAGGCCATAATTGAACAGTTTTTTGGGGGGATTGTCAATTTAAAGGAATTAAATGATTTAAGGAAATACAGAAATATAAATAAGAAAGGTAAAAGTAGTTCTAGGTCTAATTGTAGTTGTGAAGTAACTATTTGCAAAAAAATATTTTATTTTAAAACATGCACACATTCATGTCTGACGCTTCTTGTTTCGTCATATTTATTTATGAATCACATGAAAAAAATGACGAAATTTTATATTTTTCCAATTTGTATCACTGGATATTACTGTCATATATTACCTTTGCCCTTATAAAAATTGCAATTGAAATAAAATTAATATTACAATAAATATTACAATTTAAAAAAAAGTTTTTTTGCCTTGGCAACTACCAGAATTAAATTTAATTACATTTATTTTTTTAAGTTAAATTATAGAAATTATATATTGAAATTATAGTTTTTAATATAGTAGTTATATGAAAAACTACAATTACTAAAACTGATATAAATATATATATATATAAAAAACAATTAAAAAAAATAAATGTTAATTAAAAATATTAATTAATACTAAAATAGTCTATAAATAATACTAAAATAACACTGGACCACAATGACAAAAATGTGAATGTTTTATTAAAACCTATAAAGTTTTAAATTCTGACATAAACTATTCATAAATCATTCTGATTGTGCTCTACTGTCAAATTATTTTTCAAGGAGTCCTTTTTACAAGAAAATACAATTTCACTTTTAATTCATTGTCACTTGCTCTTAGCTTTTTTGTAATTGTGTAATTTCATCAGGTTTATCTCTCAAATTA
This sequence comes from Gila orcuttii, assembly GCA_026230005.1. NCBI lineage: Eukaryota > Metazoa > Chordata > Actinopteri > Cypriniformes > Leuciscidae > Gila > Gila orcuttii. The sequence goes on along the minus strand of JAPDVR010000007.1, from coordinate 53,217,094 downwards.
GCACAGAATGCAAAACAGAAAGATTTTATTAGTGCTCACACACTTTTGTTCAGCAGTGATGCGAACGGGGGATTTCTGTAGCTCTTATTGTAAATCCACACACGTCTCGAGAAACAGAGAATCTCTGTTACGTTCTGTTTAGAAAATAAGCTGATATGACGCTGTCCTAGTTTTCATAAATGATGTTCTATTTATATAAATATGCACACATCAGCTCCTCGTCAGTGTCTGAATTCATGCATAAGTCATAGTGTCGCTTCAGCTTCCAGATGATGCATTCATATAGTTAATCAAGTTTGAATGTGTTTGATTTTACAGCATCAACTATTTCAGATAAACGGCGTTTAAAAACAATGCTTTACACTTTACAATAAGGTTTCATTTGTTGACATTAGTTAAAGGAGTAGTTCACTTCAGAATTACAATCTCCAGATAATTTACTGTCCTCCACGTCATCCAAGATGTTCACGTCTTTCTTTCTTCAGTGGAAAAGAAATGAAGGTTTTTGAGGAAAACACTCCAGGATTTTCTCCATATAGTGACTTCAATGGAGTCCAACGGGTCGAAGGTCCAAATGTGAGTTTCAGTGCAGCTTCAAAGTCTCGACACGATCCAGCCGAGGAATAAGAGTCTGATCTAGACAAACCAGCGCACATTTATACAGGGTATCTGCACACTTTTTAAAGTCAAATTTAAGGCTTTTTAAGACCTGAAGAAATCAAAATTAATACCTTACATTAGTGGTGCGCAATATTGACAAAAATATGTCTCAATATTTTCAAAGTTTTGTTGATGATAATTAGATGATATTTTACTGATTGTGTTTGTGTACTGGTGCCATGGCTGGTTTAGGCCTGTTGTTGACAGCTGACTCAAGAAAATATTCATATTTTTCATATTCTATGCAGTGGTCAGTTCACAGCAGTGAAAGAAATTAACATTTTTTATTAAAGGGCAATATTTGCAACCTTAAATTGAGTTCCAGGGGCATTTTCACCCATATATGGACTTTTTTTTTTTTTTACTTAGAGCTATGCATCACCTTTTGTCAAATTCTAACATTCAAATTAAATTATATTAGAATAATAACACAATACCACTGTTACCAGTTAAATTAAATCATTAAATCAAAATCCATCTTTGCAGTGCAGAGGAGACACAGAAGCAGCATCAGAACTGGCATTCATATATTTACACTCCATTTACAATTGCATAAATAAAGCTATGAGATATTCAATTCTTAATTCAATATTTAAATATGAACTGATTTCTAATTGTAACATTTTAATTACTGGGTGCTTTAAATGTGAAACTAAACCCGCCAGTAGGCGGTGGCAAGTCACTGTCTCAGGGAGTCATTCATTCAACCGATTTGTTCAAACGGCTGATTCATTCAGGAAGTGCAAGTGATTGTTCATTGAATCGTTAAAATGATTCGTTCAAAACGCGGATTTCAGTCAAGAAATCATCGCTGTTGTTGCATTGAGACTCTGCTACGGTTTCATTTTGAAATTCTCGTCAGCAAAATAAAGGGAAATTTATTTATTTATAATATTCAAAACACTGTAAATATGTTCATAATCTGTAAATCTGAAAATGTCTATTCTGACTAAACCCAACTGTGATACTTTTATTCTCATATATTTATATTTTTATTTTTTATTCTTATAATTTGTAGTATTATGTTTCTTGTTGTATTTGTATTTGTATATGTCCACTGGAAGCCCCAGTACCAAAAACAAATTCCTTGTGTGTGCAAGCACACTTGGCAATAAAGCTCTTTCTGATTCTGATACCTATAAAACTGCACTGACACATCACGCAGTGAAAGCAAGCATGAGAGACAAATGCGATGTCAGCTCGCAGTGCGCCCTCCTACATAGTTAATGTTAAAGTAAAACAATGATTACAATATCATAATAGACAATACACATCGCACACCACTACGCACATAAAGAATGAACTTACAATTGAACTGAAATTAACCGGCTTTCTTCTCCTCTCCTGCTGTTTCGCGTGCATGATGAGACAGACGTAATGCTGCCGCGAATGTGACGCGAAATGTCACGTGAACGGGCAAATCCACAAAGAACGAATAATAAATAAAAAAGTACGCTAATTAGATAGTTTTAATTTATAAAACATTTAGATATGTCTAAGTCAAATTGCCATCGAAAATTTAAGACCTTTCATACGTAAAAATAAGACTTTTTATGGCCTTAAATTTTTAAAATCTAATTTAAGACTTTTAAAGACTTTTTAAGTACCCGCAGACACCCTGTTTATAACAAAATAAACATTTATATACTTTAAACCACAAATGCTGGTCTTGCACGAGCTGTGATGCGACACACATTACATAATCAGGGTGGAAAGTTCAAAATCATCGTTTTACCTTTTATTTTTATTTATTTTTGTAAATGGCGTTTGTCTTAGTCTTTGCACGTTCTCTTTGTAAACACTAGATCTGTTCTTACGCCTATGTCACGCTTGACCTTTCACCCTGATTACGTAATGTGCGTCGCATCACAGCTCGTGCAAGACCAGCATTTGTGGTTAAAAGTATATAAATGTTTATTTAGTTATAAATGTGCGCTGGTTTGTCTAGATCAGACTCTTATTCCTCGGCTGGATCGTGTCGAGACTTTGAAGCTGCACTGAAACTCACATTTGGACCTTTGACCCGCTGGACTCCATTGAAGTCACTATATGGAGAAAATCCTGGAGTGTTTTCAACAAATTCTTAAATCAAGATGGATTTACTCAAGTAGTAAAAAGCCATAAGATATTATGTCTTGTTTTCTGGGGGAATTAATCAAAATGAAGTGAGTTTTTGCTTAAAACAAGCAAAATTATCTCCCAATGGGGTAAGAAAAATAATCTTAATTCAAATGGAAAACAAGAAAATTAATCTTAATTCAAATGGAAAACAAGAAAAATAATCTTAATTCAAATGGAAAACAAGAAAAATAATCTTAATTCAAATGGAAAACAAGAAATAAAATCTTAATTCAAATGGAAAACAAGAAAAATAATCTTAATTCAAATGGAAAACAAGAAAAATAATCTTAATTCAAATGGAAAACAAGAAAAATAATCTTAATTCAAATGGAAAACAAGAAAAATAATCTTAATTCAAATGGAAAACAAGAAAAATAATCTTAATTCAAATGGAAAACAAGAAATATAACCTTAATTCAAATGCAAATCAAGAAAAATAATCTTAATTCAAATGGAAAACAAGAATTTTTTTTATTTCTAATGGAAAACAAGAAAAATAATTTAATTCAAATGGAAAACAAGAAAAATAATCTTAATTCAAATGGAAAACAAGAAAAATAATCTTAATTCAAATGGAAAAGAAGATTTTTTTTTATTTATAATTGAAAACAAGAAAAATAATTTAATTCAAATGGAAAACAAGAAAAAAAATCTTAATTCAAATGGAAAACAAGAAAAATAATCTTAATTCAAATGGAAAACAAGAAAGAAAATCTTAATTCAAATGGAAATCAAGAAATATAATCTTAATTCAAATGGAAATCAAGAAAAATAATCTTAATTCAAATGGAAAACAAGAAATATAATCTTAATTCAAATGGAAATCAAGAAAAATAATCTTAATTCAAATGGAAAAGAAGATTTTTTTTTATTTCTAATTGAAAACAAGAAAAATAATTTAATTCAAATGGAAAACAAGAAAAAAAATCTTAATTCAAATGGAAAACAAGAAAATTAATCTCAATTCAAATGGAAAACAAGAAAAATAATCTTAATTCAAATGGAAAACAAGAAAAAAAATCTTAATTCAAATGGAAATCAAGACATATAATCTTAATTCAAATGGAAAACAAGAAATATAATCTTAATTCAAATGGAAATCAAGAAAAATAATCTTAATTCAAATGGAAATCAAGAAATAAATCTTAATTCAAATGGAAAACAAGAAAAATAATCTCAATTCAAATGGAAAACAAGAAAAATAATCTTAATTCAAATGGAAAACAAGAAAAAAAATCTTAATTCAAATGGAAAACAAGAAATATAATCTTAATTCAAATGGAAATCAAGAAAAAAATCTTAATTCAAATGGAAAACAAGAAAAATAATCTTAATTCAAATGGAAATCAAGAAATAAATCTTAATTCAAATGGAAAACAAGAAAAAAAATCTTAATTCAAATGGAAAACAAGAAAAAAATCTTAATTCTAATGGAAAACAAGAAAATTAATCTCAATTCAAATGGAAAACAAGAAAAATAATCTTAATTCAAATGGAAAACAAGAAAAAAAATCTTAATTCAAATGGAAATCAAGACATATAATCTTAATTCAAATGGAAAACAAGAAAAAAAATCTTAATTCAAATGGAAAACAAGAAATATAATCTTAATTCAAATGGAAATCAAGAAAAAAATCTTAATTCAAATGGAAAACAAGAAAAATAATCTTAATTCAAATGGAAAACAAGAAAATTAATCTCAATTCAAATGGAAAACAAGAAAAATAATCTTAATTCAAATGGAAAACAAGAAAAAAAATCTTAATTCAAATGGAAAACAAGAAAAATAATCTTAATTCAAATGGAAAACAAGAAAAAAAAATCTTAATTCAAATGGAAAACAAGAAATATAATCTTAATTCAAATGGAAATCAAGAAATATAATCTTAATTCAAATGGAAAACAAGAAAAATAAAATCTTAATTCTAATGGAAAACAAGAAAAAAAAAACTTAATTCTAATGGAAAACAAGATTATTTTTCTTACCCCATTGGGAGATAATTTTGCTTGTTTTAAGCAAAAACTCACTTAATTTTGTTTTTTCCCCCCAGAAAACAAGACATAATAACTAATGTCATTTTACTCATCATGTAAATGCATCTTGATTTAAGATTTTTTAGATATTTGGACTGGAAACAAGACAATCTGTTTTTGCAGTGTTGACTGTCTCATTGTCCACAGGTTGACGTTAATCCTGTCCTGTCCGATGGATCTGAAGAACTTCCCGATGGACGTCCAGACCTGTACGATGCAGCTGGAGAGCTGTGAGTTCCTCAGGAGTTCTTCATCTCTCATCTCTCTTCCTCATCCCACTGAATCTGTGTTTCTGTTCTGCAGTCGGATACACCATGAACGACCTGATCTTCGAGTGGCTGGATAACGGCCCGGTTCAGGTGGCGGACGGTCTGACTTTACCACAGTTCCTCATCCGAGATGAGAAGGACCTGGGTTACTGCACCAAACACTATAACACAGGTCAGGAGATACACACTCATAACTGATCACACTGTACCAGTCTATTAAACATCTGCAAAAAATGCTGTTCTTACTTAGTATGTTTGTCTTGTTTCCAGTCCAAATATCTCAAAATTCTTAAATCAAGAAGCATTTACTAGTGAAGTAAAATGACATAAGAAATTCTCTCTTGTTTTCTGACAAAAATATTTTTTTTGCTTAAAACAGAAAAAATTATCTGCCAATGGGGTAACAAAAATAATCTTAATTCAGATTCAAAACAAGAAAAAAATCTTAATTCAAATGGAAAACAAGATTATTTTTCTTACCCCATTGGAAGATAATTTTGCCTGTTTAAGGCAAAAACTCAATTCATTTTTTTTTCAGGAAACAAGAAAAAACTGTACACTACTGTACTCTACCTCTACTGTACTCTACACTACCTCTACTGTACTGTACCTCTACTGTACTCTACACTACTGTACTCTACACTACTGTACTCTACCTCTACTGTACTCTACACTACTGTACTCTACACTACTGTACTCTACACTACTGTACTCTACCTCTACTGTACTCTACCTCTACTGTACTCTACACTACTGTACTCTACACTACTGTACTCTACTGTACTCCACCTCTACTGTACTCCACCTCTACTGTACTCCACCTCTACTGTACTCCACCTCTACTGTACTCTACACTAATGTACTCTACCTCTACTGTACTTTACCTCTACTGTACTCTACCTCTACTGTACTCTACACTACTGTACTCTACCTCTACTGTACTCCACCTCTACTGCACTCTACACTACTGCACTCTACACTACTGCACTCTACACTACTGTACTCTACACTACTGTACTCCACACTACTGTACTCCACACTACTGTACTCTACCACTACTGTACTCTACCTCTACTGTACTCTACACTACTGTACTCTACACTACTGTACTCTACATCTACTGTACTCTACTGTACTCTACACTACTGTACTCTACACTACTGTACTCTACACTACTGTACTCTACTGTACTCCACCTCTACTGTACTCCACCTCTACTGTACTCTACACTAATGTACTCTACCTCTACTGTACTCTACCTCTACTGTACTCTACACTACTGTACTCTACCTCTACTGTACTCTACCTCTACTGTACTCCACCTCTACTGTACTCCACCTCTACTGTACTCCACCACTACTGTACTCCACCACTACTGTACTCTACACTACTGTACTCTACACTACTGTACTCTACCTCTACTGTACTCTACCTCTACTGTACTCTACACTACTGTACTCTACACTACTGTACTCTACACTACTGTACTCTACTGTACTCCACCTCTACTGTACTCCACCTCTACTGTACTCCACCTCTACTGTACTCCACCACTAATGTACTCCACCCCTAATGTACTCCACCTCTACTGTACTCTACACTACTGTACTCTACACTACTGTACTCTACACTACTGTACTCTACACTACTGTACTCTACATCTACTGTACTCTACATCTACTGTACTCCACCTCTACTGCACTCTACACTACTGCACTCTACACTACTGCACTCTACACTACTGCACTCTACACTACTGCACTCTACACTACTGTACTCTACACTACTGTACTCCACACTACTGTACTCCACACTACTGTACTCTACCACTACTGTACTCTACTGTACTCTACACTACTGTACTCTACACTACTGTACTCTACACTACTGTACTCTACACTACTGTACTCCACACTACTGCACTCCACACTACTGCACTCTACCTCTACTGTACTCTACCTCTACTCTACTCTACCACTACTGTACTCTACCACTACTGTACTCTACCACTACTGTACTCCACTCTACTGTACTCCACTCTACTATACTCTACTGTAATCCACACGACTGTACTCTACTGCACTACCTCTACTGTACTCAACACTACTGTACTGTACTCTACTCCAGTGGTTCCCAACCTTTTTTTGTCTGAGACCCCCTTTTTCTCAAGAAAATATTTTAGGGTCCCCCTTCACATTTAATGATATTATCGCTCTTGTAAGCTTGCACCAAGGATGACAAAATATGTTGTTTTCAAACAAACGGTATGTTTATGCACAAATAATAGCCTATAATATTGAAAATACAATAACAAAAACATCAGTAGGCCCTTTGTAATTTAAAAACGTAAGACTAGGAGAAGCCTATATATTGGCCCTATTTAAACAAATATTCACACTGGTGTGTAGGTAAAAAAAGAAAGAATATAGGCTATTACTAAACGACTGTTGTCTGGGGCCTCAATACTTGCATGTTATTTGTGAGGCTTTATCAATGTGAGGCTTTATTTTTTACGCTTTTGGCGCTATAGCGAGCGATAATAAACTTGCGTTTATTAACAGAATAATGCGTCTTTCGGAAGAACATTGTAGCCGGAACTACATCTCTCTATGTACGTCTATGACGAGTCACGCAGGTACTGGGCTACTCCGCAGCGGCAGCGATCCCGAACCAGTGTAAAATAGTCCCAATGTAAACACTTATTATAGGTGTACCATAGTGGTTCAGGATAAGACAAAAACACAGATTGGAAAATGGATTCATGATGAACTCGCTCATTATATAAATTTTGTACATTTTGAACAGAAAAAAGTTAATGATTTTTATTTAATGCTCATTGCTCAAACCTTTCAAAATATGATGCGACCCCCCACAGAGCTCGCTGAGGCCCCCTTGTGGGCCGCGACCCCCCTGTTGGGAACCGATGCTCTACTCTACCTCTACTCTACTGTACTCTACCTCTACTGTACTCCACACTACTGTACTCCACACTACTGTACTCTACCTCTACTGTACTCTACCTCTACTGTAATCCACACTACTGTACTCTACTGCACTCTACCTCTACTGTACTCAACACTACTGTACTGTACTCTACTCTACCTCTACTGTACTCCACACTACTGTACTCCACACTACTGTACTCTACCTCTACTGTACTCCACTCCACTGTACTCTACTCTACTCCACTGTACTCTACCTCCACTGTACTCTACCTCCACTGTACTCTACCTCCACTGTACTCCACTCTACCTCTACTCTACTCTACCTCACTGTACTCTACCTCACTGTACTCTACCTCACTGTACTCTACACTACTGTACTCTACACTACTGTACTCTACACTACTGTACTCTACTGTAGTCTACCTCTACTGTACTCCACACTACTGTACTCTACCTCTACTGTACTCTACCTCTACTGTATTCTACCTCTACTGTATTCTACCTCTACTGTACTCTACCGCTACTGTACTCTACGCTACTGTACTCTACTGTACTCTACTGTACTCTACCTCTACTCTACACTACTGTACTCTACCTCTACTGTACTCTACACTACTGTACTCTACACTACTGTACTCTACCTCTACTGTACTCCACTCCACTGTACTCTACTCTACCTCCACTGTACTCTACCTCCACTGTACTCTACCTCCACTGTACTCTACCTCCACTGTACTCCACACTACTGTACTCCACTCTACCTCTCTGTACTCTACCTCACTGTACTCTACCTCACTGTACTCTACACTACTGTACTCCACACTACTGTACTCCACTCTACCTCTACCTCTCTGTACTCTACCTCACTGTACTCTACCTCACTGTACTCTACCTCACTGTACTCTACACTACTGTACTCTACACTACTGTACTCTACTGTAGTCTACCTCTACTGTACTCCACACTACTGTACTCTACTCTACTGTACTCTACCTCTACTGTACTCGACACTACCTCTACTGTACTCTACGCTACTGTACTCTACCTCTACTGTACTCTACGCTACTGTACTCTACCTCTACTGTACTCTATGCTACTGTACTCTACCTCTACTGTACTCGACACTACCTCTACTGTACTCAACTCTACACTGCTATACTCAACTCTACACTACTATACTCAACTCTACACTACTAAACTCTGCACTACTGTACTCTACCTTTACTGTACTCTACCTTTACTGTACTCTACCTTTACTGTACTCTACCTTTACTGTACTCTACCTTTACTGTACTCCACCTTTACTGTACTCCACCTTTACTGTACTCCACCTTTACTTTACACCACCTTTACTGTACTCCACTCTACACTGCTGTACTCCACTCTACACTACTATACTAGGGCTGAACGATTATGGAAAATAATCTAATTGCGATTTTTTTTAACCAATATTGCGATTGCAATTTAATATGCGATTACTTTAAGTTCTTTACCTTCTGTATTAGTCGACAAAGACAAGCAATAAATCATTGTACAGTAGGGATGGGAATCTTTAGGCAGCTCATGATCCGATCTAATTTTTTTCTTATTAATTAATCTTAATAACACTTAAAATATGTATTTAATTACATGTGTAAATATACATACTTTAAATATATATATATATCTGTCTGTCTGAACGTTTTCCATTCAAGAGCTGGAGTGATTTTCCCCCTATACGATAAGCTGCATTCACACTAATGCACATATCTCTTTTGAAATTGTAAATGTGGTTTGTCTTGTTGGGTTAAGATATAACTGACCGTGTTTACATTCATTTCGCGTCAAAAGCATTTTGAGATGCAAGTACATTTAACCAATGAGTCGCTCACAGCCGCATGCACGAGCACTCTTCACAAAGCGCGCGTAAGTATTTTAAAATGAAAGCAGCTTTCTCAGTGATTTTCATATTTTAATATATAAGCCAACTGCATTCCAAAATACATAAATAATGCCTTTGTGGAGCATTTGTAAGGAAAATTCCGGCGGCCAAGACCGCGCACTACAAGAGTGACATCAAAGTAGCAAAACCGGTGCAATGAAGCCCGCGACTGTCCTTGTAATTCGCTTAAACCCCGAACTTTATGAAAGCTTATTTTTCAGGAGGTTCGAGCCGTGTCGTGTGTGTGTGTATGAGAGAGAGAGAGAGAGAGAGAGAGAGAGAGAGAGAGAGAGAAATTAGAAGCAAGCAGAATACGGTTGTTTCTAAAGCACGCGCAGAATTTCTGAAATTCTCTGAATCGATCCAGGATTGTTGGAGAGAGAATAAATAACACAATTTCACGTACATAAAAAATAAACTGTTCTTTCCTCTATGCCAGACCTATGCGTAGCATGCCAAGTTGATGCTTGATCTGCAGACTGCTTTTCTCTCGCGTGTCACGTGACCAGTGTAATCGCAGCTTTTGCGGTTACAAAATCGCATTTCATCATATCGCGATATTATCGCAAATGCAATCAATCGTTCAGCCCTAATCTACTGTACTCTACCGCTACTGTACACCACTCTACATTACTGTACTCTACTCCACCTCTGCTGTACTCTACACTAGAGGGCTGCATTGGGATTGAGTCCCGCCGGGTCCCACGGGACCCAACGCAAATCTCGCAGGAGCGGGCGGTTTGAACTTTGCTGTGGGCGGGAATGGGCGGCTAAAAAAAAAAACCTGCGGGATCGGGAGGTAGCCTAGCGAGTCGACATGATGGAGAGATGTCAATAAATGATGTGGAAAATAACCTCAAACAGGTATTTACAGCACAAAACCTAAGCAAGGCTGACATTTGGACTACTATTCATCTTCCTGATCAGTGCGTCAGAATACATGCAGGCCAGGGAAACGAAACAAACAACCCCATGAAGAAGACACAAAATCAATGCATCTCTATTATTGTGCGGGAATAAATTCTCAAAGTTTTGCGGGTGCGGGCGGGAGTGGACATACATATTGCGGGAGCGGGCGGGAGTGTAACGCATACGTTGCGGGAGTGGGCGGTAATGGTCAGAAATTCAGCGGGCGCAGGATCAAGAAAACAGTGGTGTTACCAGTGGTGGTAGAGTGGTGTACAGCAGGGCTCTACTCTACACTACTGTACTCCACCTCTACTCTACTCTACTCCACCTCTACTGTACTCTACACTACTGTACTCCACCTCTACTCTACTGTACTCTACTCCACCTCTACTGTACTCTACACTACTGTACTCCACTCTACACTGCTTTACGCAACTCTACACTACTATACTCTACTGTACTCTGCTGTACTCTACATTTACTGTACTCTACCTTTATTGTACTCCACTCTACACTACTATACTCTATCTCTACTGTACTCTATCTCTACTGTACGCCTCTCTACTGTACTCTACACTACTGCACGCCACTCTACATGACTGTTCTCTACACTACTGTACTCTACACTACTGTACTCTACACTACTGTACTCCACTCTACACTACTGTACTCCACTCTACACTGCTGTACTCCACTCTACACTGCTGTACTCTACTGTACTCTACATTTACTCTACTCTACCTTTACTGTACTCTACACCACTGTACTCCACCTCTACTCTACTGTAGTCCACCTCTACTGTACTCTACTCCACCTCTACTGTACTCTACTCCACCTCTACTGTACTCTACTCCACCTCTACTGTACTCCACCTCTACTGTACTCTACCTCTACTGTACTCTACCTCTACTGTACTCTACTCCACCTCTACTCTACTCCACCTCTACTCTACTCCACCTCTACTCTACTCCACCTCTACTCTACTCCACCTCTACTCTACTCGCCCTCTACTGTACTCTACTCCACCTCTACTGTACTCTACTCCACCTCTACTGTACTCTACTCCACCTCTACTGTACTCTACTCCACCTCTACTGTACTCTACTGTACTCTACTCCACCTCTACTGTACTCCACCTCTACTGTACTGTACTCTACTCCACCTCTACTGTACTCTACTCCACCTCTACTGTACTCTACTCCACCTCTACTGTACTGTACTCTACTCCACCTCTACTGTACTCTACTGCACTCCACCTCTACTCTACTTCACCTCTACTGCACTCTACACTACTGTACTCGACCTCTACTGTACTCTACACTACTCTACTCCACCTCTACTGTACACCACCTCTACTCTACTATAATCTACTCTACTATACACTACTGTACTCTACACTACTGTACTCTACCTCTACTGTACAGGAGTGAACCTGCATTTCCTTTAGCCTGAGGATTATTATTTCACTTTTGGTGTGAAAGGGTATTTACATTTGCCCAAAAATATAACTTGTTTGTTATAAAAAAACAAACCTAGCTCAGGTGAAAAAAAGTTTTTAAGGGTTTTAAAGTTTTTCTTTTCTTAAAACAACTTTCGCCAGCAAAAAACTAAAAACTATAACTTAAGTCATAAATATTTTTTCAAGGGTTTTCCAGGACTTACATTTCAAAAAGTCAGATTCACGTACTTTAAGCAGCTCGTATGAACCGCTGACTGGTGTTTAGGGAAGTTCACGTGCATCGAGGTGAAGTTCCACCTGGAGAGGCAGATGGGATATTACCTGATCCAGATGTACATCCCCAGCCTCCTCATCGTCATCCTCTCCTGGGTTTCCTTCTGGATCAACATGGACGCGGCTCCGGCCCGGGTGGCACTCGGCATCACCACGGTCCTCACTATGACGACCCAGAGCTCGGGGTCACGGGCCTCGCTGCCGAAGGTCAGCCCTGTCACTCACTCACCACCACAAATATGAGGGTCTGGAACAATTTATTTGTTCAAACACATGGGTTCATTCAGAAACTACAGTTGTTATAGTTTATTTTCATTTCAATTGTTGCGCCTCTATGCCCCGCCTTTCTGAAACGCGTCGGTTTTTACAAAGCTCATCATTCTGAAAAGCGCGGTGTGCTCTGATTGGCCAGCGATCAGTGCATTGTGATTGGCATTTCAGTAATGCATTTAGTTTAAATTAAACTATTTTATAAAACTATATATGTTATATTATATAAAATAATTTTATATGATATAAAACTATATCATATAAAATAAATAAATAAAATAATTTAATAAAACTAATTTTATATACAGTAAACTGTGAATTAAATAGTATATTGTCATTTATATTGACAATAAATTAAAAACACATCATCCAGTGTGTTTTCCAATCATGTAAATGAGAAATACAGTTTATGGAGATGAATCTGCATCATCAAGAGTTGTGTGACGTCAGCGACTATTAATATTCACAACAATAAGAGTCCTGATTCTCAACAACAAAAGCTGGGAACAATTATCAGGGAGATTTTTCTGTTCTGAAACACAATGCAAATGACCTTCAGCTTTCCTCCTGAACGCTCGAGAACATCACAGAAACGCTCGCTTTAACTCTACTCATTATGTTAATCTCATACTGACATTATTATTTGGAAATGAAAGCGCTCATTACTAGACAGCCAATAATCCCATAATCCCTGCTCCTGTTTTATTGCTTCCAATAAAATCTTTTCTCTAATGACGACGCTGTTGTCTTCTCCAGAAACACGGTAGGATCATGTGCCTCAATATGTAAATCAGTGAGATTTAGTGTGTCGCTCTATTTTTACCTGATAGATATAATGAACAGAAACATAACGAACATCAGCAGGTCATAGTGCATCTGAAAATAAGTGATAATTCATGTATTTTCAGGTTTTGTTTATTTAAAGTTGGATTTTACTGCTGCTTATTCATGGTAATTAGAACTGGTAAAATATTGATTAGTTTAATAAAACTAATTTGATTAATTTCTGTGAATTAGATCGAACTGTTTCAGTGACTGTGTTACTATTTCAGTATATTAAAATTTTACCAAAAAAACCCCACCTTGCTTTAATATTAAATGTTCTAGTTAAAAATACATAAATAATTTTAAAATTAAACAAGCATAATAAAATAAAATGTACATTTATATATATATAGATATTAAATGTTATAGTTAAATATACATAAATATTTTTTTTAAATACTCATAATAAAATAACATTTATAAATATTTGAATTATATAAATATACATTATGAAAATAATATATATATTATATATTTTTTGTATTCTTATATATAAAAATACATAAATAAAAAAAATCATTTAAAATTAAAATATAAATGTAATTTTACACACACATAAAATTTAATTATTAAATAAATATATATATAAATGCATAAATAAAAAATATTTTTAAAATAAATGAATGAAATGAAAAAATGACATATAAATATATACACACACACATTAAAATATATTAATACATATTTTACAATTATATAATATTATAAAAACTAATACAAAATGATTATAAATATATTTATTTATATATAATAAATAAATATATCATTTTGTTATTTTAAAATATATATATATATATATATATATATATAAATGCATTATATATTTTATATATAAAAATGCATAAATAGTAAAAAAATATTTTTAAAATCATATATGCATACTTTTTTTATATAAAAAATATAAATACAATATTGCAATCATATATAAAACATTATAAAAAGGTGTTATACTAAAAAAATAAATGCATATTCCCGCCTGATCTGATGCGCTGTGTGTGTATGTGTGTGTGTATGTGTGTTTGTGTATGTGTGTGTATATGTGTGTGTGTGCGTGTATGTGTGTGTGTGTGTATATGTGTGTGTGTGCGCGTGTATGTGTGCGCGTATATGTGTGTGTATGCGTGTGTATGTGTGTATGCGTGTGTGTGCGCGTATGTGTATGCGTGTGTGTGTATGTATGCGTGTGTGTGTATGCGTGTGTGTGTGTATGCGCGTGTGTGTGTGCGTGTGTGTGCATGTGCGTGTGTGTATGCGTGTGTGTGCGCGTGTGTGTGTATGCGTGTGTGTGTGCGTGTGTGTATGCATGTGTGCGTGCGTATGCGTGTGTGTGTGTGTGTATGCGTGTGTGTGTGTGTGTATGTATGCGTGTGTGTGTGTATGCGTGTGTGTGTATGCGCGTGTGTGTGTGTGTGTGTGTGTGTGCGTGTGTGCATGTGCGTGTGTGTATGCGTGTGTGTGCGCGTGTGTGTGTGCGTGCGTGTGTGTATGCATGTGTGCGTGCGTGTGTGTGTGTATGCGTGTGTGTGTATGCGTGTGTGTGTGTGTGTGTGTGTGCGTGTGTGTATGCGTGTGTGTGTATGTATGCGTGTGTGTGTGTATGCGTGTGTGTGTATGCGCGTGTGTGTGTGTGTGTGCGTGTGTATGCGTGTGTGTGCGCGTGTGTGTGTATGCGTGTGTGTGTGCGTGCGTGTATGCATGTGTGCGTGCGTGTGTGTGTGTATGCGTGTGTGTGTGTGTGTATGCGTGTGTGTATATGTATTTGTGTGTGTGTGTATATGTATATGTATGTGTGTGTGTGTATATGTATGTGTGCGTGTGTGTATGTGTGTGTGTGCGTATATGTGTGTGTATGTGTGTGTGCGCGTGTATATGTGTGTGTATGTGTGTGTGTGCGTGCGCGCGTGTGTGTCGCAGGTGTCCTATGTGAAGGCGATAGACATCTGGATGGCGGTGTGTCTGCTGTTCGTGTTCGCGGCGCTGCTGGAGTACGCCGGAGTGAACTTCGTCTCCAGACAGCAGAAGGAGTTTCTGCGGCTCAAGCGCAGGCACAGGAGACACACGAAGGTGACTCTGAAAACACTGATATCTGACACGACCGCACGCAAACATGCTCTTACTCTCGTCTCGCTTCCAGCTCAAATATCTACAAACTCTTAAATCAAGATGCATGTACTAGACGAGTGAAATGTCTTGTTTTCTGGGGAAATAAATCAAAATGAAGTGAGTTTTTGCTCAAAACAAGCTAAATGATCTGCTAATGGGGTCAGAAAAATAATGTTAATTCAAACGGAAACAAGAATATTTCTCTTATTCCATTGGCAGATCATTTTGCTTGGTTTGAGTAAAAACTCACTTCATTTTGATTTATTTCGCCAGAAAACAAGACATTTTACTCATCTAGTAAATGCATCTTGATATTTGGACTGGAAACAAGACTAAAATACTGAGTAAGAAAAGCATTTTTTGCAGTGTGTGACTGAAGACGCGATCATATCCCAGACACACTCGTTTAAAAACGACAGTAGCGTCGCCGGCTTTAACGAGGAGCGCATTAACACCAGAGTCAATTACAAATCACTCACTCAAACGCTTCATAATCGCCGCGTTACTTCAACATCTCCAGTGCTGCGCTTTGAAAACCCAGTCGGTTTGTTTACTCATTAATTATTCACAAACATGTGAAGGAATTGCTCATATTTGGGGCTGAAATTAATCTCCAATGGGACAAAAATAACATTAAAGGAATAATTTATCCAGCGATTAAAGCTTGGTGTTTATTTCCTCTCTGGAACGCAAACGAGATGTTTGTCAGAAGAAGCTCTTTTCCATTCAGTTAAATGTATAAAAACACACTATCATAAAACAATCATAAAATTATTGCGCTATATTAGACTTCATATGAGTCATGTGATGCTTCAAACATCTGATGTGTGAGTGATAATAAGTGATAATTCATGCATTTTCAGGTTTTGTTTATTTAAAGTTGGACTTTACTGCTACTTATTCATGGTTATTAGCTGGTAAAATATTGATTATCGAATTAAAATTAGTAATATCCTAATACATGATTCCAAATTCTCCATTAGAGTTGGTAAGTTTGATTTATTTCAGTGAATTAATTTGAAACTGATTTAAGGATTTATTTGTTCAAAATGTTCATTGGTCTGTTATTATTCAGTATATAAAAATGTTTCATTTGTTCATGAACAAATTAAAACGCTGCTTTAATATACTAAATATTCTAGGTAAATAAATAAATAATATATATTTTAATTAAATAAAAAATAAAATTTAAATAAAAATAAAATTTAATAGACATATTTTAATAAAATAAATAATTTATAAAATGAAAAATATATTTGTATAATTATAATATTATAAATTACAGCACATAAATTATTAATTAGATTCATAAAAATATATGAAATTTTATTTGATAAATTATAAATATTAATATTTATAAAATAAAAATTACATTCATTATATATTAGTGTATGTATGTATATATAATATATTATACTGTACGTGTGTGTGTATTATAATAAAATTAATATTTTTTAACATGATTTAAGTCAATTTTATAAAATTGTGAATTACAGCACATAATATATATATATATATATATATATATATATATATATATATATATATATGCTTTTATAAATATATTATAAAACAATATTTATAAAATAAAAAATTACACAGACGTGTGTATGTGTATGTATTATAATAAAATAAATATTTTTTAACATGATTTACGTCAATTTTATAAAATGGTGAATTACAGCACATAAATATAAATAAATATATTATAAAACAATATTTATAAAATAAAAATGACACACAGATGTGTGTAGTATGTATTATAATAAAATAAGTAAATTAGTTTTTTAACGAGATTTAGTCTAAATAAGTCAATTTTATAAAATTGTGAATTACAGCACATCATTTATAAAAAAAGTATACATACATTTTTATTTGATAAATATATTATAAATAATATTATATTTATAAAATAAAAATTACATACATTATATATAATTGTCAAATGATGCTTTCCGTGAGGAACAAATTTAAGTTGTTATTCGCTCAAAATCTTGCTCAAACTTGATGTCATGTATTTTCTTTTGACACATTTGAACAACCGGCTGGATCTACATTATCACGTACAACACAAATCCCCTCTTTATCCCTGAACACACAGAAGGAAGAACTACAAGATGGCCGCCTGCACTTCTCCGGCTACAACAAAAGCCCCGCGACCAACGCCATTCAGGAGCCGTCGATCCCGAAGGACTCGGAACCAAACCGGAAGAAGTTTGTGGACCGAGCCAAGCGGATCGACACCGTCTCCCGAGCCGCGTTCCCGATGGTGTTCCTGATCTTCAACGTCTTTTACTGGATCACATACAAGATCATCAGACACGAGAGCGCCAGGAAAGTCTAGTTCTTCACGGATGAAAACTGAGGACTTTTATCCATTTAACGTGAATATCGACGTGTACGTGATCAGCAGTGCAGCTGTTGTTGTTGTTGTTGTTGTTGTTGAAAGGTTTCATACGAAAGACGCTGTTTTATATGATTGTCTTTTGGATCTTGATAGTTTTTATGAATCAAGTCGTCACTCTTCTCCTCTTTCTACACACATTTACTGCACGAACACACACCATATATCCAAATCTCACTAAACACATCAATGTTCAGGTTATATTTCATCCACAAATCAAAATAAATATTATAATATACGTTGTTAAATAATGTACTATAAAATGTTAGAAAAGTCAGGAAATATGATCAAATTTTAAATTACAAATTAATTTAAAAATAGATTATTATTTGAAAATATATATTTAAAAAACATATTAAATTGTATTATTTATTTTACAATTTAATATAAGATTTTTAAATATATATATTACACTATATTATATAAATATATATAATGCATATTATCTAAAATTTTAAAAAAATCCTTTATATAGTATATTTTATATACTGTATGTAAATTATATAAAGTATTTTAAAATGTTAGATAGTATTTTTTGTACACAAGTATATGATATAGTGTAAGATTATATATATATATATATATATATATATATATATATATATATATATATATATATATATAATATCAGATTGTGAAATCTATATTAAAGAATATTAATATTGTACAATTTGATATAATATTAATGTATAAATATATTGTAAAATATTATGTTAAATGTTACAATATTAATATATTTTATATACTGTATATAAAATATATTAATCTTTTAACATTCAACATTTTTTAAATATATTAGTGTAATATTATATTTATATATATATATATATTTTTTTTTTAAATATAATATTATTCATACATTAATATTATATCAAATTGTACAATATTAATATTATTTAATATAGATTTCACAATCTAACATTTTTTAAATATATATTTAAAAAGTAAATTAAATTGTTATATATATATATATATATATATACATTAGGGGTGTAACGATACACGTATTCGTATTGAACCGTTCGGTACGAGGCTTTCGGTTCGGTTTTCGGTACGCATTTTCAAACCGAACGGTTCGTTGGACCATTTTTCCTGCCGAACATAATTTCGTTATTTCAAATGTAGGCGCGTTGCGCGTGGCAAGCGCACTCGAGATGCTGGCGCGACCACAACATTGCCCAACATCAAATGGCAAATGTAATGTAAGCGGAACGAAACTGAGCTACTTGTTATTATGTGGTTGACGGACTGTTTATCAGTTTGGACCAATGCAGCGCGAGCCGATCTTGATTAAGCAGCACTGTTACTACACAGCGCTGAGACATCCAGTAAAGAAAGCATTTGAATTCGCTATTGAAGTAATAACATCGCTGCGAGATCTAGTGAGAAACATTCGCATTTCTCCGTTATTAACGGATCAAACAGCGCTGACGTGGAAACCAGGAAGAAACATTGTGCCATGAATGAACTATTCAGTGTCCACAGATCAGCAACATTCACCATGGATTTACTGTAGTTACACGAACTGTAACCATGGACGTTTGGCAGGAATAGTAGGCTATAATGCCTTCAAGTAACATTACGTCGGTTTTATTTTGACATTATGAATACAATTGCTGCCCCCAAATGTTAATCTGAACTAAAATAAACCTTTGTTTATAACTACTACAATATATAACAAGGAGCTGTTTTGTTTTATATGCTCCTAAGAAAAGTCAAGTATAGCTCCATCATTGCTCAAAGTAAAACAAATATCATACTTCATGATGATAGTTTTAAAAAAAAATATAATGAAAAAAAAAAAAAAAAAGGAAATTTTTCTGGCATTTCTTTATTTTTGCTGTATTGAAAACGTACCGAACCGTACCGAACCGAACCGTGACACAAGTGTATCGTATCGAACCGAACCGTGAATTTTGTGAACCGTTACACCCCTAATATACATATATATTACAATTTGATACAATATTTTCTAAATATGTATTACATTATTTATATTTAAACAAAAGTGTCATATTTATATATACTATATTAATATTTTAAAATGTAAAATAATATTTAAATATATAATATTGTGTTTTTACACACACACACACACACACACACACACACACACACACACACACACACACACACACACACAGACACACACACACACACACACACAACCGTCTCAATTGGTTTGTATTTTAAAGAGCACACAATAGTGAAGATCGCATCTTTGGCTTCGGCTCTTGATCACGCTGTCTCTCATTAAGATACGGTACGATGTATATTTGTCTGTTTTCTCATGGCTGTGACGCATAATCAACTGGCATAACCTATTAAATGCTGCATATGCTGAAGAACATTTTCATATTTCAAGTCTACTGAGCCAATTATTGGGGATCAAAAACTGGTTAGGTAATAAAAATATTGCAATAACCTGCACACATGAAGTCACTTCATAAAGCATCCGTCCTTTACTAAACTGTGACATTTTAAGTGGAAATATTTGTTGTTTATATGTTTAAGTGAAATATTTGTTGTTTATATGTTGCATAAAAATGAATTTAATTAGAATACGCAATTGCTTTTGAGTGGCTGTCAATGGAGAAAGATTCTTGATGCCCCAATGGTGTAATTCCAGCATCTTCCAGCAGGGGTTACCCCGCGGGACAAGCAGATTAACAGAAATGTTATATTCTCTCAGATACGATCAATGTTCCATCATCCTGTAACTCAAGCTGAGAAACTGAGTTTAGTGATGCAATAACTACTGTTAACCCTTAAGAGTTTAAGCTAACATTACAGAATGAAAAGAAAATGAACAATGTTGAGCCAAAATCAGTCATTGCTCAGGATTTTTAACTGATTCGTGCCATAATTTGATCAAACTGGTTGAACAAACGAAATGATGTCACTTCCTGCAGGATAATGTCATTAGGGAACTGGCTTTTTTTCCCTTTTTTTTCTGGTATGTTTGAATGGAAAGTGATATAAAGGACACAGAAAAAAAATAGAATCAATTTTTAATTTATTAGAATATCTTGGAAACATGATACAAGTATTAAAATATTGAGTTTTTTATATACAGATTTTTAATGCATACTGTTTAATTAGTCAAACTAAAACTGATAGTCGTTATGTACAGTGATAAAATCATAGTCGTTATTTACAGTCATAATATAGTCGTTATTTACCAGATAGCTTAGAAGAACTCGAGGTTGCAACTGCAGGATTACAAATTTTATTTAAATGTTTAATTTAGATTTCCAATACAATAGTATTTTATATTGAGAAAGTTATAAATGACGAGACCAGGAAATCTCTGCAGACGGTAGAGGTTCCCAGCAGGATATTCCTGACTGTCCCATCTCAGTACGAGAAGGCTTTTCCTGTTCTCGTGTCTCACCGGGTGAAACTCATGCTGAGCAAGTTTGAACCCCTGCTATTTCTTATCTCAGTGCGAGAAGTCCTGCACCGTTCTGTTCTCATGTCTCAGCTCATTTACATGCTTTGTTCATCACAATGTAATCCCTCCCCCTTGAAATGTATATAAACTACAATGTAAAGTTCCCTTAGTTAGACTTGACTTGGGTACGAAGCAGACTACAGCAAATAAAGAATCCTGCTTAAATAAGTCTCCTGGTTTTCGCTTCTGAGTTTTTCTACACTGAAAAAGGAAGAAGTTTACAACAGATGGTGCCGTGACCCGGATGGAGAAACTGAAACTCAACAAAGAATGAACTTTTGAAACTTCAAAGCTGAAAGATCTCAACAAAGCTGACTGAGTCTCCAGACTGAATTTTGAAACATCCAGCTAAACAAAGATTGCCAGACTGAAAATTGAGATTGAAAACTTCAAGCTGAACCAAGATTTCCAGGCGGAATCTTTCTATACAACAAAAATTTGGTGAGTTTCACTCCATTCCAAGAACCGTTGAAAAACCAGTAAAAAAAAAAATCTGTTATTCCTCTGCGCCATCAGAGAAGTTAACAGACAGCTGTAGGGTTTGTTAACTAAAGTTATCCTCTAAAGTTGCTTTTAGAGATGAAATGTATCCTCTGTTTTTCAGGCAGGGAAGATTAACGTACATGTTAATACTGTTTACCCTCTGCTTTGCCAAGGAAGTGTTTTATCCTCTATAAAGTTAGGGAAGATTAGCATCAAGTGCTAATATATTGTACCCTCTGTTTTCAGGCAGGGAAGATTAACGTACATGTTAATATTGTTTTATCCTCTGCTTTGCCAGGGAAGTGGCAAAAGTTTTTTTTTCAGGCAGGGAAGATTTTAGCATAAATTGCTAGTAATTTGTGTATCCTTTGCTTTAGGCAGAGAAGGTTAGCATTAACAAGATTTAATCTGTGTTAACGAGTGTACCCTCTGTGGATCAGAGAAGTTTTAGTGTCTGTTTGTGTTGGCAACAAAGAAAACTCACAACAATGTTTAGAAGAAATGCTAGGCTAGTTCCATCAACTGAGAAAAATGGACTAGCTAGCCCTTTATGGACAGACAGTGAGTTCAAGTCATTGTTAGGAGAGAAAATTGATTCCATAGTGACTGAGTCAGTTAGATTGGATTTGACAAAGAAATTTGGTATTGATCCAGACAAAGTTTGGTCTATTGAAGAATGCAAGAAGGTGTTAGGTGCATGTATCAGAAAGAAAAACATGAAAGGCATAATCTGTTGCCATAGAGAATATAGCTTATCCATTGCACAAGAACAAACTAGGTGTATTGATAAGTTAAATGAACAAAACAAACAATTGCAGACTCAAGTGTCCTGTTTCAAGACAAAGGTGAGCCATAATCGGGCCTCAACCAATCAGATGAAAGCTATCCTGATTTACAGTCTTTCTGTAGACTAGAAAACACTAGAAATTCCGGTTTGATAGATAAAGATGTAAATGCATTTGAAGTGTGTGGAGCAAGACAAAAGGCTCAGACTAGGGCAAAAGGGATTGACTCTGATCGATCTGTAACCCCCATACTGCAGCTACAAGCAATCAAATTATCTTTAGGTCCTAAAGAAATCGAGAGAATCGCTGAAAATTTGCCATCAGTGCAAAGAAATTTTTCTGAGTTTAGGAGAGAATTGTCCAGAAAGATGCGGCTCTACGATATGTCTCTCGCTGAAGTCACCCAGCTAATATCACAGATCTTGACTGAGACAGAATTCAGTGATTTTGAAAATGCTGTAAACTAGTTTGAGTTTCAAAATGCCAAAAAAGATGACTTGAGAGAGGGAGTTATGAGAGTGTTAAAAAGCATCGTTGGACCAAAAGTGGACTGGTCAAAGATAACTAGTTGTGTACAGAAGAAAAATGAAACTGTTAGTCAGTACACAGAAAGATTTTGTCAGTCAGCTGCTGCATACAGTGGAATAGCAGACACTTCAGAGAAGGTGTTAAATGATAATGGCCCCTTAGCTCGTACATGGTTTCATGGTCTTTTGTCAGAGCATAGAAATGCATTGCATTTCTTAAATGTCACATGGGCCACTAGAACCCTGCAAAACAACTTGGACAGTTTAGCTACTTGGGAAAGAGATTCTGATGTCAAGGCAAGAGTGAAAATTGCAGCAGCATCGTTTAAGGTCAACACAGAGAACCCACAGAAACGTAAATGTCCTAAGAGAGAGGGCAGCAGTTGTTATTACTGTGGTAAGCCTGGACACTGGAGAAAAGAATGTAGGAAAAGCAAAAAGAACTTTAGAGAAGTTAACGATGTTGCTCAGCTCCTACTCAGTCTGCTTGCTACTCCGAAGCAGCCATTCCCCACGTCATTAAACGGGTGGGGCAGCTTGTTGAGGTGTTAACCATTTGGGCTGTGAGCGCTTAATCTCCCCAGTAACTTACAACAGAGATAAAAGACTTATTCTTATGTTTAAAAGAACAAAAGGAAAAGTGACTGTCTCAGTTTTCCTTTGTGGGGACAATGGTTAAGTAGACTCACAGCCTTAAATGTTGTCTACAGCACAGGCCCTTCATTAGTAATGAGCTGGGTGAGGCTGTAAACTTAAAATGCCCTCAATGTAATGTCCGCATTAATGAATCAAGCAAAAGTCACTTCTGTCACTTCCTCTCGCTGGGGAAATTGGTTAACTACCCCCACAGCCCCGAATATTGTCTTACAGCGTGCACCTGTCACGAATCCGTCCTCATGTATGATGTCTGCTATGACTGAAGTTTTGTTAGAGGATGAAGGAGAAATGACACACGATTGTGTTACGCTTACATTTACACCTATGAGTGAAGTAAAAGAAACTGCCATAGAGAATTCAGAATTTGAGTTGTTTGTTGACGGTTCAGCTCAAGTAATTGAAGGTAACAGACGAGCAGGTTATGCAGTAACGTCCACCACGGAAGTGTTAGCTTCAGGACGTCTTCCAGATCATTTTTCAGCTCAAGCTGCAGAACTAGTAGCCCTAACAAGAGCATGCACGCTAGCTTCAGGATCAGTTGCTAATATCTACACATATTCCAGATATGCTTTTGGGGTAATTCATGATTTTGGTGTCATTTTGCAAACCAGACAGTTTCTAACTTCTGCTGGATCCCCCATTAAGCATGCTGAATTAGTGAAAGATCTAATGTTTTCCATGAAACTTCCAAAGAAATTAGCAGTGATCAAAGTGAAAGCACATCTCACAACTAATACTACGGAAGCTAAAGGTAATGCTCTTGCCGATATGGCAGCTAAACAGGCTTGTTTCTATGCAACTGTACAAGTGTGTTCAGGTAGTGCAGCACAGAAGACAATTATGCCTCCTGAATCAATAATTGATCTGGACAAAGACGTTCCTCCATTAGAACCAAAGTGGCATGGGCCACATCAAGTGATGTTGATTACAGCAGCTGCAGTATTGTGTCAGGATAAACTGGACTCATTGTACACACTGTAAGGTTGTTCCCACACCTACAAGGATAGGTTAGGACACGGAACCAGTGAGGAGCCCCGGGAAGAACCGAACGCAACAGTAGGCCTGTCGCGATAGTCGATAAATCAATTAATCGCACGATAAAAAAAATGAGCTCGATAATTTTTCCGGCCGCGATAATTTCCATTTGCATGCTTGTTTGTTTTCCTCGTCTCTCTCTCTCTCTCTACCAAAGAGACTGGATGACAACTCTCGGTTCCTTAGCATGAACTAGAGCTTAGATTATCTTCCCGAGCCCGAACTTGACCCGGGCCGGGCCCTTGATCTAGAGACGTGCACTCCCAATGCAATAGAGTGCGGCGCGGCACTAGATTTGATGGCCGAGTGCGAGCGCAGGCGGTAATGCACTCACTCGTGTGTGCGAGAATAAAACGATTCGCGGGACTCCCGCAAACTAGAAATATCTATTAATAAAACATATAAAAACTAATAGATTTTTATTCTACAAGAACAACTAAAACAATATAGAAACGATTTACAGGCCAGAGTTTTGCAGCGTTGAGCGATGTAGCCAATCACAGACATAAGTGTTGATTTCTTGAACGCAATGGCCAATCAGAAGCATTTAAGACTAGGCCCTATCCTAGTCCATCCTTACCTCACTGTTCTTTAGGTGTCATAATTAAGAGATAGGGAAAGAAGGAACAACAATAGCAGACTCGGAAAATTTACCACCCTAGTGTTTGAACTAATACTGCTCTACTGTTTAGCAGACTCAGAAAAGTTACAACCCTAGAACAAATACTGCTCTCCTGTCTTTTGTTTTCTTTCTTATTCTGTGCAGACACCACTTGATGACTGTTCCGGGACCCATATGCACCGACCTCGTCATCTGCGTATGAAGCCACAAGAAAACCTCAAGAACACAACTAGACCCACTTCCGAGCCAACTATCACAAAAGGATAAAGAAAAAAAAAAAGAAAAATACACAACGCAGAGACTACGAAACCTTCAGTCATCCATCGACATGATCAAGATTTTCCTACTACTACACATCATGAAGATCACACAAAGTCCGGACTCCAGAAACAACATATTCTTAGAGCTGATGAATATGTCACAAATGCCTTGTTTGCTGGAAAGAAAGTGTGCATGTTCACTTCTTTGTGTGCTAAAAATGCACATAAGTCCCTGTAGAGATAGCAATACACATTCTCCTTTTTTGCCAAATAAACAAAAGCATTTCATCAATGTCTTCTCTCTTGCTGTATCAAAATGTCACCTAGCTTTCCTCAGAGATGGTCTCAATAATGTGCTTAAAGTCAAGTCAAATATTTTTTTAATACTGTATCCTGAATTGTGGATAATTAAGCTATAGCCTATATCATATGCTGAAGTACATTTCTGGAGTGTTAAAGATTAAAAGAAAAAATAACAACAAGAACCGTAAGGAACCGAAAACCGTGATCCTAAAACCGTGATACGAACCGAACCGTGGGTTTTGTGAACCGTGCCACCCCTAATATATATATATATGTGTGTGTGTGTGTGTGTGTTTTTTTATCTTTGGACACGAGGTTTACAGCAGTCCGCCGAATCCAGGCCGTATCCGGATCTGATGAAGGACCTGCGCCTGGAAACACACACACACTCCAGTTCTGATGAAGGACCTGCGCCTGGACACACACACACACACCAGATCTGATAAAGGACCAGCGCCTGGACACACACACACACACACCAGATCTGATGAAGGACCTGTGCCTGGACACACACACACACACACCAGATCTGATGAAGGACCTGCGCCTGGACACACACACACACACACACACACACACACACACACACACACACACACACACACACACACTCCAGATCTGATGAAGGACCTGCGCCTGGACACACACACACACACACACACACACACACACACTCCAG
>JAPDVR010000007.1:53065096-53187596 GCA_026230005.1 Gila orcuttii | reverse complement strand
ACACACACACACGATCTGATGAAGGACCTGCGCCTGGACACACACACACACACACACACACGATCTGATGAAGGACCTGCGCCTGGACACACACACACACACACACGATCTGATGAAGGACCTGCGCCTGGACACACACACACACACACACACGATCTGATGAAGGACCTGCGCCTGGACACACACACACACACACACACACGATCTGATGAAGGACCTGCGCCTGGACACACACACACACACACACACACACACGATCTGATGAAGGACCTGCGCCTGGACACACACACACACACACACGATCTGATGAAGGACCTGCCCCTGGACACACACACACACACACACACACACACACACGATCTGATGAAGGACCTGCGCCTGGACACACACACACACACACACGATCTGATGAAGGACCTGCCCCTGGACACACACACACACACACACACACGATCTGATGAAGGACCTGCGCCTGGACACACACACACACACACACGATCTGATGAAGGACCTGCGCCTGGACACACACACACACACACACGATCTGATGAAGGACCTGCGCCTGGACACACACACACACACACACACACGATCTGATGAAGGACCTGCGCCTGGACACACACACACACGATCTGATGAAGGACCTGCACCTGGACACACACACACACACACACGATCTGATGAAGGACCTGCGCCTGGACACACACACACACACACACACACGATCTGATGAAGGACCTGCGCCTGGACACACACACACACACACACACAAGATCTGATGAAGGACCTGCGCCTGGACACACACACACACACACGATCTGATGAAGGACCTGCGCCTGGACACACACACACACAAGATCTGATGAAGGACCTGCGCCTGGACACACACACACACACACACACACACACACACACACAAGATCTGATGAAGGACCTGCGCCTGGACACACACACACACACACACACGATCTGATGAAGGACCTGCGCCTGGACACACACACACACGATCTGATGAAGGACCTGCGCCTGGACACACACACACACACACACGATCTGATGAAGGACCTGCCCCTGGACACACACACACACACACACACACGATCTGATGAAGGACCTGCGCCTGGACACACACACACACACACACACACGATCTGATGAAGGACCTGCGCCTGGACACACACACACACACACACGATCTGATGAAGGACCTGCGCCTGGACACACACACACACACACACGATCTGATGAAGGACCTGCGCCTGGACACACACACACACACACACACACGATCTGATGAAGGACCTGCGCCTGGACACACACACACACGATCTGATGAAGGACCTGCACCTGGACACACACACACACACACACACACACACACACGATCTGATGAAGGACCTGCGCCTGGACACACACACACACACACACACAAGATCTGATGAAGGACCTGCGCCTGGACACACACACACACACACGATCTGATGAAGGACCTGCGCCTGGACACACACACACACAAGATCTGATGAAGGACCTGCGCCTGGACACACACACACACACACACACAAGATCTGATGAAGGACCTGCGCCTGGACACACACACACACACACACACACACACACAAGATCTGATGAAGGACCTGCGCCTGGACACGACGACATCGCATCCTGAAGTGTCACTAGTCTCTCTCCCTTGTGAAGGCCTCCTTCCCTTTTCCTCTGTACTGATAAGCCGAATTAAAATAATTCCGGTTTGCGCGGCTACGCAGACGCGACAAAAAATTCTGTATTATAAATTTTTAAGGCCAGACAAGTAGTTTGTTGAGGGTCGATTTGTGAAGGACTACACGCCTGCGCACATATATATTCAAAGGCGCATACCTATCGACTGAACACGTGATGAACACGCATGTGCGCCGTCTGCGTTTTTGAGGTTTGCGCAGAGATAACGAATAATTGTTTTCACCTTCGAACCCGTTTCAGGGAGTGTGTTCTCGAGACACCAGGCGCTGTTTTAATGGTCGGAGCGCGTTAGGGGTTTTTTCTGTTAGAACGGTGTCGTGTTAGCGGCTGCTAAGTTAATAACTAATGATCTTTGCGACGGAAGTGAATCAATCAAAACTAACTTTAGCTGGACAATAACTTTATTCTAGATCTGCTGTAAAGCCTAAACAATCTCTGTTACTGTAATCTCCTATTATCACTGTAAAGCTGCTGTGAAACTCTATATTGTTAAAAGCGCTGTATAAATGAAGGAGACTTGACGACTTTTTATGCATATATATATATATATACACTGCTGTTCAAGTTTGGGGGCGGTAAGATTTTTAATGTTTTTAAAAGAAGTCACTTCTGCTCACCAATGCTGTATTTATTTGATTAAAAATACAAAACAAACCCAGTAATATTATGAAATATTATTATAATGTAAATCATCTGTTTTCTATGTGAATATATACTAAAGTGTGAATATATACTAAAGTATACTCCTGTGATCAAAGCTGAATTTTCAGCATCATTACTCCAGTCTTCAGTGTCACATGATCCTTCAGAAATCACTATAATATGAGGATTTGATGCTCAAGAAACATTTATGATTATTATCAGTGTTGAAAACAGTTGTGCTGCTTCATATTTTTGTGCAAACCGTGATTAATTTTTTTCAGGATTCTTTGAAAGTTTAAGAGAAAAGCATTTAATTAAAAAATAAATATTTTGCATTATTATAAATGTCTTTACTGTCACTTTTGATCAATTTAATGCGTCCTTTCTGAAGAACAGTATTCATTTCTTAAAAAAAATATTAAAAAATCATGTTGACCCCAAACTTTTGAACGGTAGTTTATATATATATATATAAAATGTTTTTAATGTATAGTCTTTAAATAGTCAAACTAA
The DNA here is from genome assembly GCA_026230005.1 of Gila orcuttii. Taxonomy (NCBI): domain Eukaryota; kingdom Metazoa; phylum Chordata; class Actinopteri; order Cypriniformes; family Leuciscidae; genus Gila; species Gila orcuttii. The sequence continues at coordinate 53,184,701 of JAPDVR010000007.1, read as the reverse complement.
AACTTATTACAGTGAAAATGCTGGTTTTTCAACTAATAAATGCAACAAAGAAATTCTTCAAAAAAAAAAAATATTCCAAGACCGTCACACTCACCATTCTGACGGATCCCAGACACGATCTCCAGACGGAGACGGATGCTGGTTTCCATGGAAACACGGGCAGCGGCGAGGACACTTGAAGTGGATGATTGTTATGAATATTTGCTCTGGTCTGTCTGAAAACACGGTTTATCTTGTCGTGTCAGAGTCTGGCAGATGAAATGAAGTGCACAGATTAAGTGAAACGCATGTGGACTGTTATTAAACATCACATCATGGGGGTGATTACTTGACAGGAATAGCAACAGTAAACAAACACAGAAAATAATGAAATATTTGATGCAATCAACTCAAAGTAGCACCGAACAAACTGAAATTTGCCAGAATATTTTGCAGTCAGAATCATTTGCATTTAACAGTAATGCTTTACAATATGTATATATGTGTATATATATGTGTATATACACACACACACACATGTATGTGTGTTAGTGTGTATGTTTATACAGTATAGGTTTGTGTATGAATGTATATATAGGTGTGTATGTAGGTGTGTGTGTGTGTGAATATATATATATAGGGGTGTATGCATGTACATGTGTGTGTATATATATAGGTGTGTGTATGCATGTACATGTGTTTGTATATATATATATATATATATAGGTGTATGTATCTATATATGTGTGTGTGAATATATAGGTGCGTGTATGTATGTACGTGTGTGTGTTTATATGTGTATATTACACACACACACACGTGTATTTATATATGTAAATTTGCAACACTGAATAAAATGAGACATTTTGAAGTAGAAAGAATAAAACAGTATATTTTGGTAAAACGTAGTCCATTAATATTTGCTTTCTTTACAACTTTGATTACATGTATAAGGTCTTCAGTGGAAAACAAAAAGCTTTTGCATCCAACTATTTATTTATTGTAAACATAAATATTTCCTGTAGGTAAAGGACAGTAATGGATGATCTGAACATGTTTCATCATGTGTGTCCCTGCAGGACTGCCTGGGTCGTGTCGAAAAGCTCAAGTGTGTTCAGTGGAAATGTCACAGAAAGTTTTAGAGCCGTGAAGCGCTGGAGAATCATGAAGACTCGAGCTCGACCTGGACCGACACCGAGCTGAAACATACGGAGAATAACCGCTCCAGCCTTTCATCTCCTTCCTAGACAAAAAGCAAAGTAACATGGGTTATTTGTGTTCTTTTCCTGCATCTTTACCAAGCTGTTTTAAAAGGAATAATTCAACTAAAAATGTAAATTTGTAAAAGTTTTTTCAGAAAACGCTGTTCTGCTGCCAGACCAGTAGATGGCGATGAAACACTATAGACTAAAAACGTAACACGCATGAGCATGACGTCATCGTCTTCAGAGATTCGCGATTTGTCAGTTACAAAATTGTCATTTCACAATTATTATTTTTTTTTACTTTAAACGTTTTCAAAATTTGCGTTTACCTACAGACGAGCCGCTTCCATCAGAGCGACTTCATCAGCGTCCAGCTGCCTGTCAATCATCCGCTCCACGAGTCTGCTGTAGGCGGAGCCGTCCACCAGGGGGCGGATCCTCGTGTGGCTCCGCCCCCGTTCCCTAAGCCACGCCTCCCTCCGTCTCTGCAGCGGCTCTGAGGATTCGGTGTCTGATTCCTCCAGTCCCGTCATTCCTCTCTCTCCACACTGGAGCATGAACGACAGGTCCTGTATTACAGTGTTGATCTCCGTCTCCAGAGTCCGGCCCAGATCCGGCCCGGGTCTGCGTGACCTCCGGGTCTCCAGAAACAGGATATGATGCGACGCAGGCAGGAAGTCACACAGCGAGTGCAGGAACTGCAGCAAACGCAGGTCGTCCCTGTGGAGTCGAGTCATCTTTATTTATACAGCGCTTTTTACAACAGAGTGTTTCAAAATCCGCTTTACAGAGATAACAGGAAAATAATAGAGGTGTAACGATACCCTCATGTCACGATTCCATACACACATTTACAGGTGAAACTCGAAAAATTTGAATATCGTGCAACAGTTCATGTATTTCAGTAATTCAAATGAAAAAGGTGAAACTATATATTTAGTATATATAACTATATACATATGCATGATTATACTTTTCAGAGGGCCGACATTTCTGTATTTAAAATCCTTTTTTTTATTGATTTCACGTAATATTCTAATTTTTTGAGATTTTGAATTTGGGGTTTTCATAAGCTGTCAGCCATAATCATCACAATTATAACTTTTGCACGATATTCTAATTTTTCGAGTTTCACCTGTGTGTGTGTGTGTATATATATATATATATATATATATATACACACACTGTATATATAGTGTGTGGATTTTGCATTTCTGAAGTCCGTGTAACAGAATAAAATTCAGTATTGACTGATAATCTTGTATGAAATATGTTATAATTTGTTTAAAATTGTATATTTAACAATATTAAACAGTAGTATGATTATCAAATATATTATTAATACTATAAAAAATAATACTTTATAATAATAATATATATATATATATATATATATATATATACGCACATATATATATGTGTGTTAAATAAATATAAATAATATATGTGGCTTGTGCATTTCTAAAGTCATGTGAAGCAACAGAATAAAATTTAATATTAACTGAATTTTTTTAATACAAAAACACATGAAAAGAGATACCAAGAGAAAAATACTGAACTTTGGATTTGATCCGTACGAGGTCCACCATCGATGGGATTGTGGATTAAATATATAAATGTCTATAAAATGATCACAAATCGGTTTGTTCACGTGTTTTTGTATTGGTCAAGAACGGACACACACTGGCTACGTTTACATGCAAACAAATAAACCGTTAGTAATGGGATTGACGGCTCAATCGCACTTAAAAGCCTTCATGTAAACGCCTTAATCGATCCGGTTGAGCTCGACCCGAATTAGATTTCGATCGGATTGAAAGGGTCGGTTTATTCCTTTAATAATCCGATGGAGAGAACATGTAAACACTGGATCGGATTGAAAACCGAAACTGAGGTGAGTAGGACTGCGCGTGTGCGAAGATGTAGAAATAGCGTGTGACGCGCGATCGAGCTGTTCTTCCTGTTGAATAAAGTGTCGTATAAACGAGTGTCCCGTCATCCTATAATCCTCCTTTCTCTGCGTGTGTGAAGTGGAGCAGGACGACGGCCCACCAGTGCTCATCCACAGACGACTGGTTTTGGACATTTTTACTGCGTTTTAAATTGTTATATCGTTATAAATGTCAGCACAGCGGTTCATATGCTCATTATCTCCAAATTATGACCAGAAATGGATAAATATTAAGTCTGCTAAATAACCAATGTAGGAGAATGTTAGGTTACACTTTATTTTAAGGTGTCATTGTTACAGGGTTAGGGTTTGTTGCATGTAACATGGGCAAGTGTGTGGGTCCTCCCCCAGAAAAATGTTACTGGAGTAAATGCCATTTCATGTATTCTGGTGCCTTTTAATTAAACAAGTAAACTAAACTCCGCTTCACGTCGTGCATTAAATGCACAGCTATCCATGGATTATCCGCTGATGATACCATGCTCATTTGCCAGCATTGACAACTTAAAGCTGTTATTGATGTTTGCAACGCAATATTTGACTGGAAGGGTACAACGGGCGGTTATTTTCGTCAGTTGCGGCGCGTTGAGAAATATAATGATTCAGCAGAAATGGAGTTGAATTTATTAGGGTATTCCTCAAGTGGAATGGATTTGACTGACGGCGCTCTGAAAAGCGAACAGACATATGCGTTGAATTAGAGACGGTAGAAGTGAGTGGGTCCAATATCATAGGTCTTAAAAAGTGGGTGGGTCTTGTCCCACACATATACAATGGTACCGACGCCCATGCACGTAATTATGCATAATTTACTGTTGTTACTACGGTAAGTACACGTAACGTAACAAGGACACTGTAAAATAAAGCGTTACCAAATGTTATTATGCGCAAACAGCGGGAAACGATCAAAAAATAGATCAAAAAGAATAGATCAAAAAATCTATTCTGATTTGAAGCCTGTGATATATAAACGCGCACATCAACCCGATCACATGTTGACAGACTTGAAACGTGTCCTAACCAGACGCGATGCGATAAGATTCCAGCGACAAATAATTTGTGTCCACACTAGATGCAACGCGACTGCGAGATACGTCAAAATCAAGCAAAACCCACAGCCAATCAGAACAGCGTGTGGGCGGAGTCTCGCGGCACCAGAGAGTGATCCTGACGGCACTCGCAAGAAAATGTATAAGTAGCTACATAATCATATTCACAAATATTACACCATTTAAACATTATTCAAAATACATTGGCTACTGAGTTACTAAAACAATCTTTGTCAAAGAATACACTTGTTTGTTCACAGTTTGAACGTTCTTGTTTTCATTTGTTTAATTTCCAGATCTGAGGTGAATTATCCATTGTTGCTTTTACAGCCACAAAGCTGGAGCACTAAATGATATTCAAAGTCACATTACACGCTTTTAACATTAAATAAAGCACATACACAGTACCTGAGATTATCATTGCCACACTTTGTGTTTGTTGTTCCAGCGTGACAACGCAGAAAAATAGAAACCGTTACTAAAATGTAGTCGTCGCGTGTCGCCGTCGCGGCTGGTTAGGACAAAAACTCTGACATGGAAAAGACGCCTATTATCGCGCGTTGCGTGTAGTTAGGACACGGTGTTAGCGTGCATTGTAAACACTACATTCGGATTCATCAATCGGAATGAATTCAGTGTGATTGAAACAGAAGTTGTGCATGTAAACACATCCACTGAGAGAATGAGGAGCCGCTCGAGAACATGGAGAATATGGCAAAACTACATTAACTTCATCAGCGCTATTGTGTGTGTGTCATTACATGCAGTGGACGCTCAACAGCGCCTGGAACGGGGATCTCTGGTCCCAGTGGAAGAGCCTGAGGTCATTGGGGTCAGCGATGACCCGCCGGTCCACGTCCAGCACTGACACACACAGAGACTCGTGGAGAAACCCCTGAACATCCGCCAGTGTGTGATCCGGACACTCGATCAGGAACAACCAGGAGTCCAACAGCGCAGTCAGACTGAGCAGGTCTTCTCTGGCCTCGTCTGAACACACACACACACACACACACACACCAACATCACTCTCACACAAATCACACATCAAATCAGATTTAAAGTCCCTCTGTGGTGAAGTTTTTAAGCGGGATAATGTACATCCAGCACACACACACACACACCTAAAGGGGTTTATTCTGAGATAACAACCGGCTGAATGTACATTATCTGCTTATTACAAAGATATTTGCTACGTAAGTAAATAATTAAGAGTTGAAATATGTTAAATCCAGCTTTTAATGTTGTTTATATGTCTATGTGGTGTTTTTAATATGCTTTAAAGGGATAGTTCACCCAAAAATGAAACTTCTGTCAGTAATTACTCACCCTCATGTTGTTCACCCCCGTAAGACCTTCGTTCATCTTCGGAACACGAATTAAGATATTTGTGATTAAATCTGAGAGCTGGATCACTCCTCCATAGGCTTCTAAGGGATTGAAACTTGTTCCCCGAAAAGTTATTAAAGACATCGTTAAAATAGTCCAAGTGACTACAGTGGCTCAATCTTAAGTTTATCAAGCGACGAGAATACTTTTTGTGCGCAAAAAGAAACAAAAATAACGACTTTATTTCAACTATTCATTTCCTTCTCTGTGGGCCTCGAGTGAGTTCACTAGTATAATAGCGTAAGCTTCTGTGTTGTACGTCACACACATCACACACATGACCAGCGTTGGCCAATAGTGAGCCTACGTGTGACGTAGCACTACGCTATCACACTACGCTAACGGACTCGAGGCCCACAGAGAAGGAAATGAATAGTTGAAATAAAGTCTACTTTTTGTGCGCAAAAACAAACAAAAATATTTTCTCGTCGCTTGATAAACTTAAGATTGAGCCACTGTAGTCACTTGGACTATTTTAACGATGTCTTTAATAACTTTTCGGGGAACAAGTTTCAATCCCTTAGAAGCCTATGGAGGAGTGATCCAGCTCTCAGATTTAATCAAAAATATCTTAATTCGTGTTCCGAAGATGAACGAAGGTCTTACGGGGTTGAACAACATGAGGGAGAGTAAATACTGACAGAATTTACATTTTTGGGTGAACTATCCCTTTAAGACAAACCATGTGTAAATTCATAAGTCGACAGCATTGCTGAGTATTTTCTCCTTAAAACTGCAGTGAACCAAAGACAGTCTCAAAAACACGGTTTGAAATCGCTGGTGTTTCTGACGTCACAAACTACCTTGTAACCAATCAGATCAACGTGTGATCGTCAAGGAGTGGATCTCTGAGTGAGTGGAGGCGGGGCTCATTTGCATATTCATAGAACCACGCATACTAAATTAGGCAAAGGTGTCGAGTTACATTCAAGATATTTTAAGACATGAAAAAATGTATTTAAGGAAAAAACTTTTAAATGTCATTTTTTGCCAAATAATGTTTTCAGATAAATACTTTAGCCAAGTTTAGTGTTTTGTTCTTCCCTCATATTTAAGACTTTTAAAAGATATAAAATATTTTCCGCATATTTTGATGGTTTAATCAAACTTTTAGGGTCAGTAAAAATCAAACATCACTGTTCAATGTTAATGTAAAAATGCCATATTATCCATATTTTCGGTGGACTGTAAATAAATGCCAGTCATAAGATGTTACGTGTACATATTAACATTTGATACATATATATATTTAAAATAGTCATGTGTCCTCATGTTTTTTCAGTAGATTTAAATGATATTTAGCTTTTATTACTGTGAACTGATTATTTATATTTCAGTCTTTATCCTAGAAACCGCACAGATATACAGACACATGTCTATGCATCTGCATTGTGAATATCAGCTTTGCTTGAACCCTTTATTAAAACACGAGCGATCCTGGCGTTCTGAAAACCTATTTAACACTTAAATGACGAAACTGAAATTAAGTTTTAGTTCACTTCAGAATTAAAATTTCCTGATAATTTACTCTCCTCCACGTCATCAAAGATGTTCACGTCTTTCTTTCTTCAGTGGAAAAGAAATGAAGGTTTTTGAGGAAAACACTCCAGGATTTTCTCCATATAGTGACTTCAATGGAGTCCAACGGGTCGAAGGTCCAAATGTGAGTTTCAGTGCAGCTTCAAAGTCTCGACACGATCCAGCCGAGGAATAAGAGTCTGATCTAGACAAACCAGCGGACATTTATAACTAAATAAACATGTACTTTTTAACCACAAATGCTGGTCTTGCACGTCCACGACTTCACACATTACGTAATCATGGTGGAAAGGTCAGGAAGTTCAAAACTTCAAACTTCATAATCGTCCGACATCGCTGTCTTACCTTTTATTTTTATTTATTTTTGTAAATGGCGTTTGTCTTAGTCTTTGCAAGTTCTCTTAGTAAACACTAGATCTGTTCTTACGCCTATGTCACGCTTGACCTTTCAACCTGATTACGTAATGTGTGTCGCATCACAGCTCGTGCAAGACCAGCATTAGTGGTTAAAAGTATACAAATGTTTATTTAGTAATAAATGTGCGCTGGTTTGTCTAGATAAGACTCTTATTCCTCGGCTTGATCGTGTCGAGACTTTGAAGCTGCACTGAAACTCACATTTGGACCTTCGACCCGTTGGACTCCATTGAAGTCACTATATGGAGAAAATCCTGGAGTGTTTTCCTCAAAAACCTTCATTTCTTTTCCACTGAAGAAAGAAAGACGTGAACATCTTGGATGACTAGGAAGTAAATTATCAGGAAATTAACTACTCCTCTAAGGATCTGACCTGTGTTGAGTTTGCTGTCCTGTAACAGACGTGGATGAAACTTCCCCATGGAAATATCTTTGAGATCCACTGAGATTTCCCCGCAGAACTGAGAAACCCGAGAAGACCCGGATGATTCTTTGGTGCTGTAATGGAGCATGATGGGACATTTGACGCAGCCTGAGGTTAATAAAGGAGCCAAATCAGTGACGGCAACCAGAGCAAGTGTTGATACGGGACAATCAGAGCGTCTGATCTTCTTCTCCTCATCAAACGGGCCGTGAGCAACACACACATCTGACTCCGGGAATTGCAGGATCTTAGTGTTTATAACGGGAGAATCCACGACTGAAACGCTCATATTAATTACAGACCTGCAGGAAGAGACAAAGCTGTTATTATATGTCTTGATATTGATGCATTTAATCTGCAAATCATCAATTTATCAGATTATCGGCATATTAGAATGATTTCTGAAGGATCATGTGACACTGAAGACTGGAGTAATGATGCTGAAAATTCAGCTTTGATCACAGGAATAAATTACACTTTACTATATATTCACATATTAGAAAACAGCTGATTTACATTCTAATCATATTTCACAATTTTTACTGTATTTCTGATCAAATAATTGCAGCTTTGGTGAGCAGACTTTCAAAAACATTAAAAAAATCTTACCGACCCCAAACTTTTATACAGTAGTGTAAATAAAAAAAAGATTAAATCTGATTCATCCTTTAGTGAAAATCATTTAAGAAAATGCCTTGATTATCATTCTTAGGATTGATTTCTAAAGACATACGTGTTATTTGTGGGTTTCAGAACGACACCAACGATCAAACTCTGTCCAATGACTCTCTGCCAAACTCTGTCCACTTTCAGAAGAGCTTCAGCACATTCAGTGTCCATCCCATCATGCAACACATCCAAGACATCAAGCTCTTCATCTCCAGCATCATCATCTTCATCCCACAGAGAAACGAGCCCTTCCTGCGGCACAATCACAGACAAACCGGATCTAAAAAGTGTGTTCAAGCATTGACTTTAAATTTCAGCACTTTTTAAAGAGGACCTATTCTGCTTTTTTCCCATGTTCATCTTTCTTTAGTGTGTAATGTTGCTGTTTGAGCATGAAAAAATACCTCCATTACAACAAGAAACAAATAGCCTGGGAAAACCCAGACAACTTCTGGCAAATTTAGATTTGCTCTGAAAGTTAGTCTGGCAAAGAGCTCATTCAAACCCATTTCCAATCCGTCGAAATCGCGGCACCAATCAGAAACGTTGGGGCGGGCTTTACACGATGACGACAGCGCTGGGATTTTGAAGCAGATTACAGATTAGCCTACATTACAAAGATGGATGCCGCCGTCGAACATCACTCGTTCGAATCAGCTATCGCGTCTGTTTTAAGCGATTTGAACGTTTCCTTTTTGTTAAAAACCGAGCAAAGAACAACACTCGCGGAGATGTTTCACCGCTGCTCTGCATACGTCATCTCCTTCATCGCTCTGATTGGTTTTAGGTCTATCCGCGACATCCGTTGGTGACGCCCCTCTGGAAATGATTTGTCTATGACGCTTTGCCAGATCCTAACTCAGTTACAACTGAGAATGGTCTGGTTTTAACCAGGCTAAGAAACAAAGTCTCTTTCCAGAACCTTCACTGTCTCTGTTGTTCAGTGGTGCATCAAACATCACGACCTTCCAGAACCAACATTTTTTTTTCTTTCATTTTTTCAGAAAGCAAAATTTTAGTTTTTTAGCTTTTAGTATGAATATGTTAAGTCTACTTCATAAATTGTATGAAAATTGTTGAAGTAATGGTTCAGATCACTCAAACCACATATGGAAATGAAGCCGCCCTTATATGTGCAGTGATGGAGTCTGGTGTTCACCTAGTGGAAGCGTTCGGTACTGCGCCCACACACACTCTCACTGAAAGCTCATTTTATGAGATATCAACCTTAAATTTGAAACACAACTTGATCAGATTTTTGGCTTCGATTGATTTTCTTGCAGTTTTGGAGTCCAACATGTTTTGAAAATATATATTTCTTATAAAATATGAATAATTAAACTTTTACATTGTACATTTTCAGAAACTCAAACTTCTATAACTTTTTTTCTATTTCACTTTCTTAATTTACTTCACTTCTACAAAAATCTGCCTAATGTCTTCTTTAAAACATACATCTGTATTCCAAAGCATTCTTGAATTATAACCATTTAAGTTGGAATGTGCATTTTCATGTCTATTCAAAAAAGGAGGGGTGACACTTAAAGGGTTAAAGGGGTTTTATTATGATTTTTAACATTTTCATCTGTGTAGTGTTGCTGTTTGAGCATTAAAAAGTGAGTTATTCTCTATATCAGTGTCAGTGTTTCTGAACTCCTGAAACGCCTCCATTGTATATTGAGTTTCTTCCGGGAACGAACACGTCACAATATTCCTCATTATAATAATTAATATGCAGAATAAAGGGGCGGGGCCTGGTTGAGTTAGTTAGTAGTGTGTTAAACTGGCGGTTATGGTAAGGGGCGGGACATTTCCCAAACACACTCGAAGCGCTCGACCAATCACAACACACTGATCCAGCCGACCAATCAGAGCACAGTGTGCTTTTCAGAAGGAGGGGCTTCATAGAGACAGGAAGTAAACAGAGCGTTACTGACAGACTGGGAAGAGAGGAGCCACAACAATGGAGAATATGAGGAAAATAATCAACATTCTAGTAGAGCCTGAAAACACTTTATAATAGGTCCATTTTACTATGAGAGTTGAAGAACCTGTTCTGGAGGGAATATCACATGTTCTCTTCCTGATACCAGGTCAGTCAAGGCCACTAATGACTGTAGTATGAGTCTGTCTTTGACCTCCACGTCTCTCTGAAGGTCTTCAAGGAAGTTCATGCCGCTCTAAAGTCAGAACAAACCAATAACAACAGCAGAGAGGGAGACATTTGAGAGTTATATCTCAATGCATATCTAAAAACAAATTAAAATGCATATTTAGTTATGCACTTAGTATTGGAGGAATGGAGAAAAAGCACCGAAAGTGCATATGATATATAGTGCACAAATCATATGCACTTTTGGTGCTTTTTCTCCATTCCTTCAATACTAAGTATACTTTGCGTAAAGAAAAGACACACTGGTTATTTGTTAGTCTAAAACCATCATAAAAAGCATGCAAAAAAAAAAAAAAAAATCACACGTGAACAACATGTGTGTCAAATCATCACATGACTTCAGAAGACTTGGAATATGCTTGGTCATATATGACACTTTCATTGTACAAAACTTTTTTGGAGCTTGTATGAAATGCTTTTACAATGCAACTTCAAGTGCATAAGTAAAAACAATTGTACTTAATTTTTAGTTTTTAGAAATTGAGATATGCATTTTAATTACTGTGTTCTTTTTGGAGCTTTTGGACCAGGTTATTATAGTTGAATAAAAAAATAATAAACTTTAACAGATAAAATAAAATATGGGAAAAAATAATTATTTTATTTCAGCTTAATCAGCTAGTTGCCATTTAAACATTTTTTAATTTTCATTCAGTTTAACTCGATGTACTAAAATTACTAACATAAAAATTACTAAAACTATAGACATTAAAAGACAAAACCTAATAAAATGGCAAAAACACAACAATAAAATAAAAAGTTTTTTTTAATACAAACTATGGTAACTTTACAAGTTCCATTTGTAAAGTTATACAAACTTTACAAATGTTTAAGTTTTTGTAAAGTTCTCATTTGATAACATTAGTTAATGCATTACCTAACAATGATCAATATAGTTTTACAGCGTTTATTAATAATAAAATGCTCATGTTCACATTAGCTCACAGTGCATTAACTAATAACAGGTACAACTTTGGATCTTAAAAGTAAATGTTTAAATTAACATTAAGATTAATAAATGCTGTAGAAATATCGTATTTCATGTTAATTAAAGAAACCTTACTGTTAAGTGTTACCACAAATATTAATAAAAACTATGATACTAAAATAATGTTAGAGAAAATTAAAAAATTATGTGAAATAACAGCATACCGGTTGCTTGAGCAATTTTTATATCTATTTTAGAAGAAAGAAAACTCATTAAGAGTCTATAAGAAAAAGCATTTTATTGGTTCCCACCATTTTATGGATTTAGTTTCAATTAATTTGGTTTTAATTCAATTTTATGAATTAAACAGCTCGTAAATGTACTTTATCACTAGAAAAATGTATCCTTGTATAGAAAGGGTTCTTTAAAATCGAGTCTAGAAGCCTAGAGTTGTATCCAGAACCGCACTGAAGCTTTATTTGGTCAGTAGAGTTAAATTACCTGCAGTCTGGACTCTAATGCTTGAAGCGTGAGGAGAAAGTTCTCCTGCGCTGTGTCTGATGTGTTCAGGACGGCACCGTCTGATCGCCCACACTGCAGAGCATTTACAGTTTTAACACAGAGCAGATTCATTTATTTCATAGAATGCATTTAACTCTAATGTCAGTTTCTTGTACTTTATCACATTGTTAATTTGTGACACAATCTGGAGACAGAAAGTCACATAATTGCATGTTTTTGTGTTTGATTGCACATAATATTGCTGCTGAATAATGATTTCATAGAGAGCAGTCGTTTAATAACACATTCTGATTCATATTCTGTCAAAGTTATGAACAAACATTCTTCCAGCAAAATTATTAGAATGCTCCTTCAGTTTTCTGGTCTTTAATAATGTTCTCATGTTAAAACGTTATTTATACATTTTTCATAGAACTTTTTTAAATGTTCAGAATGTTCATTATCATGATTGCAAAATTATATATTGGAATAGTCCCCCTGTGTTGAAAATCCAGCTTTTAATGTTGTTTATATGTCTATGTGGTGTTTTTAATATGCTTTAAGACAAACCATGTGTAAATTCATAAGTCGACAGCATTGCTGAGTATTTTCTCCTTAAAACTGCAGTGAACCAAAGACAGTCACAAAAACACGGTTTGAAATCGCTGGTGTTTCTGACGTCACAAACTACCTTGTAACCAATCAGATCAACGTGTGATCGTCAACCAGTGGATCTCTGAGTGAGTGGAGGCGGGGCTCATTTGCATATTCATAGAACCACGCATACTAAATGAGGCAAGGGTGTCGAGTTACATTCAAGATATTTTAAGACATGAAGAAATTTATTTTCAAGGAAAAAACTATTAAATATGTCATTTTGGTGATTAAAGATGAGTTTTAAGGGATAAAATGATCAACTATAGGGGGACTTTAATAAACGTCAGAGCATTCGATCAAACTCTACAGAGGCTAAACAAGTGGAATGTGCAATATTAATGTTGCGTTATGAAGCAAAAGCTTAAGAATGAAACCGTTGACAGACACCATCTGGTAAAAAATTTTTTTAACAATTAAATTGCCAACAGAATGAAAGCCTATTAACAAAGATTGCATCATTTTATAGTTAAATGGCCCTGGGATTAAAAATTGCATTTTTAATGGGTTTCAATGGGGACATTTTTTGTCTTTAAGGTCCTGAGTGGAACTATTTTGTGTTTCTAGTACAAAATGGATTTATTAAAGGAAATGGGGGTGAAATAGTAAAATTCCAATAAAAATACACACCTGTGCCAAACTTTAGGCAAAATTATCATAAACAAAACAAAACTGAAGAAGACAAAAATTTCCCACAAGGGTTAATAAATGTCAGAGCATTCGATCAAACTCTATAGGATGTGTAATATAAATGTTGTGTTATGAATTAAAAGCTTAAGAAGGAAACCATTGACGCACAGAATAAGTGACGGCGCACAGATCGGTGAGCGTGAAGTTTCTGAGCAGATCTCCCGGAGGATTCTGGTCCGGGAACACGAGCAGCATCTGATCCGAGCCGCATCTCACGAAGTCGTCGACGAGCAGCAAACACACTCCTGTGCAACACCACGCCACCTGACACACACACACACACACACACACACACACACACACACACACACACACACACACACACACACACACACACACACACACACACACACACACACACACACACACACACACACACTTCAAGAAACTGAAATAGCAGAAAGAATGAGGCTTAATGTTTTGAAGTACCACTTTATATGTATTCATTCACACACACACACACACACACTCAAAAGTTTTGGATCAGTAAGATTTTTAATGTTTTTAAAAGAAGTCTCTTCTGCTCATCAAGGCTGCATTTATGTGATAAAAAAAAATGTAATATTGTGAAATATTATGACAATTTAAAATCAGCTGTTTTCTATGTGAATATATAGTAAAGTGTAATTTATTCCTGTGATCAAAGCTGAATTTTCAGCATCATTACTCCAGTCTTCAGTGTCACATGATCCTTCAGAAATCACTATAATATGATGATTTGATGATCAAGAAACATTTATGATTATTATCTGAGTTGAAAACATTTTATTTTTCAGGATTCTTTGATGAATAGAAAGTTCAAAAGAACAGCATTTATTTGAAATAGTATCTTTTGTAACATTATAAATGTATTTACTGTCAGTTTTGATCAGTTTAATGCGTCCTTGATGAATAAAAGTATTAATTTCTTTTCCCCCCAAAAATCTAATAAAAATTCTTACTGAGCAATAACTTTTGAACGGTAGCGTTTTATGTTACAAAAGCTTTCCATTTTAAATAAATGCTGTTCTTTTGAACTTTCTATTCATCAAAGAATCCTGAAAAATAAAATGTTTTCAACATTGATAATAATCATAAATGTTTCTTGAGCATCAAATCATCATATTATAGTGATTTCTGAAGGATCATGTGACACTGAAGACTGGAGTAATGATGCTGAAAATTCAGCTTTGATCACAGGAATAAATTACATTTTACTATACAGGTCCTTCTCAAAAAATGAGCATATTGTGATAAAGTTAATTATTTTCCATAATGTAATGATAAAAATTAAACTTTCATATATTTTAGATTCATTGCACACCAACTGAAATATTTCAGGTCTTTTATTGTTTTAATACTGATGATTTTGGCATACAGCTCATGAAAACCCAAAATTGCGGTCTCAAAAAATTAGCATATCATGAAAAGGTTCTCTAAACGAGCTATTAACCTAATCATCTGAATCAACTAACTAACTCTAAACACCTGCAAAAGATTCCTGAGGCTTTTAAAAACTCCCAGCCTGTTTCATTACTGCACAACGAGAAGAGGTGACCGGACCCTGAGGAAGATTGTGGAGAAGGACCGATTCCAGACCTTGGGGACCTGCGGAAGCAGTGGACTGAGTCTGGAGTAGAAACATCCAGAGCCACCGTGCACAGGCGTGTGCAGGAAATGGGTTACAGGTGCCGCATTCCCCAGGTCAAGCCACTTTTGAACCAGAAACAGCGGCAGAAGCGCCTGACCTGGGCTACAGAGAAGCAGCACTGGACTGTTGCTCAGTTTTGCATGTCATTCGGAAATCAAGGTGCCAGAGTCTGGAGGAAGACTGGGGAGAAGGAAATGCCAAAATGCCTGAAGTCCAGTGTCAAGTACCCACAGTCAGTGATGGTCTGAGGTGCCATGTCAGCTGCTGGTGTTGGTCCACTGTGTTTTATCAAGGGCAGGGTCAATGCAGCTAGCTATCAGGAGATTTTGGAGCACTTCATGCTTCCATCTGCTGAAAAGCTTTATGGAGATGAAGATTTCATTTTTCAGCACGACCTGGCACCTGCTCACAGTGCCAAAACCACTGGTAAATGGTTTACTGACCATGGTATTACTGTGCTCAATTGGCCTGCCAACTCTCCTGACCTGAACCCCATAGAGAATCTGTGGGATATTGTGAAGAGAAAGTTGAGAGACGCAAGACCCAACACTCTGGATGAGCTTAAGGCCGCTATCGAAGCATCCTGGGCCTCCATAACACCTCAGCAGTGCCACAGGCTGATTGCCTCCATGCCACGCCGCATTGAAGCAGTCATTTCTGCAAAAGGATTCCCGACCAAGTATTGACTATTGAGTGCATAACTGAACATAATTATTTGAAGGTTGACTTTTTTTGTATTAAAAACACTTCTTTTATTGGTCGGATGAAATATGCTAATTTTTTGAGACAGGAATTTGGGGTTTTCATGAGCTGTATGCCAAAATCATCAGTATTAAAACAATAAAAGACCTGAAATATTTCAGTTGGTGTGCAATGAATCTAAAATATATGAAAGTTTAATTTTTATCATTACATATGGAAAATAATGAACTTTATCACAATATGCAAATTTTTTGAGAAGGACCTGTATATTCACATAGAAAACAGCTGATTTACATTGGAATAATATTTCAGAATTTTTACTGTATCAAATAAACACAGCCTCAGTGAGCAGAAGAGACTTTTTAAAAACATTAAAAATCTTACAGATCCAAAACTTGTGACTTGTAGTGTATATATATAAGTTTACTAGGTACCAAAATACACTGAAAACCAGCTTATTATTTAATGCATCTTTAACACAAACCTGCATTAGACATAAAACTGACAAGTTGAACTCAAGTTTGTGTGTAAACGTTCCTCTTACAGGACGTCTCTGGAAAGAGCTCCTGGATTAGCATACGCGCGATGCATCGAGAAAGATAATATATAATCTGACATTTTCTGCTGCTTTGAAATGTTCTGGTGGAAACGCTAACCTTTAAATGCAAGTCCTGCGAGCAGGTTTTAAAAGTAAATCCTGTACAGTAAACTCCTGTGCTGTGATTGACAGGACAAACTCTCAAAGAACACAGTCTGCTTATGTTTATCGTTTATTAAACAGGTCGAAGCTCTTAAGAAGCTGCATTTCGGGATGCATTTTTGGCCGAAAGATGACTTAAAATTATTTAAAATGAGACAAAAAAAAGCTAAACCATCTAAGAATGGAGATTACATCATGCTCCTTATTTTAATTTGTAACCTCTACGACTGACATTTTTATTTTGGTCTTTTATTTTATGTTCCAGGGTTTTGGAAAACCTAGACAATGCATGACGGGATTTCAAAAGTGTGATTTCTAGACCTAAAAAAGTCATAAAAAAAAAAAAAATCGTAAATATTTCTGATATTGGCTGATACTAATAATAAAAAAATAAATAAAATAAAACCAAACCCCACAAAGTTATAAAAATAAATAAATAAATGGCTAAAAATAACCAAATAAATTAGTAATAATACAATAAATAGACATAAAAAACTAAATAAAAGTAACAGATAAATAAAAATATAAAAAAGTATTGTGTACCTTCAAGTATAAAAACATGATTTAATAATAAAATAATAGTAATAATAATAAAACATTACATTCCATGTTACCAGAAATAATAATATTTTTGTTTAGTATTGTATAATTTTAATAAGGTTAAAACCGATTTTAAGTACCTTATCCTGTAATATGAATTAAAATTATTTTATTTTATTATTTTAATATATATTTTTAATTCAAGTTCCTGTAAATATAAAAACCGTTTTATTTCAAATTAATTTTTATTGTATTTTTTCTTATCAAAAAAAATTTAATTTTGCAAAAATATACAAGCTATAAGCATTTCTTCTCTGATGACGAGGGCGGGGCTATAACCTGTCAATCACATGAGATGCACCAATAGAAAACCACAACCATCCAATCAAGCCCCGCCCACATTTTTCTCTTGTTCCAGAAGCGTTTCACTTGGATATACGACACTATAGAGAAATAAAGACGATCCTAACTAATGTTTTATAGGCCTATTACATCTTATGAAAAGGGAAATAATATATCACCTTTAAAGGGGTCATTGGATGCAAAATTCACTTTTATATGGTGTTTGCATATAAATGTGTCTTTGCAGTGGTTTTTTTTAGTCCTCAAAAAGCCTAAACACTCTCAATAATCAAACCGTTTGGATTTTCAGAGCAATATGATATCATATTGCTCATTCTCCGCCCACGACCGCTGTCCCATATTTCCCATAGTAGCATATTTCCCGTATTAGCATATTTCCTATAGTAGCATATTTCCCATATTAGCATATTTCCCGTATTAGCATATTTCCAGTATTAGCATCCCATATTAGCATATTTCCCGTATTAGCATATTTCCCATATTAGCATCCCATATTAGCATATTTCCGCCCTCAGCCATGTGTAGACTGTAAAAAGGGTGCTATTTTACACAACCATTGACGAATTTTAACCAAAGTATGTTCCAAACTTTACATGAAGATCCTAAAGAATCGCACCAACTTGTGGAAAACAGGCATCCGATGACCCCTTTAACACTTCTAAATCCCAAATAATCGCTCACCTGGAAAGTGTCGCTCCACACGGCGCAGACGTTCCCCTGACTGAAGCTCACGACGACGAGACACTCGTTCCTCAGCGTATGAACCGTCTGAACGCTCAGCGGATGCTCGTACGGAAGAGCGCACACATCCCGCGGGAATCCGTTCTCAAAGCGAACCAGTTGTTTCGTGCTCGTGGCCGCCAGAACACGTGACTTAAGCGATCCGCCATCTTCCTCCGCGGAGAGAACCATCATGCACTGCATCACAGAGACGTAAGCGTTCGGCACGAAACACGCGGCGGCACGGCGTTCGTCTTCGATGAAATAAAGTGTGTTTTTCTCACCAGACGGGTCATTCGTAGTGCCATGAATCACTAGTTTTCTTTTATGAAAAGGAAGTTCGCCAATAAACTTGATCGATTCGAAGGGAATCGGGACTTCTTTTACACCGCCGCTCTGCGACGACACATAAAAAACTGAGTTTTCATAACTCCAAATCAACGTGGGACCCTGCAATATTGAAATATGCTCTCTAATCTCGTACGGTAACGCAAACTCAACACGAATCTTTCCTTCGTTGGAAGCACATATGGAGTAAAGCATGTATTTAAAAGCTGATGTCCTTTTCTTGCATATTTTCAGTAAAACACACGGCACTTTTTGTCTCAGTTGCACATCGTGTGCAGAAGCGCAGTGAACGATGTCCGTCTCTGAAGAGCTTTCTTTGTGTATCAGGTGTGTTTTATGATCTGTAACGGAGAAGCTTTGCAAGGTTTTATCGAAGGAAAGATGGAGGAATGAAACTTCTGAGCCTTTGCGATGATCTCGGGTTTTTGAGCTTAAACTCTTGCACTGGAACGCTAGCACTTCTCCCCCGAACGAGAGCATCGACACGCGCCGCTCCGCTGCCATCGTCTTATGAGTCGAAACGCCACTCCAAAGATAAGCTGGAGGGAAAAGAAGAGAAAACACACTTGAAACTTTAACATGGAAAACGACACATTTATATCGGCCGATATACAGTCAAAGCAAAAATTATTCAGTCACCAGATATATATTTTTTCACTAGTGTGTGCAGGACACTATAGTTCATTTATGTAAGTGAGGAGAGCAAAATAAAGTAAACTGTGATATATTTTACCCAAAAAATTCTTCATACAGTGACTACCAGTAAAATTTATAAATATTTGGGACCAAAAATGATTGGGACACTTTGAGCTGATCATGTTTTCTGAAGTGTTTTTTCTTTAATAACTAATGCACCTTTTTACACCACAGACTGAACAACATGAAGCATTGCTTGATAATTGGTTGAGCTAAACTGGTATTATCTAATTAATAGGATCTAACAGAAGGACGGACAAAACCAGTGAAATATCAACTGATTTAATAACTCTGAGTTCTTGTCATATTTTATTACCATTTTCTAAACTATAGCGAATAAACTGATAATGTGAGAAATGTTGAAGGTGTCTGAATACATTTTGGTTTGACTGTTTATTTTTAATGTTATCGTTATCAGCTTCATAAGAAAATTTGGCCGATATCTTAAAGCTAATAAATAGTGTATTATTTCCTTCAGCTGAGACTCTTCAGATTCAACATGATGGTTTTGAATTGCTTGAAATATGATTGGAATCACTTCAAAAAGGAAGATACAGTTCAGTGCAACACAAGTCTGTCATATCGGCTACATAAAATTATCATGAAACATTATAATTGTGTGTTTGTGACGTGGCTTTTAATGGTGAGACTTTTGTTTTTGTAATCAGGCTCTCAAAAATGACATAAAAATTTGGATTTAAATTTATAATATATCGGTTATCAGCTTTCAAATATAAAGAATAATCGGTATCGGCCAATATTTTCAATTAGCTGCATCCCAAGTGTATAACACTGATAATGATGAACTCAAAGTTTGGATCATTTGGTTGAAATCTTGAAAGGAGTTCATGTGAAGTTCACTGTTTTTATGTTGAGTATCATATTTGATATAAGGCTTTTATGGCTCATATAGTGAGAATATGAAGGAAAAAACAGCTTGGTTTAATTAAAAAATATGCAATTTGCTGCAGATGCTGATATTTATATGAAATTCTGATGCTTGTAATCTAAAACAACGAGATCTTTATAACAGTATAGCATAAAATGCATATAATATCAATATCTGCCAATTAAATGTCTTAGATGATTGAAATGCTTAGTTTTCAATGATCAAAGCTCTGTAGTTTTAAAACAAAATGCAATGCAATACAATGATGAACAAATAAACTTAAGAGACTTTAAAATTTAACATTGAAAATATAGAATATTTAACATACTATATGCACTATTAAGCTAGTTAAAAGTGTTTATATACATGGTTTCTACAGAATTTTTTTTAATTAGTTTCAATTAGTTTGTAACTGATTTACAGTGAAGTTGTGCCTTTAATGTTAATATGGAAACCAATTTCTTCTACATAAGAAAATAAAATCATTCTTTTGTAAATCATAATTATGATATGAAAAGTCGAAATTACATACCAAGTCAAAATTATGACAAAATGTTTTAATTATGATTTACTATGTCGTAATTTCGACTTTTCATCTCATAATTGACTTAAGTAGGCCCTATGTCAATTTATGTGGCTTAGTATGTCATAATTTCGACTTTTCATCTCATAATTGACTTAAGAATGTCATAATTTCGACTGTCCATGTTATAAATGTGGCTTAGTATGTCATAATTTCGACTTTTCATCTTTGACTTATGTCATAATTTCGACTTTCGATGTAATGAATATGACTTAGTATGTGATATTTTCAACTTTCGATGTTATAAAAATGGCTTAGTATGTAAATTTCGACTTTGTGTTATAAATATGACGGAGTATGTAATAATCTCGACTTTTCATCTCATAATTGACTTCGCATGTCATAATGTCTACTTTCTGTTAATAATTATTATGACTTAGTATGTCATCATTTCAATTTTCGATGTTATGATTGACTTAGTATGTCAATTTCGACTTTTCATCTCATAATTGACTCAGTATGAACTAATTTAGACTTTTTGTGTCATATTGGTTTACAAAATAATGCTTATTCCCCTCATTTGGCGGAAATGGGCTTCCATGTGATACAACATATGATACACTATTAAATCCCGGAATTAATATATGACAAAACTGGTTTCATACTGTACCTCTGCATGACTCTCACACACTGTTTTACTCTGGAACGAATATGTGTGTATATTATTCTCAAACGCTTCTTCTCTTCCTCAAAGGGCCCGCGTATTTGCGGCACGTCACGTTTTCCGGGTATCTCTTAAAGAAACAGTGCTACAGTTCAATCACCGTTTCACAAATAAGTGATGTTGTCATATGCTTTTACTGTTTTTAGATTGTGCACATGATGCAATCATTTGCCTTTAATTGCCAGAGGACATCAGAGGAACTTTATCTTGCTGCAAAAGCCTGTTCAAAGGTTAGTTTGACATCTCCGAACCAACATGGCGTAATCCTGCGTCCAGTTTCATACAGTCTGCGGTCTATTCCACTGAAGACCAGGCCACTGCTGACTGACAGTGCGCACCATCATGGCGGAGGCAGGACAGACGGAATCAGAGCAGGTAATCAGACAGCTAACGTTAAACAAAACAAGCATTACGCGTTTTATTCTCATCTGAAACGGATTTATTAATAATATTTCGCTCTCTCCAAAAGGACATCGAGAGCAAGATCGAAGACACACGACAGAGGTTTAAAAGCGAGTATGTTGAGGGTGAGTTAGCAGTACGCTAAGTTCTCAAGCTTCACAATAACATTCATCACAGAAGTCTTGTTCTCATAATTGCTTATTAATTCAGATATTAAATATGAAAAAGTATCCACATTGACATTTAGGACTTTTGAGGATCACGTGTCATCCATTATAAGAGCAGATGTTTAATATTTGATATCACAGCTGTTGGATTCAACTGTCAGTCAGAAATCAAAATTCATGTTTTAATCATAATGTTGATTTTTGTTTTGCTGTTGTAAAAGTAGCACTAGTGAGGAATAAGTAGCAATACGTGAAAAAAGTCAGTCTTACAGTCTTTGCATATATTGTTTTATGACATTTCCTGGGATGTAGTATGAAAATATACTCTCATGTAACGTTGGTATTTTAAAACATTTCCTTATAGTGTTATAACCAGGTTAACTTGTATTGTGCAGTGTCAGAGTAGTGTGTTTAAAATAATTTATTGCTTTAACCCCTTAGCTGTCATCCCCCTTTTGATAATTGACATTAAAATGCACTATACAAACTTAAATGGTTGTAATTCAAGAATGCTTTGGAATACAGACCTAAGTTTGGTCTTGTTTTAAAGAAAACAATCAGCAGATTATTACTGAAGTGAAAGCACTTCAAAAAATTAAAGTATGAAAAAGTTATGGAAGTTAAAATTTACAGTAAATCAAATATACTTTATCAATATTTTTTTTTATATAAAATAAATATTTTACAAAATATTTTTTAGTATAAAATTACTATAAAATGAAAGCTAAATATCTAACCAAGTTGTGTTCCAAATTTGAAGTTGATATCACAAAAATTGATGTTCCCATGAGATTTTGTTTAGGCGTTGTACCAAAAATAGCCACCGGGTGCCATTGAATTCCATTGAATCTAATTGTATGTATTCTGCCATAACAAATTAATAAATTTCTATCCAAATATCATTTTTGTTACTAAAAATGGAACCTTGAGACTCAGACCTTTCTGACAATATGTGTTTTGTCAAGATTAGAAAAGTTTTTGATAAAAAATTATGAAAGATGATGCCCAAAAGGGGAGGAGCCTAATACAAAAATACCGTTTCTATGGTAACGCAACGTCCAATTTCAAAACGGTTTTCACAGGATGAATTCTGAGTTCGGAAGCTTTTAAATGATACCTAATTTATAATTTATGATTTTGACCTAATTTATAATAATGATAAAAAATAAAAATGTATATATATAATATATATTATATTTTTTAGAGGACTTTTTACTTTACTTTTTCAAATATTATTTCATCTTTTTTTATTGACAAATACTAGATTATGTTTTATTATGAACTTTTAGCATTAAAAACCAAAGTTTAAATTTTTAAAAGTGTGTGTGTTGACTTTTTGTGACAAAGGTCAGAAACTCCTGTTATGACGTAGATTTTTTGAGGCGCACTCTTGTCAAAAATTCATATATTACTGTTCCTACATAATTTGTAATAAAAAAATAGTGCAAAAATATCTATTTAGGAGTCTTAGACCTTTCCAACGATATATAGTTTGTCATGATTAAATTAGGATTTAATAGTAATATATTGAATTAAAGTTAGGCGTCCCGCTAGCGGGACGGTGACACTTAAGGGGTTAATTAATGCAAAGCTAAATTTTAAAGTATATTAAAAAGAAAACCATTATTTTAAATTGTAATAATATTTCACAATATTACTTTTTTTCCTGTATTTTTTTATCAAATAAATGCAGGCTTGATGAGCAAAATGTTTCCAAACTTTTGATCGGTGCTGTGTGTGTGTGTGTGTGTGTGTGTGTAAAATAAATAGCCATGCACTGATATGAACATTTTGGCCGATCAATCTAAATTCAAATTTTTATACATTTTGAGTGCCTGTTTACAAAAACAAAAGTCTCACCATTAAAAGCAATGTCCCAAGCACACATTATAATGATGTTTTCATTATAATTTTATGTAGCCAATATGACAGACTTGTGTTGCACTGAACTGTGTTTTCCTTTTCAAAGTGAATTCAATCATATTTGAAGCAATTCAAAACCATCATGTTGTACAACAGTGTGAATCTGAAGTGTCTCAGCTGAAGGAAATAATACACCAGCTTTAATATATCAGGCAAATTTTCTTATTGGGCCGCTAACGATATTAAAAATGAACATATCGTCCGATACCGATATGGTGGCCCGCCGATATATCCTGCATCCTTAAAAATAAATATATTTATATATTTTTAAATATATTATATGCTTGGGACATTACTTTTAATGGTGAGACTTTTGTTTTTGTAATCAGGCACTCAAAATGTATATAAAAATTTGGATTTAGATTTATCGGCCAATATATCGGATTTCAAATATAAAGAATTATCGGTATCGGCCAAAATTTTCATATCAGTGCATCGCTATTTATTTACACACATACATATACATACAGCACCGGTCAAAAGTTTGGAAACATTACTAATTTTAATGTTTTTGAAAGACGTCTCTTATGCTCATGCAACTAATTGAAACCCTGCTGTGCTTTCTCTAACTCAATCTCACAGAGTCTCAAGATAAATATGACGGTAGAGACGTGGAGAAGCTTCTCCGAGATGATGCTCTGGTGGAAGGATACCTCACATGGAGACACTTCGTTGTGGACGACACCTTAAAGATGATCGACGAGAGCTTCCAGTGGAGGAGAGAGTTTCAGCTCAACGGTGTGTGTGTGTGTGTGTGTGTGTGAGATGCTTTTTCACAGAAACAGACTGAAATGAGGAAGTTACTCACATGACAGTTCCTGTTGCGAATCTCGTGAAAGACAAACATGTCCTGGCCACATCTACCAAAAAGAAAATTCAACATATTTTCGGACTAATGTGATCTTTTGCAGTGTGAAATAATTTTAATGACAGTTTCTGTGTTATGAGATAAAGTCGAAATTGACATACTTCGTATGTACATCTTTCTGTTATAAATGACTCATCTTTTTTCTTTAGGTCATGTTCCAAGAACGTTCAAGCTGGCAGTTATAAAACCTCTTATTAAGAAACCACAATTAGATCCAAATAACCTAGCAAATTACAGACCCATTTCGAATCTTCCATTTATGTCAAAAATATTAGAAAAAGTTGTGTCCGCTCAACTCGGCTCTTTCTTGCAAGAAAACGACATCTATGAAAAGTTTCAGTCTGGATTCAGGCCACATCATAGCACTGATTGTTAGAATCACAAATGATTTACTTTTAGCTTCGGACCAAGGCTGTATCTCAGTACTAGTTTTACTTGATCTTAGTGCTGCGTTCGATACTATAGATCACACAATACTCTTAGATCGACTACAAAATTACACTGGTGTTCAAGGACAAGGATTAAGCTGGTTCAGGTCATACTTATCTGACCGCTACCATTTCGTCTACTTAAATGGAGAAAAATCGATTATAACTTCGGCAAACTATGGAGTGCCGCAGGGATCTGTGTTAGGCCCTTTATTATTCTCAATATATATGCTGCCACTTGGTAATATTCTAAGGAAACATGGAATTAGTTTCCATTGTTATGCTGATGACACTCAAATATATATTTCATCACGGCCAGATGAATACGCTAAATTATCCAAATTGACAGATTGTGTTAAAGATATAAAAGATTGGATGACGCATAATTTTCTTTTATTAAATCCAGACAAGACAGAGGTAATACTTATCGGTTCTAAAAACCGTCCACAAAACCTTTCACAGCACGACTTTAACATAGTAGGATGCCCTGTTACTTTATCCGCTACAGTAAAAGACCTGGGTGTTACATTAGACTGCAACCTGTCTTTTGAAAAGCATATTTCATATGTTACAAAAACTGCCTTTTTCCACCTTAGAAACATTGCTAAGCTACGTAATATGCTATCAGTCTCTGATGCAGAAAAGTTAGTTCATGCATTCATGACCTCGAGACTAGATTACTGTAATGCTTTATTAGCTGGTTGTCCTGCATCTTCAATAAACAAGCTACAGTTAGTCCAAAATGCAGCCGCTAGAGTTCTTACTAGATCAAGAAAATATGATCATATAACACCGATTTTATCATCACTTCATTGGTTACCTATAAAGTTCCGTATTAAATACAAGGTATTGCTTTTGACTTATAAAGCTCTAAATGGTTTAGCTCCAGTCTATTTAACGGATCTTCTATCGCCTTACAATCCATCGCGCTCTTTAAGATCACTAAATTCGAGGCTTCTGGTCATTCCTAGGATATCCAGATCCACCAAAGGAGGCAGAGCATTTTCACATTTAGCTCCGAAGCTCTGGAATAGCCTTCCTGATATTGTTCGTAGCTCAGACTCGCTCTCGCAGTTTAAAACTAGACTGAAGACGCATCTATTTAGCCAGGCATTCATATACATTTTTTATCTTACAGTTACTGTAAATTCGGCCTCTAGTTCATAAACGCCAGAGGAGAACTGGCCCCCGACTGAGCCTGGGTTCTCCCAAGGTTTTTTTTTCTCCATTGGGTCATCTGATGGGGTGTTAGGACACCATTAGGTCACTGGATGGAGTTTTTCGGTTCCTTGCCACTGTTGCCTTTGGCTTGCTCAGTTGGGGATATTCAAATTAATTAACCAATCATACCATTGATCAGCTCTACCAAACTTGGATGTCTTTTTTCCAGTAATAAACAAACATTGTTAAGTTGTTTTGATTGATACTGTGAAGCAGCTTTGATACAATCTGTATTGTGAAAAGCGCTATATAAATATATTTGACTTGACTTGACTTAGTATGTCAATTTTTGACTTTCTGTTAAAAATATGACTTAGAAAGTCAAAATTATGACATACTATGCTAAAAATATGACAATATGTCAATTTTGACTATCACATAATTGACTTAGTGAGTCATATTAATAACAGAATGTCGAAATTATGACATACTATGTTATAATTTCAACTTTTCATCTCATAATTGACTTTATTATAACATAGAAAGGTGAAATTATGACGTACTTATTAGTATGTCATAATATCGACTTGTCCAAACATGTCCTGGCCACATTTACCAAAAAGAAAATGTAACTTATTTTAGGACTAATACGATCTTTTGCAGTGTGAAATAATTTTAATGACAGTTTCCAACCCCATAAAAACTCTCTGAAATATGAGTGAAAACATTTATTGACCACTGTAATGATCAGTCCTGTAATACTGATCAATATAATTTTATTAATAATATTTTCCTTTTGATCCCAATGACAACATGAGTTCCTTATGGATGAATAGTGACTACATTTATAGAGATTTACAGAATGGCAATTGGATCATAAAGAAGCTGATTGTATGTAGTCTGAGCTCTGCTGCTGATCTCGAGCGACACAATCCTCTTCTTGTCTGTCTTTCGTCTTTAAATCCTTCAGTGTGTTAATTCAGTTATTTCAGCGTCATTTGTGCAACAAAGTAACTTTCATTGCTACCAAACCAAATCAGTCAGTGTTGATTTTCTCTTATCAAATGTTCACTGTTGCTAAACTGATAGTGTTGTGATGAGTCGAGAATGTGATGAATGAATGGTATTTAGTTTTGTTGTTCTTCCTGCTGTAGATCTGGCGGAGAACAGTATTCCCCGCTGGATGTTCGAGAGTGGGGCGGTTTACCTTCATGGATACGACAAAGAAGGGAACAAACTCTGTAGGTGGAGGTTAATCCTGCTTTGCATGTTATAAACGCCGTTATTAATTGCAATAAAACGTGCTTTCAGAAATTCAGTGGAAAAACGTTGTGGAAATCATGCCTAAATTACTTAAATAGATTTTTTTTACTGATTTACTTAATTTTGTATCTACTTGACTACAAAAACATACTACTACAACTTTTATTTTATATATGTATAAGAAAAAACACAAAATGACTTCGGCAATTATGCTATAAGGCTAACGATATATATATATAATTTTTTTTCTTTTTTTCTTAAAACACTTTTTTTCAACGCTTTCATGCCATTTCAGAGCAAGTAGATTGGAGTAAAAAATAAAATAAAAAATTATTTTAATTTATATATATACACACACGTATATAAGTTTTTTATATATATAATTTATTTTAGAAAAAATGCATATATTGTTAGTATAATTTTATAATTCAGTGCAACTTATAAAATATATATATATATATATATATATATATATATATATATATAAAATCATATTAAAATTCTAAATTATATAAGTGTATATACGCCAATGCATTTGTTGAACGCTAATTTAACATGCCAGAATAAAACCAGATTTAAGAAAATTCGTAGCGCCACTCGGCCAGGTGTGCAAAAACACTTATTTAAAAACTTCAATATTTCATACAAAACGCTTTGTGACATTTTGAAAAGCTGTGCATGGACTAAGGCCACTGGAAACATAATCATAACTTAAATTCGCTGCGCCATCTCTCATCACACGAGCGGAAGCGCTAACTGTTTGGATTTTGTTGTTTAAACGTGCATGTTGCATTTTTTAAATATAAGTATATATAAATATATATATATATATATATGCATAAATAGTATATATATATATATATATAGTATATATATGTGTGTGTATATATATATATATATATATATATATATATATATAGAGAGAGAGAGAGAGAGAAAAGCACTTCATTTACACAGACTGATTAATCGCATCTAACATAACGTGTGTGTATATATATATATATATATATAAATAAAATATATATACACACACACGCATATTATATATCACACAGTCTTAGTGTAAATGAAGTACTTTTATTACAAATGCAGCATTTATTTGCACTGAAGAAACAATAAATGAAATCCATCCGTCTGTATTTCTTCCCGTGTGTGTGTGTGTGTGTGTGTGTGTGTGTGTGTGTGTGATATAGTCTGGTTCAGAGTGAAACTCCACATGAAGGATGCCAAGACGACAGTGGATAAGAAGAGGTATGTGGCGTTCTGGTTGGAGCGCTACGCTAAGCGAGAGCCAGGAATGCCACTGACGGTCGTGTTCGACATGACTGAGTCCGGACTCAGTAATATAGTGAGTTATTAACTTTACTCCACATGCTCATAAAATAAAAACACCAAAATCAGGTCTAGAAATTTTTAAATACTGACAATGCTACACACAATCTGAACAAATAACTAGTGCTGGCAACAATTAAACGCATGCAAAATAAATTTTTGTGTTTACATAATATATGTGTAGTGTACTGTGTATAATTATTTTGTATATGCATGTATATATTGAAGACATATTGGCATATTTATGCATAATTTATATTACAGTAGTCAACATTTGAAGTGGATCAAAACTTTATCAAAGTTATACATGAATTTCGAACATTACACGTTCTTGACTTTTTTGATAATATAATGTAATATATAAATGTAATTTATGTAATGTAATGATAAAAATTAAACTTTCATATATTTTAGATTCATTGCACACCAACTGAAATATTTCAGGTCTTTTATTGTTTTAATACTGATGATTTTGGCATACAGCTCATGAAAACCCAAAATTCCTATCTAAAAAAATTAGCATATCATGAAAAGGTTCTCTAAACGAGCTATTAACCTAATCATCTGAATCAACTAATTAACTCTAAACACCTGCAAAAGATTCCTGAGGCTTTTAAAAACTCCCAGCCTGTTTCATTACTCAAAACCGCAATCATGGGTAAGACTGTCGACCTGACTGCTGTCCAGAAGGCCATCATTGACACCCTCAAGCAAGAGGGTAAGACACAGAAAGAAATTTCTGAACAAATAGGCTGTTCCCAGAGTGCTGTATCAAGGCACCTCAGTGGGAAGTCTGTGGGAAGGAAAAAGTGTGGCAAAAAACGCTGCACAACGAGAAGAGGTGACCGGACCCTGAGGAAGATTGTGGAGAAGGACCGATTCTAGACCTTGGGGTCCTGCGGAAGCAGTGGACTGAGTCTGGAGTAGAAACATCCAGAGCCACCGTGCACAGGCGTGTGCAGGAAATGGGCTACAGGTGCCGCATTCCCCAGATCAAGACACTTTTGAACCAGAAACAGCGGCAGAAGCGCCTGACCTGGGCTACAGAGAAGCAGCACTGGAGTACCCACAGTCAGTGATGGTCTGGGGTGCCATGTCAGCTGCTGGTGTTGGTCCACTGTGTTTTATCAAGGGCAGGGTCAATGCAGCTAGCTATCAGGAGATTTTGGAGCACTTCATGCTTCCATCTGCTGAAAAGCTTTATGGAGATGAAGATTTCATTTTTCAGCACGACCTGGCACCTGCTCACAGTGCCAAAACCACTGGTAAATGGTTTACTGACCATGGTATTACTGTGCTCAATTGGCCTGCCAACTCTCCTGACCTGAACCCCATAGAGAATCTGTGGGATATTGTGAAGAGAAAGTTGAGAGACGCAAGACCCAACACTCTGGATGAGCTTAAGGCCGCTATCGAAGCATCCTGGGCCTCCATAACACCTCAGCAGTGCCACAGGCTGATTGCCTCCATGCCACGCCGCATTGAAGCAGTCATTTCTGCAAAAGGATTCCCGACCAAGTATTGAGTGCATAACTGAACATAATTATTTGAAGGTTGACCTTTTTTTTTTTGTATTAAAAACACTTCTTTTATTGGTCGGATGAAATATGCTAATTTTTTGAGACAGGAATTTTGGGTTTTCATGAGCTGTATGCCAAAATCATCAGTATTAAAACAATAAAAGACCTAATATATTTCAGTTGGTGTGCAATGAATCTAAAATATATGAAAGTTTAATTTTTATCATTACATTATATATATATATATACACACACATGCATATACAGCCATGGTCAGAATTAATGGCACCCCTGGTAAATATGATCAAAAATGGCTGTAAAAAATAAATCTTCATTGTTTATCTTTTTGATCTTTCATTACAAACAAAAGTGAAAATCTAACCTTTCAGTGAAGTAAAATAATTGAAAGTGGGGGGTAAATCACATTATGAAATAAATGCTTTTCTCTAAAACACGCTGGCCATAATTATTGGCTCCCTGTTATTAAATACTTTTTGTAACCTCCTTTTGCCAAGATAACAGCTCTGAGTTTTCTTATATAATGCCGGATGAGTTTGGAGAACACCTGACCTGAGATCAGAGACCATTCCTCCATACAGAATCTCTCCAGATCCTTCAGATTCACAAGTTCATGTTGGTGCTTCTTCTCTTCAGTTCACCACACTCATTTTCTATAGGGTTCAGTTTAGGGGATTGGGACGGTCATGGCAGAAGCTTCATTTTGTGCTCAGTTACCCATTTTTGTATTGATTTTGATGTTTCTTTTGGACCGTTGTCCTGATGGAAGATCCAACCACGGCCCATTATAAGATTTCTAGCAGAGGCAGTCAGGTTTTGATTTTTTATCTGTTGATATTTGCTAGAATCCATAATACCATGTATCTGAACAAGATGTCCAGGACCTCCAGCAAAAAAATAGGCCCACAACATATAAGATCCAGCAGTATATTTAACCGTAGGCATGGGGGACTTTTTACCCCTGTTTGCACCAAACACATCTGGTTTCCCTTCCATACAACATGTGGGGATGTAGGGGTTGTTTGATATATTTTGTTTAGGCTTTCTGACCCCAAGACCAAGTAATCTCTGCAATTCTCCATCTGTGATCCTTGAAGAGTCTTTGGCCACTCAAACTTTCCTCCTCACTGTGCATTAAGGCAATATAGACACACGTCCTCTTCCTGGCAAATTCATAACATCTTTAGTTGATTGGAACTTCTTAATTATTGCCCTGATGGTCAAGTTGGGGATTTTCAATTCTTTAGCTATTTTCTTACAGCCATTTTCTATTTTGTAATGCTCAACAATCCTTTGATGCACATCAGAACTATATTCTTTGGTTTTACTCATTGTGATGAATGATTAAGGGAATTTGGCCTTTGTGTCTCCTCATGTTTAAACTCCTGTGAAACAAGAAGTCATAGCAAGACAACTTAATGTTCCTAGTCACCCTGGTGTGCTAAAAAAAAGGTAAATATTAATAGGAATATACTTCAGAGATATTTCACATGTAAAAAATTCTAGGGGTGCCAATAATTGTGGCCAACGTGTTTTGTAGAAAAACATTTATTTCATAAAGTGATTTCCCCCCCACTTTCAATTATTTTACTTCAATGAAAGGTTAGATTTTTGCATTTTTTTGGAATGAAAGATCAAAAGGATAAACAATGCAGATTTATTTTTTACAGGCATTTTTGATCATATTTACCAGGGGTGCCATTAATTCTGACCATGACTGTATATACACAGTACATTTTGTAAACAGAAAGTTTTATATAAACAAACAGAACTTTTATTTTGGATGTGATTAATCACGATTAATCGTTGCCCAGCACTACAAATAACATAAATATTTAGAGCATTCCTTTTTCAAAAGAACATGAAGCACAAATAATAGTTACAGCCCAATATCATAGTTCAGAATTAGTTTTAGTGTTTGGATGTACCTCACATAAACCGATGAAGAAAAGTGAACCTCGTTTGTTCTGATTAGTAGATTAGCAAGTCATTTTAAGGTCAATATCTGTATTATATAAACGTGATTATATGCTGTATGAGTCGAAGGTGCAGAGGGACAGACGCCCTTCAACGCTTCGCAGATTAACGTGGCCTTTAAATCTCTTCGGTCAATCCAACTCGCTTGCTTAATCCAAGAGACTTTCCCGTCAAACAGCAAATGTGCTCGTCTCATGTTTCTGGCCAAAGCTGAGCCTCATCAAACCTAATGCCAGAATTACAGTGCGCTTTAATTAATGCTTATCTTATATGACTGTAAATTGGTTTTGCATGTTTATAATATGAAGGACTGTCATGTGATAGTGTCTTCATTATGGCGACTAGGGATGTACCGCTTCTCTGGAAAATATCAAGTATTTTGCAAAGGATCTGAATATTATTCACACCAACTTTAGCACCAAAATTACCTCAAAATATGACTTTTTGTATGATCTCTAGAAACACAAAACCTGCTTCTCTTGATTTTGTATCTCGCTGCGTCTCTAATGTTGATCCTATCGGTTATAAAGAGCTTAACGTGCTTCCAGCTATATATTTCACTCGCTTTAATTCTGATTCTTGGGGAATTTCTTCAAATAAAATAGTTAAAAAGTCAGACACCTTTATTTATACAGCGCTTTTTACAGTACACAGTGTTTCAAAGCAGCTTTACAGAGATAACAGGAAAATAATGCCACAAAATGTTTCTCTCGAAGAAAATAGCGTCACAGTCCAGCTTAAGTAAGTTCAGTTATGTTTCATTTTTGTTGTAAAAAAGTTTAATTTAGTTCATTTATATATACAGCCGCTCTGGAGAAAACAGTGATGTCATCGTCCAGCTCAGTTCAGTTCTCATATAATGGTGTCAATGCAGGAGATCAATAATATTGTTGAATATTAAATGTCCCCAACTAAGCAGACAAAAGCGAAAAATGAAAAAAGGTGTTTGTTTTCCTCCAAATTATACCATGACCATGCCAAGTAAATAAATATTCCATATAAAAACCATTCTGTTGTTTTTCTGTAATAAACTTTCATTGAAAAGTCAGTAATGCAAAAGGTTGTTGCTTCCAGGAACGAATATGGAGAGCAAATGTAAGCGTCAACAACAAACGGAGCTAAAGGTTACTTGAGTAAACAACAGGATTGCACAATCTGTTCAGATCAGAATGACTAACCGGTTGTAGTAGTGATCGTGTTGATCAGTGTGTGTATTCAGTGCTGTGGTTAGTGGTTAGATTTGACCCCAACGGTGATTAACGGCTGCTTTACAGTTTAACATGAAACAACGGTTTAGTCTTTATGAAGTGGGTCAGTAATAAACACTCTCATATTCAACAATTCAACGAAAAATGCTTGATATATTACATAAACTTGGTGGTAAATTTGGATTTGTCTTTTTTTTTATTTTATTTGTATAATCTCAGAGAATAAAATGCTTTACATACGAAAACTTTTTTTTCTTTTTTCTAAAATGAATAACCCAAACCCCCCTAAAATCCATGTTTTATAATAATGTAAAGCAGTCTTGCTCACTACTAGACAGGCAGATATATTTACCGCGGTATGAATGGTATAGCAAAATTACAGTACACACCATCATTTCATCCAGCTCCATAAATTATAGACATTAAATCAATGAAAAAATGAAACGCTTCTATAACCGTTTGGAGAAACATCACGAAATTTGGCACATTTATTGCAAAGGATCTGAACATTATTCACACCAAATTTATGGTCTCTGCTTAAAACTCTCTAGCGCCACCATCAGCTTAAATTATGACTTAAATATTTTTTTTATGATTATAAATTCTGACTCTACAAATAAATCTGCTGTTCTTGACCGTGTTTTGCTGCATCTAACGTTCTTTCCCATGTTCTTCTCTTCTAGGATATGGACTTTGTGAAATATATCATTAACTGCTTCAAGGTGTACTATCCAAAGTTTCTTTGTGAGTGTATTCTGTTTATTCAACCTTCTGTTATAGCAGACTTGATGAAAAGCCAATAAATTAAATCAAATATAATAAATACTTTTAACAAATCAAAATAAAACTTACTAAAAAAGATGCCAATGTGCTGATAAATTATTGAAATATTGGTAACACTTTACACTTAAGGTTCATTAGTTAACATTAATGTATTTACTAACATGAAATAATAATGAGCTATACATTTGTTACAGTATTTATTAATCTTTGTTAATGTTAGTTAATAAAAATACAGCTGTTCATTGTTTGTTCATGTTTGTTCACAGTGCATTAACTAATGTTAACAAATACAACCTTTGATTTTAATGACGTATTAGCAAATGTTGAAATTAATATTATCTAAGATTAATAAATGCTGAAGAAGTATTGTTCATTCTCAGTTTATGTTAACTAATAAACCTTATTGTAAAGTGTTACCGAAATAGCTTAAAGGGATTTGGCTGACAAAAAATGTTGGGAATCTCTGTATTATAGAAAGATTTCCAAAATGTCCTCATTTTACATATTACATATACATTGGTTTGTTTAAACATTTATGTATTTTTGGTTTTAATCACAGCCAAGATGATCATGTACGAGATGCCCTGGATCATGAATGGTGAGTTGTGATTGGTTGATAAATGACAGATCTTTGGAATGATGTTCATTTGTTCTAACTATGAACCATCACTGAGACGCTATTTTCATCATGAAACACATTTTGTTGCATTATTTTCCTGTTATCTCTGTAAAGCTGCTTTGAAAAAAGCTCTGTATAAATAAATGTGACTTGACTAGCTTGTCTTGTGTGTGGCAGCCGCCTGGAAGATCGTGAAGACGTGGCTTGGCCCCGATGCCATCAGTAAACTCAAGTTCGTCACCAAGAGTGACATCCAGACGTACGTCGGCCCCGAACACCTTCCACCGTACATGGGAGGAACGGTACGTAAATATAAGACGAGGATTACTTTGAACTGGGCTTTGGCACAAATCTCACGTTTCCATTTCAATTCACAAGTTTGCGATAACTTAATTTTTCTGTCTAATTATTAGGGCTTGGCAAAAAAAAAAAAAAAAAAAAAAGATTTTTCGATGAATCGTTTTTTAAAGGGGTCCTAATGCCCTTTTCACAAGATGTAAAATAAGTCTCTGATGTCCCCAGAGTGTGTATGCGAAGTTTTAGCTCAAAACACCCCACAGATATTTTTTATATCATGTTAAAATTGTCACCTTTTGAGGGTCAGCAAAAATGTGCCGTTTGTGTGTGTCCCTTTAAATGCAAATGAGCTGCGGCTCCCGGCGCAGAGGGCGGAGCTTCCAGAGCTCCTGTGTGTGTGTGTGTCTGTGTGTGTGTGTGTGTGAGTCAATAGGAGGGCAACAGTCTAGCCCTGGCACCAGTGCTTTTTAATATCTTCCTCATATGTGTGACCCAGCTTGTCCATAAGGAGATTGAAGACAACAGTGGGGTGACAGTAGCGTACAGGCTGGATGCTAACCTCTTTAATGTCAGGTGACCCCACCAAACTGCACAGTGTGTATACAGTATGCCGATGACTGCGCTCTCGTATCTCACTCTTCACAAGACCTCCAGTCCGTCTTAGATGCAGCAGTGAGGCATATATCATAATCTGCCAGTAGGCGCGTTTCCATTACAGATTTGCTCAAAACTTTTGTTTTTTTCTAAATTTCGATAAACTATTATGAAATGACGGCGTTTCCATTAACCGATGTTATGCGTAAAAACGTAATTTTTTTCCTCTCGCGATAATCATTCCAAAAATCACAGCGACGGATGTTGGTGGGTTTATGTTTATCAGCCGCTGCACTGGCCATTATTATTAACCGAAGGAGACGTGTGTGTGTGTGTGTGTGTGTGTGTGTTATCCAGCATTAATGGCCAGGAAAGACTCTTATACTGTGAGCGGCTCATATGAGGAGTTTCTGGGTGTTTCTCCTCATTTCTGCTTCCAGCTCGTGATTGTGGCGTTTCTCTGAGGTTTAGAATCCAGTATTCCTGTAATTCTTTTATGAGTTTAATAAAGAACTCTGTCTCGTATTCTGTCCAAACACAGCGCATCATCTACGTCAGGCGACTGTAAATGCACAACAACTGTTTCCATTGCAGCTTTGCGAAATATTTATTTTTCGAATTGCCTGAAAAACATCCTCATGCGAGCGTAAAAACTGTTTTTAGCGATAAATAGGAGTTTCAGCGAAATTGACGTGTTTCCATTGGCCGTATTTTCAATTCGCAATTTGCGCAATTTGGAGGGTAATGGAAACGCGGCGAGTGGAGTGCAAACATCCACCCATCTTCCCTGTTGCAGATACACAACTGTCAGTTGTTCCATCATTCACATACCTGGGGAGCATTATCTCTGAAGACAATAGCATTGACAATGAGGTCCAGAACAGAATCAAACAAGCATCAGCGGCCTTTGGAAGGTTTTCTCAACACAAAGATCTGCGTCTACCAAACGGTCTACTGCTGTGAAGCCTGGGTTACTTACAGCCGCCACATCGAGTCACGGGAACACTTCCACATCTGCTGTCTCCAGCGCACACTGGGAATCACTCGGCATGACAGAGCGCCTCACAACAAGGCCAGCGCTCTGCTGGAGGCCAGAAGAAACGCTTTAAAGACCAATTGAAGACAGTGCTTAAGGCCCCATCCACACTACTATGTTTTAGTTTAGAAACGGAGAGCTTTTGCTACGTTTGCTCCTCCCGTCCAGACCCGTCCGTTTTGCGTTTTGAATCTCCGGAGGGCGTTTTAGTGAAGACGGGTCAAAACGCAGGAGTTTAGAAACGATGACGCAGAGGCTCACGCTCGGCTCTCTGATTGGCTGTCATACAACGCAAGAAAACATACAACAACAGCCTGGACTACCAGTTACGCTAGTGCTGTAAATTCTGCATTTTACAATGCTATAACTGCTAACAAGCTATTATTCGAGCGATCTGTGACAGTTCCCGTGTGCAGCGGCGCATGGTGGGATAATTTTATCAATGAAGGTGTGGTTCCTGAGGAATGGTGCAAAAACTTTCGAATGTCCAGATCGGCACTCATCAACCTCAGCAAAATCTGAGGAATAGTCAATCTGATTCCTGTTTACACCGGTACGCGCACGCCCAGTGTAGGAGAATGATCACGTGATCCGCGTTTTCATTCGTTTTAATGTGGACGGAGATCAGTTCAAATACGCAGCTAAAACGCTGGTGTGGACGGAGATCGTATTCGTTTTAATTCACCGTTTCTAAAAACTAAAACGCAGTAGTGTGGATGGGGCCTAAGAAGTGCAAAATAAAACCTGGGGACCCGGAGAACATGGTTGCTGACCCAAACATCATGTCTATACGGGACCCAAGCACTGGAGGAGGATAGGACAGTCAGGAGACAACAAAGGCGGCTTAAGAGAAACACTCCCATAAATACCATGTATATATGCCCCGCCTGCAATAGAACCTGTGGATCCAGGATAGGACTATTCAGCCATCAGGAAACTCACCATTAAAAGACAGAGGTGGACATCATCATCGGATTCGATGGACAACTACAAGCAAGTGTGTGTGTGTGTGTGTGTGTGTATTTAAGTGTTTTTTCCTTATCCAAATATCTTGAATGTAACTCGACACCCTTGCCTCCTTTAATATGCGCGGTTCTATGAATATGCAAATGAGCCCCGCCTCCACTCACTCACTCACTCACTCACTCAGAGATCCACTGGTTGACGATCACACGTTGATCTGATTGGTTACAAGGTAGTTTGTGACGTCAGAAACACCAGCGATTTCAAACCGTGTTTTTGAGACTGTCTTTGGTTCACTGCAGTTTTAAGGAGAAAATACTCAGCAATGCTGTCGACTTATGAATTTACACATGGTTTGTTTTATACCACAGGGGGACATTTTAAGTAAAATATGGCTTTAAGATTTGTGATAATATTCTTTTGTTTTATCTAATAGGACCAATTCAAGTACAGTTATCCGCCTCTCCTGGACGACGACTTTCAGTCTCCAATCTGTGAAAACGGTCCAATCGTCAGCGAGGATGAGAGTGACATCAAGGATTTAGAGTCCGACTCCAAAGAAACTCTCGAGTCCAGTTTCAATGAGCAATCCATCAGACCAAAGAAGGTATACCTCGTTTCCTCACGTCTAGGTCACATTTCCCCCAAAAAATCCAAAGAAATTATATTTTGCAAGATTATTTTGCAATGCATTTTACGGTTTTGCATCTTTTAAATTAGGCAAAAATAGTGCAAAAATTATGAACTTAATATCTGGCAAAACCTTATAATGCGTTTTTTTTTTTTTTAACTTGAACTATTGATGATATGAAATTATATATATCGTGCATATGCATTTGCACAATTTTTTTTTTGCAATGCATTTTGCATACACATTTTTGTATCTTTGTAAAAAAAAGAAATCGTGCACAAAATATTAACTTCATTTTCTGGTGAAACTTTACAATGCGGTTTGTTAAATAAACTAACGATAAACAATACTTCTACAGCATTTATTAATTTTAGTCTGTGTTCTACATTTACTAATACATTATTAAAATCAAAAGTTGTATCTGTTAACAGTTAATGCACTGTGAACTAACATGAACAAGAAGTGAACAGTTGTATTTTTATTAACTAACATTAACAAAGGTAATAAATGCTGTAAACTATATTGCTCATAGTTAGTTCATATTAACTAATGTTAAAAAAAATCTTATTGTAAAGTGTTAACACTGTCATTTATGCAAAATATTTTTTTTCTTTTGATTTTGAAATGTGGCCCAGACATGTTCCTCGTGTCTCTGAGATTTAGCTACTCTATGCCTGATTTACAGATTATTTTCTTACTTTTTAAACTTCTGTGCATTCTTCTCATACTTTTGATTAAATCATGCAATAACGCATGCATTTGCTTCTGAATCAAAACTTATCACACCGTCTGCGAGTTAAAATCAAAGCATGCTAATGCTACAGCTTTAATAACGCGGCCGAGACCTTATAGCGAGATAATCACATGTGATCATGTTAATATCAGGTGACTCAACTCCTAACTCCAATTTATAATAAAAATAATACAATTTGTGATGTTTTTCAGCATTTAGACAATGTTCAATAAATGTTCAATGATAAATAGCAGTATTTACCCATGTATATTTTTTTTACTAAAACATAAAAAGTTAACAACAAACAAATTGAACATTTTGTTTTTAACTTAGAAGAAATAATGCAGCTGATTCACACATTCAAGTATTGATAAAAAAAACCTAGAACCTAGAATAAAACATTTTAATTTTTTTTGTGTAAAAGCAGAGGCTTTTGTTCTTTGTTTTGATATATTGCATGTTCAGATATTCATGCAACAAAAGAAAATGATCAAAAATGCTGGCAGTGGCTGGCTAACTTTTTTTTTTAAATGGTGGTGAGGAAAGAGTTAATTTGTGATTTTCTTTATGTGCTTTTGTCATTTTATTAGTTTTTAAAAAAATATATATTTTTATGTTTCAGTTTAGTTTTAGTTGATTTATTTCCAGTTCATAATTTTAGTACTTCCAACTTAAACATTTCAGTTTATTGCCAGGGCAACATTTTTTATTTAGGTTTAATTTATTTTTATGTTTTAGTCATTTATTTATTTGCAGTTAATAATGTTAGTGCTTCAACTTAAACTGTAAGATTATTATAAACATTTTTTAATAATAAAAAAAAAAATCAACAACAGTTTAACTATTTATATTTTATTAAATTTTATTGCAGCTTTATTTAAATGAACACATTTTTTAAATAGCTTTGTTTACGATACTAACCCCGTTTGAAACCCGATGCATTGTGCTGCTTATCCATCATTATCACACAGCCCTGATCTGATCAAATCTTCTGTTCTGTTAGCAGACGTGTTGATTGACGTCACATTGAATAAATATGCTAATGCACTCAAACTTCTCATTGATCACTGCAGATTCATCATGTGACTCTCTCAAACTCTCAGCATGAGCTCACAGGTTCAGATGATTGATTTGTGATTGAGATCTTCACTCATTTTCGAGTGTAAAGGCCCGTTTACACTAAGAACGATACAATACTATATTAGAGTCCACACCAGCTCACGAATCACGATATTGCTCTGTTTATTCTGTAAATGATCAAGCTCTTTAAAGCAGGGTGGA
This sequence comes from Gila orcuttii, assembly GCA_026230005.1. NCBI lineage: Eukaryota > Metazoa > Chordata > Actinopteri > Cypriniformes > Leuciscidae > Gila > Gila orcuttii. The sequence continues at coordinate 53,144,094 of JAPDVR010000007.1, read as the reverse complement.
TTCTGATTGGCTGTCAATGTTTTTAGCGTTCATCAGCTGGAAAAAAATCTTTCTGAAAATGATTCCAACGATATTGTTTCTCTGTGCCGTTATCGTTATTCTTGTACTATTTACTCTGCCATTCTTACATATTTAGAATTATCTTTTTTTTAGAACTATATCTTTATCCTTATAGTCATCGTCCTTGGTGTGAACAGGCCATAAGGCTGCACGATATACTGGGAAAAATATGTATATTGCGATATGGCTTTGTGCAATTGTCAAATCCAGGAAAATATATGCACTAGCGGTTTCAGATTGTTTCAGAATGGTTTGGTACATATAAAATCTCAATTGTGTGCTAAAAAGTCAGAATTGCGTGACAAAGTCACAATTGCGTGTTATAAAGTCGCAATTGAGAGAAAGTCAGAATTGCGTGATATAAAGTCGCAATTGTGTGTTATAAAGTCAGAATTGCGTGATATTAAGTCGCAATTGAGAGAAAGTCAGAATTGCGTGATATAAAGTCGCAATTGTGCGTTATAAAGTCAGAATTGCGTGATATTAAGTCGCAATTGAGAGAAAGTCAGAATTGCGTGATATAAAGTCGCAATTGTGTGTTATAAAGTCAGAATTGCGTGATATTAAGTCGCAATTGAGAGAAAGTCAGAATTGCGTGATATAAAGTCGCAATTGTGTGTTATAAAGTCAGAATTGCGTGATATTAAGTCGCAATTGAGAGAAAGTCAGAATTGCGTGATATAAAGTCGCAATTGTGTGTTATAAAGTCAGAATTGCGTGATATTAAGTCGCAATTGAGAGAAAGTCAGAATTGCGTGATATAAAGTCGCAATTGTGTGTTATAAAGTCAGAATTGCGTGATATAAAGTCTAGAGCCCGACCGATATATCGGCGAGCCGATATTATCGGCCGATTTTAGGCATTTTCATAACTATCGGTATCGGCATTTATAATGGCCGATAAATTAATATAAAAAAAAATGCGGCGTGCGGTGATTCATGTAAGGGTGGCGCTGCCAATAAAGCACCTAAAAGCTGTCACAATGAACTGGCAAAAGCAATGATATGAATACATCAAATATAGCAAGGAGACATTTTAATTGTTTATTAATAACAAGTGTTTTCAGTCATTGTGGGCTGCAAAGATGAAGTTGAGGATGCGGACTCGCGATCATTGAACGCGCCAGAGAGAAATGTACATTTCAGAAGGATTACATAAGCAGAGAGCAGTTTGTCTTTCGTTTTGATTTGTTCTGTTTAAAAGTAGACATTTCAATAGATATATTTCTCAGGTCTATACGCTGAGTTTCGGATCATTTATGAGACGAGTTGCAGTTCACTCGCCGGCGCCTCCGTTTCGAGATTATCTATTGTCTGTTATATTTACTTCTTATTTATTAAATCCAGGCATTTGGTTGATGAAACATTGATTAAAATTAAGATATAATTAATACAAAACGAAATTGACTTTAATGAAAGGCTTTGTGCTTTCTGTTCGAGGTCTATGTGAAAGTTTTAAAGCACTTTAGTGTCGCTTTCGGAGCTTGTCACGTCCGTTTTTTCCTCATAAATGCGAACACGAAAAATAAAATAAAATTAATATTATATGTTCTGTTGAGAGCCAACCCTTCTTCATCCAATGGGTAGTAGACTATTACTTTTGATTTGCGCAGTGTAATTCACTGAATTGATTTCTCTGCTGCCAGCCTCTGTCACGTATTGTGTGAGCTTGTGACTATTGCAAGCGCGCAGCTGAGAAGTCCTGATTATGTTGTTATATTTACTTCTTATTAAATCCAGGCAATTAATTTATTAAACATTGATTAAAATGCGTGGCGCGAGCGAGAATCTCCGACAGTAAACGGATGGCCCATTCTGCTCTGTAACGGGTGCTTTTCCGCGTCTCGGGTAAACAGCTGTTGTGACTCACGCGAGAAATAACGTCCGCGTCCGGTGTGTAGACACAGTGTTAAAGCTCATTCTGCCTATAACGCTACGTTACAACATCAAGCAATATTACAATAATTTATATAATTATAACACTTTATATAGGGCCATTTTGCATTAAGAGTAGCCTAGTTTCACGTTTAGTAGGTACATTTTGCTTACTAATTTAAAATAGTATAAAAGTCTGTACATTATGTAATTAAAAACGTTTTCATTATGATATTATAAGTTTTACTTTAGTAAAAAGATTTGAGTTCTTCCTCCACTGGTAGAGATTAGAGGAATTAAGACTAAAAATAGAAGATAATGTCAGTGACACTTTTGATATATTTATTGATACAAGTTGTTTTATATAACGTGACTAAATTAAAAGACAAAGTCGTTAGTGAAGATTATTCAACAGTATTTAGAATATAATATAATATAGCATGCAATGCAAACTAGTTTGGTTACAGCTCAAATGTATCATTCTCATTCTATCATTCCCCCTGCCTCCATTACATATCTTTGTCACACAAGTGTTTGATCACCACATTTGAGTGATCATTGCAAAACGTTTATATATTTATTCTGTTTAAATACTGTGTATTCTATATACAGTATCCATCAAACGTTTGTACACACCAATAGGAAAGTGTCCAAACTTTTGACTGGTACTGTACTATAATACACAAATAATATTGCTACTGTACACATAAATAATATCGGCCGATATATCGGTATCAGGCTTTTTTTTATCGGTAGCGGCCCCCAAAAATCCATATCGGTCGGGCTCTAATAAAGTCGCAATTGCGTGTTATAAAGTCAGAATTGCGTGACAAAGTCGCAATTGAGTGTTATAAAGTCAGAATTGTGTGATATAAAATCGCAATTGAGAGAAATAGTCAGAATTGCGTGATATAAAGTCGCAGTTGAGAGAAATAAAGTCAGAATAGCGTGACAAGTAGCAATTGTGTGTTATAAAGTCAGAATTGCGTGATATTAAGTCGCAATTGAGAGAAAGTCAGAATTGCGTGATATAAAGTCCCAATTGCGTGTTAAAGTCAGAATTGCGTGACAAAGTCGCAATTGAGTGTTATAAAGTCAGAATTGTGAAATGTAAAGTCAGAATTGTGTGACAAATTTGCAATTGCGTGTTATAAAATCAGAATTCTGAGATATGAAGTTGCAATTGCGTGTTATAAAGTCAGAATTGTGAGAAAGTCACAATTGTGTGTTATAAAGTCAGAATTGTGAGAAAGTCACAATTGTGTGTTATAAAGTCAGAATTGCGTGATATGAAGTCGCAATTATCTTTTAAAATGTTTTATTCTGTGGCGGAAACAAGCTTCCATAAAATCACCCCATTCATTCTAGAATGATTAATTATTTTCAAATAGAAATATCCAAGTCATCATTCCTGTATTTTTCATTTTCGCAATATATGTATCGCAGAAAAGCAAAACATCGCAAAGTCAGTTTTTTTCCAATATCGTGCAGCTCTAATCGAGTGCATCAGATGTAAAATGCCAGTCATTCTCCACAGAGCAATTGATTGTTGACTGCAAGTTTCCTAACATTATATTTTGCTTCAAATCAAAGGTTCATGTTTGATTTGATTCCCGGCTTTTAACTCTTTTTCCATAAGAGTTTCGAGGATTCTTCAATGCGCTCCGTTATCCTCGAGCATGTGTTTCTGATGTCCCTCTCTGTCTGTGTGTCTTAAAACAAGGACTGGTAAGACATTGTAGATGTTTCTACACCCTCAAGTGCCTGAAGTTTCCAGATCGAAACCAGATTCATCTGTCCACCCCATTTCAACAACATCCAAGACGCTTGTGTTTGTGTTTGTTCAACGCTCACGTTTCAGTTTTAAAGCATTTCAGTGGCATTTCACATGATTTTAATCACTTCCATTGATTTCTATTTAACAAACTACCGTCTGGTTACGGGGTTTATTCAGTTTGATCAATCAAAGCTAAATGAAGTTGTTTTTTTTAGTTGCAGTTTTACATTGTTATTTTTGTGTTATGATGTTAAACTCTTAAGGGCTCAAACACACTAAAGTTTGCTGTTGTCGGAGATCGAGAACCGGTCTGCGTTCCTGCAATGTGTTTCTGAATCTACAAATCAAGTCAGCTTTATTTCTACAGCGAAAATATCTTGCAAAATTAGTCAATTATGAAACCATTTAGATTCATTTTAATCTGCAAAGTCACAGAAAATGATTTATCTGAGATGCGAGTCTGAATTAAACGTGTAAAAAGTGATCCTGCACGATCCTGGATAAATTGAGAATCACTTTTTTTTTTGTTCTTTTCAAGTTGATTGTGATTCTACCATGATTCTGAACAGACAACTAAACAAAATAACATAATTTACCAGAGATTCTGACAAAATGTTAATTGCTACAGTCATTTTGAAAATGTTTAATTAAGAATTTGAGTGAGTCATTGAATCACTCAAATTGTTTCATTACTGGATGAATCAGCGTTTTTGAACAAATCTCTTGAGTGAATGATTTAATGATTCACTCAAATACTTGTTTCATTACTGGATGGATCAGTGTTTTTGAACAAATCTCTTGAGTGAATGATTTAATGATTCACTCAAATACTTGTTTCATTACTGGATGAATCAGTGTTTTTGAACAAATCTCTTGAGTGAATGATTCAATGACTCACTCAAATACTTTTCATTACTGGATGAATCAGTGTTTTTGAACAAATCTCTTGAGTGAATGATTTAATGATTCACTCAAATACTTGTTTCATTACTGGATGGATCAGCGTTTTTGAACAAATCTCTTGAATGAATGAATGATTCAATGACTCACTCAAATACTTGTTTCATTACTGGATGAATCAGCGTTTTTGAACAAATCTCTTGAATGAATTATTCGATTAACTGCTACTTTCTGTGGAACACAAAAGATGATGCATTAAGAACATCTTGGCGTTTTTCGTCTAAATAATGACAGTAACTGAGATGTTGTTTGGATCTCAAATTTCTTCAAAATATCTGTTTTTATTTCGATCGCTTTAAGAGTCAAAAGACTTCAATCAGTGTAGTTACCGATTCTTCATATGAACGCATGTAATTAAAGATACTCAAGAGTAAAGATTTGTTTTAATAAATAATGCTTAAAAAATACAATACAGTAAAAACCAATTAATGCTTGGTAAAAAAATATTCTAAAAGCATAATTTAGACTGTCAGAAACACAATGAATCAATTGATTCCAAGGCCGTAAAGGGAAAAACACTGGGTTTTGTGAACATATTCAGGCAAACACACACTAACCAGTGCTTTCAGAAACTGATTTTAAGCTGATGCGACTCGATTCACCGCATGTAACGTGTGTGTAGGAGCCCTGAGAGCTTACAGAGAACCACTGTAATGTGACTGCCTTCTTCATTACTGTAACGTTATGATAATTAACCATTTCTAACACTCACGCATCTGTAACTCCAGTTATTGTTATTATAGACCCACTATCGAATCATTTCAGTTTTGCACTAACACTCCGTCAAAATGAAGCTGAATGTGAATTTTCCACATTTTTAACATTTCATATATTAGATCTTCGGTATTTTAACAAACCTATGAAGACAAGTCTGTTTTTATTTAGAAAATGTTTGTTATTATGAGTGATTTCTCTGATCGATACTGTGATTCAATACTGAGTGTTTGCCAAAGATGGAGATATATAATACAATATAATCATTTCATCACTAATGATCACTTTAGGTTCATATTAGTTAACATGAACTAGCAATAAACAGTACGTATTCTGCAATTCCAAATGTTAATTGCAAAATTTATGAATATTTTATTAAAATCAAAAGTTGTATCTGTTAATATTGTTTAATGGATCTGACCTGACATGAACTAACTATGATCAGCTTGATTGTTTTAACTAAATACTGTAACCAATGCATTAACCAACATTAACTAATCGGAGCTTATTGTAAAGAGTTACCAATAAAATGATGATTGATTGATTTACTGACGTACTGTAAAATGTAATCTTGTGTGAAAAACATTATGTAATCTAGTTCAGCTGTTTAATTTTTTACATTTTCAATCAAACACTGAATAAAGTCCAGAACATTTCAAATCAAACCTGCCTGTTTAATCGATGAACGCATCATACGGTTGGTCACGTGACCTTTGACCCCTTAACCCCCGACACACTGCATCTGTGGTTCGGTCACGCCAAGTTTCGCTTCAACTTTGTTTCACACACTTCTGCAGCACGAGCACAAAGAAAGTGTGTGTTCAGCAGTTTTCGCTTCTCCCGTGTTTGTGTGTGTGTGTGTGTGTGTGTGTGTTCGTTCGGCTCGAAACTGAAGTGGAGAAAAGTTCCTGCAAGGGTTAAGGTGGTTTGTGTGTGTGTGTGTGTGTGTGAAGTCACATGACATGAGGGCTCGTGTTCACATTGGCCCTTTGTTCTGATTTCAGCTTTGTGTTGCTGATGCCATTGATCCTATTGGGAATCACATTGCGTTGCTGCTAATTTGTGTAAAGTTGTGGCCTGCTTAACTCTGTTACATTTCATTTGCTCGCCATAAATGATCAATTTTGCTTTATTTTAATATGCAAAACATTTGCACAGAAAGATAAAAAGCTGACAGGAAAAAGCAAACATTGACTACAAGATAAAAGATTAAAAATTTGTCTTGTTTCATTGCCTTATCACTAATAAAACAATCGACTCCAAACAGAATTTGACTACAAAATCTTTAATAATATTTGAATGAAGGTTGAAGACAGACGTCACTGTACTTTTCTGTCATTAATTGCATAAATGTTGCTACTCAAATTATATATTTAAGATCAACAACTTGTATGACAAATTAATTGCAATGTTTAATATACAAAACATTAATTTCCAGATAAAATAAATAATGCATACCAAAATATAAAAATCATAAAAACGGTTGAAATTAGCATAATGTTTGACTTTTGTGATGCATTGATCATTAATCTCATTATTATTTACTTTTTGCATAACTGTTCATTTGTATATTTAAAAAAAACATTGTTATCTGTATTGTAATTGTAACCCTCTCTTTCAATGCCTTCCTTTTATATAATTTCTTGTTTATAAAATGTTTAAAAAGTTCATCAGTTTCAAAAGTTCAGAACACATTCATGCGCCAAAAATCAAAGCTGATGTCATGCATTTCCATTATTATCACATCATTGTAAAAATACAAAATGTCGTCATGTTGTGTGTGTGTTTCGCAGGTGAATTTCATTGAAGAAGGTCAAAAGTCAGATGATCTTGACAGAGGAGAACCTGGACGACTGAGAGGGGCTAGAAAACCCACGACCACTTTCAAGGGCACATTACTGCACATCAGGTACAGTGTTGACAACTATTTTCAAAGGAAAGTAGCTAACGCCTTCCCTAAAAGTCGCTAGATGACGTCATACATCAATTAGCATATTCATGACGTCAATTAGCAAATTCATGACGTCAATTAGCATATTAATGACGTCAATTAGCATATTCATGACGTCATCGTGTCGTACTTGCGTTCTGCCTGCCTAATGTGTTTTCTCATTAAATTCTGGTCTGAAAAGTTGCTAAAAAGGCGCTAAGTTGGCAACACTGATCAGCTACACGCTCGCGCTCCTTAAAACGGTCACAATCTACTTAATCAAGCCATGTTTTACTAAAGGAAGAATCATATTAAATCGTGTTAATTTATATGCACCAATATCACAATACATAGTTATGAACAGCAATATTTATTTGAAAATTTTGGCCAATACGATAACCGATAATTCTTAATATTTAAAAGCCGATAACCGATATATTGGCTGATAAATCTAAATCCAAATTTGTGTCTTTTTTTAGTGCCTGATTGCAAAAACAAAAGTCTCACCAGTAAAAGCCACGTCTCCAACACACAATTATAATGATGTTCTTATTATAATTTTATGTAGCCGATATGACAAACCGTATTTTCTTTTTTTTAAGTGATTCCAATCATATTTCAAGCAATTCAAAACCATCATGTTGAACAGTGCGCATTTGAAGAGTCTCAGCTGAAGGAAATATTACATTATTTATCAGCTTCAATATATCAGACAAATTTTCCTATTGGGCCGATAATGATAACATTAAAAATGAACCGATATCGGCCGATACCGATATGGTGGCCGATATATCATGCATCCCTAAAGATTTACAATATATGAAAAATGACACATGGAGACTTTAGAGAACATTTCTAAAATGACAAAGAATCAGAGTTTTGAATCAATTCACTGAGGCCGACAGTTTGAACTGATTCACAGAAATGAATCAAACTTATCAACTGTTTTTTTTTCTGTTAACCGATAGTAAAGGTTGTGTATGCGTTCTTGATAATCGTGTGTGTTTTCTCCCAGTCCAGCAGAGGAGCTCAGCTTCAGTGCTAAAGAATCAGAGAAGAGGTGTTTGATCGTCCTCAACAACGTCACCAAAAACCACGTGGCCTTTAAGGTGAGACTCCATTATCACTTTTAAAGCAAATCCCGACCAGACGTGATGCGATTAGCAATTACTCGGTCCACAACAGAAGCGACAAAATCAATCACAAATCACAGCCAATCAGAAGAGCGTGTGGGCGGAGTCTCACTTCAAGCGAACTCGCAACCAAATGGATAAACAAGCAAATTCATAAATATTACACCATTTTAACATGGTTAAAAATACACTCTTGTCTTAAATGATTGCATAATACTTTCATGTTTCAACAATTTAAGTTAAATAAATAAAGATAAATGGAAGTTTTTGCGACGTTGTTTCAATTGGCCAAAAGCGCTGTATAAATGAAGTGGACTCTCTGCTGATGATGGCATTAGTCTCTCTACACTTTTCTAACGTTATAATCCCAGGCGCTTTGCAGAACATTTCTTCGGAAGTTTATAAGTTACCGCCGTTTGTTTTTGCAATCAGAGCCTGTTCTGTGGCTTATTGGTTTAGTGTAGTTTGGGAGGAGATCTATTAAAATAGATGCTTTGTTTACACAACATTTTGACAGCGTTCCCAATGCCCTTCCCAGAAAATGATGGTTACAGTGTGGCATCATATAGCTTTGTTGGTTCCCTTTATTGGGTCTCATTTGCAGTGTGTGTGTGTGTGTGTGTGTGTGTGCAGGTACGGACCACGGCTCCAGAGAAGTACCGAGTAAAGCCCAGTAACAGCAGCTGTGAGCCCGGATCCAGTGTGGACATCGTGGTTTCTCTTCACGGAGGTAAACGCCTCATCATGAACAACCGGCCTTTCTGGCCGTATTACAGACACTTTCTATCTTAATGATCCCATATTGTACAACTTTCTGAAGTTTTATTTTAGGTTTTGATGTCCTTAAGAATATATATTTGCGGTATAAGTACCAAAACCATCTCAATATATGTTTACCACTTTTTTCTCAGGAGCTCTGCCACGAACAGGGCGATTTTGGCCCGTCTACTTAATATTCATGAGCCTCTCTTCTGATTGGCCCGTTGTTTTTTGAGTGATCCACCATTGGTGGGGGCAGAGACTGAGTGGTTCTGACATCACATTTATACGGCTCGTGAAAAGGCACAGCTACTTTATGCAGGCTGTGTGCATTTGTCTGTGGATCGACTGTTTTGAAACTCATATTGTAGTTTCATAGAGCTCTGATATCATGAAAAAACCCAGGAAATTTCAGTTTTGACAATATGGGACCTTTAAGTCTTAAAGGAGTTGTTCACTTTTAAATAAAAATTAGCCCATGATTTAATCCCCCTCAAGTCATCCTAGGTGTATATGACATTATTCTCTCAGACGACACACTGCTGATATTTACACTACGCACACACACACACACACACACATTACGCTACTTCTGACGTCACAAGTTGCGTAAGAAGAGACTCTGCATGTTCGTTTGTCTAGTCCGGAAGCTAGAATTTTACTTTGTAACGTGTTAAATATTAATATTGTTCTTACACAAACTCATCGTTTTGCTTCAGAAGTCCTTTATTAACCCACAGGAGTTCATCCATCAGTAACTTCAACACAGCGTAATGCACTACATGAACACACCACGGCAAACTGCCATTCAGAAACACACACTTCTGCTCTCGACATCTACATGTTCATCAAACACCAGACGCTCTTGATCTGAGCGCTTTCTGTTGACAGTGTTTCCAGCTGATGAAACACACACACACACACACAGCTCTGACCGATGTGCAGGTTTGGTCAAGTGTGTCACTGCATGATTTTTGCCTCCAACTGAGAGGGTTTTCGTCAGCAGGAAGAGCCTTTTCCCGCCATTTTTCAACGCAATCTGCATGAAATAAATCTAACAAGACGTTTTGAATTGTGTTTTATCTACTACGGCATCGATTGATGTGTGTGTGTGTGTGTCTGCATGCGTGTGTGTGCGTGCGCTTGTGTGTGTCTGTGCGCTTGTGTGTGTCTGTGTGTCAGGCTTCCAGGCGTCTCCTCAGGACCGGTTCCTGGTCATGGCAGCAGAAATGGAGAGCGGCACTGGAGTCCCAGAGTTATCTCAGTTCTGGAAGGAGGTTTCAAAAGCCAAAATCATGGAGCACAGGTGACGTCTGACACACACACACACACACACACACTTATTCAGACACCTTCAACATCTCACATTTTCATGGTCTGTTGATATTTCACTGGTTTTGTCCATTTAACAGCTGACAGATATTCAACAATTCATGTGTGAGACAGTGGATGGGCAAAACCAGTGAAATATCAACTGAGTTCCTGTCATTTTATTACCATTTTCTAAACTGTGAGAGATGTTGAAGGTGTCTGAATAAACGTTATCTCAGTATGAGTGTTAGATCTGCATGACGCCCGATTACCCGAATACTGAGTTTATATAGTATCAGTGTGTGCTATATAATGATGCATCCCAACGTTCAGTTACGCTGGAGATGTCAGAAGAGAGACGCTGTTCAGTAACCAGGAGTTAAACTAATATTATTTCAAACTAATAATGTTTCCCACAGGCTACGCTGTCACGTCCTAGAGAGTCCCAAGTCTATTCTGAGCAATTCATTTGATAGTTCGTCAGTGACGTCCACCAATGAGCATCAGGATCTGCAGACGATGGTGAGAACTTGTTCTTCAACACTCACTCCATACGTCCTCTTTTACCCACATATCCTCTTTTAGGACCTAAAAAAAATGTCTAGATCAACCAAAGTGTCCAGAATTCTGCTTTTGTTTTCTACAGCCGCCGGTTTTGCATTGCTTTAGGCCCCGCCTTCTCGCACGCCACCATTGGTCAGTTGGTCATGTACGTAACGTGCATCTCAGTCATTATCCTCCACACCACGAGGTTTTGGTTTTGTCTTACCAACTAAATGTCACTCGCCACGTTTCCATCACCCTTCAAATTGCACACAGCTGAAATTGCGAATTGAAAATACGGCCAATGGAAACACGTCAATTTCGCAAAAACTCCCATTTATCGCTAAAAACAGTTTTTACGCTCGCATGAGGAGGTTTTTCAGGCAATTCGAAAAAGAAATATTTTGCAAAACTGCAATGGAAACAGTTGATGCGCTGTGTTTGGACAGAATACGAGACAGAGTTCTTTATTAAACTCATAAAAGAATTACAGGAATACTGGATTCTAAACCTCAGAGAAACGCCACAATCACGAGCTGGAAGCAGAAATGAGGAGAAACACCCAGAAACTCCTCATATGAGCCGCTCACAGTATAAGAGTCTTTCCTGGCCATTAATGCTGGATAACACACACACACACACACACACACACGTCTCCTTCGGTTAATAATAATGGCCAGTGCAGCGGCTGATAAACATAAACCCACCAACATCTGTCGCCGTATTTTTGGAATGATTATCGCGAGAGGAAAATATTACGTTTTAGTCACATGACATCGGTTAATGGAAACGCCGTCATTTCGCAATAGTTTTTTGTCGTCATTTAGAGAAAAAAAAATTATAAATTGCAAAAGTTTTGCACAAATCTGTAATGGAAACTCGCCTACTGCTTATCAGCAGTGGCACACGGCTCCTGAACAGCGGGAAATGTAAATTCACAGATGATTTACAGAGACCATTCCCGTGTTTTAGTTCCGGTCGGGATCCGTGTAAAGCTGGCACACACGTGTCAGTGTAAAATAAAGTGCTATAGCACCTTAGAAGCCCACGTGAGGAAAGTATACAGGAGAACATCAGGAGGATTGAAATTATTTTTTACTGAAATAGTGTAGTAGATTTTTTATTTTATCTTAACCTATGGCCATGAAACAGTGTCATGTAAAAGGTGTTAAAAGCTGATCTATAATTTTTTTAAATATATTATTCTGTTGTTGCAGGCCAAACGTTGAATGGAAAGGATATATTACTTTATGTATTAAAGTACAATAACATAGTTGCAAAATATGGTCACCCTACATTTACTTTCATAAGGCAAAAGGTTTTTTTTTTTTTTTTTGAGATTCTGCTCTATTTTACTGACATTAATAAACATGCAGAATACACTTAAAGTCCCCCTGTGTTGAAAATCCAGCTTTTAATGTTGTTTATGTGTCTATGTGGTGTTTTTAATACGCTTTAAGACAAACCATGTGTAAATTCATAAGTCGACAGCATTGCTGAGTATTTTCTCCTTAAAACTGCAGTGAACCAAAGACAGTCTCAAAAACACGGTTTGAAATCGCTGGTGTTTCTGACGTCACAAACTACCTTGTAACCAATCAGATCAACGTGTGATCGTCAACCAGTGGATCTCTGAGTGAGTGAGTGAGTGGAGGCGGGGCTCATTTGCATATTCATAGAACCGCGCATACTAAATGAGGCAAGGGTGTCGAGTTACATTCAAGATATTTTAAGACATGAAGAATCTGATTTTCAAGGAAAAAAACGCTTAAATAAGTCATTTTGCTGATCAGAGGTCAGTTTTAAGAGATACAATTAGTCACTACAGGAGGACTTTAAGTGTTTATTTGATCTATTTGCATCTGTTGGTTTCAATCTCAATGCGTCTCTTTAAAGGCAGTGAGTTTGAGTCAGAAATCTCCACTTCAGCAGCTTTACACACACCAAACTTTCATATCTATATTCTGAAGCTTTGTTCATATATCAATCGACTGATTTATTGAAAATTTTATTCCTAAAATTTGATTTCCTGTCCGTTTACAGTTGGAGTGTGCGATTAAATATCGTCTATGGTAGTATCGTGATTGTTTTAACCTTTACCTCACTTTACAAAAAACAAACAAAAACACATACTGCGAGATTTAATATTCAAGATATGGGGCCAAAATACTATATCATTTGATGTAGTTAATCAGCGTCTCACAAAGAGTGCCCTTTTTCCCCCCAAATATCAACACCATTGCAAATGTGATATTGATTTTATACAAAAGTTCAATAAACAAGAAGTTAATATTTAGTGACTTACATTTTAGATGCTGTATTGCCTGTTTTTGCTCCATTTTGCCAAAGAAAATAGTTCCAAACAAAGACAGACACACACAGCTGTGTTTCATTACTTAATGAATCAGTCCTTTAAAACAAATCGAATGAATGAATGATTCAATGACTCACTGATTAAGAGTCAAATGCATTTCTGAATGAATCAGCCGTTTGTTTGAACAAATTGGTTGAATGAATGATTCAATGACTCGCTCATTAACAGTCACTTGCTGCCACCTACTGGTGTTTTCATTCCACATATAAAGTATCTTTTTTTTTTAATTTCAAAAATATCAATATTCAACGTTTTATGTTTAAAACATCAAAACATTATTAAAGCATTTGTAGCTGCAGGTTAAATGCGTTCATGTCCCTCTGATCTGCATTAAATGTGTTTCCTCTTCATTGCAAAGAGGAATTTTGATGATACTGACTTCATTTGATTGCTAACTGTCTTATTATTATAATTTCATTTATTGATGATCCTTTCCTCGCACTTTAACACATCTTTCCCTAAAATTAAACCTAATTTTTGTTTTGTCCAGAAAGCTAATTTTATTTCATTTTGATAATATTTGGTCTATTTTTTAATGCAATTTTTTGGGAGATTTTTTATTTTATTTACCAATAAATAATACATAAATAGTAATTTAAGCACATTTCTTCAACTTAAATTCAAAACAACACAATTTCATGCAGAACTCTTTTAATTCAGCTCTAAATATGTTACATTGGGAGTCTTTGAGGAAAAATAATAATATATCATGATATTTCACGACTCTAGATGGCGTTATATCTGTATATGGAGTAAATGAGCATTTCCGCTGGGTCCTAAAGTCAGTCACTTCAGTGTGCGTTGTAGACATTATACAATCATTATTTGCTTTTAGTTTGAATTTTGAGCATTTTTAGGTTTTTCTGTGTGTACTGAAGCATTCATTCATTCCTAATGGGGTCATTGACCCGAGGGAAGGATTTCTTACTTTTAAAAATTTCAACCACAAAACTCCTCGAATCCAATATATATATACAGTATATATAATTTTTATTTTTTTTTATTTGTGGTTGCGACGAAAGTCTTGGACCTCTCTGATGAACACTCAATTTTTAACTTTTTTTTTTTTTTTTTAATGAGTTTGGGGTCAAAATGACACACACATTCCTGTGTCCTGCAGCTGCTGCGTGTGATGGTGACGAACTCCCGCCTGGAGCAGACGCTGGAGAAGTGTGTGTGGATGCAGAAAGTTCTTCTGGTTCTGCTGTCGTTTCTCGTGGCCCTCAGCTTTACTACGGCCTACTCGCTGTGGACGTCCTGAAACCGGCCTGAGGTTTACACACTGAACCGCTTCGGGTCACGGCACGCTTTTACCCAGAACCTCATGATGATGATGTCATCGGAACCGGTCCGAAACGACGCGGGGAAAAAGCTACATTGTGTGTTTTTATCACACACTCTCAGAGAATAAACCAGTTTAATTTATAAAACACGATCATGCAAATGTAATAAACTCTGTTTGATTTATATATATATATATATACACACACACACACACACACATATCGGGTCACTGTGCGCTTTTACCCAGAGCATCATGATGATGTCATCAGAACCGGTCCGAAACTACATGTGTTTTTATCACTCACTCTCAGAGAATAAACCAGTTTAATTTATAAACATGTTGTGTAAAATTCTCAAGATCATGCAAATGTAATTAACTCAGTTTGATTTTTAATATGTATTTTATAAAAGTATGAATGAATGTATAAATAATAAAATGACACTTTTTGTGACACTTTTATCATCACTCATTCTGTGCTTTTTTGTGCCTCGATAAAATTTAAAGTACATTTACTTTTAAGTTGTTACAGATTTATATTTACATGTAAGTTGGATGATGCATCAGGCAATGTGTTATTATTATAGGAAGTAAATAGAAACATAATAAAGTAAATACATTTTTGTAGTTCTGTATTGTATAAATTGCATTACAGTACAATTACAGTAAAGTTAAAACACAGAAACTTTCTTGGCTAATCATTTACAGTGTAATTTAATGGATTCTCATCAGCTACATATTCAAGATTTTTTTAAAACTGGGGCATTTCTGTGATAATTCTATTAAATTCTGTTATTATTCTCAGATTAATTCATATTACAGAAGAAGAAATTATAGTTTGTTTTGATATTATCCTTTCTGTAGTTATTCTATTGTTTTAATGAATAACCTAGAAGTGTTTTGTCTTGACATAAGTGATCATTTCTGGGATTCACATTAGCAATCATTAGATTCTGTGAAGTGAATACTATTATTTTAGTTCCCAATAATAATAAAACATGTTTTAAAAGTGATCAAATAAATGATATCTCATCTCAGTGAGCCAATGAGAGCAGAGACTGCAGTGTTTGGGGTCAAAAGGTCAGAGGTCAGTATGACAGAGGTCAAGTTTGTGCACAAATAAAAAGGAAATCCTTTTTACAAATAAAATGACATTGGTTGCACTGGAATGAAGTGTTTTTTTTAACCCTATAAAATATTAATAGAAAATATTTTTGCTCAGTTTGAGGCTCTAAATAAAACAGCTGTTTTTTCCTCCATATTCTCACTATATGAGCCATAAAAGCCTGATATGATGCATAACAACTGCAATTTTGTCTAAAAGGTTTAAAAAAATTATGTGCATGCGTATAATTCTTATTATTTTATGTCAGACTTTACAGGGTTAATATTTAACAAATAGAAAGGTCGCCAAAACCCAATTCTTTGATCGAAAACTTCAAAATAAAAGTTTGTGTTTGCATAATATATGTGTGTGTACTGTCTAATTATTTTGCATATATAAATGCACACACATGCATGTATATATTTAAGAATTTGTATTTATTTATATATAAAATATACATATTTATATAATATAAATAATATAAACAGTATATACATGCAAATATTTCTTAAATGTACACATGCATAAGTGTGTATGTATATATAAAAAATAATTAGACAGTACACACACATATATTATGCAAACACAAACTTTTATTTTGGATGCGATCAATCGTTTCACAGCACTAAATAGAAATATTAAAAGTGTTGATCGCCACTGGAATCAGTGCATTGGCCAATCAGAAGACAGAATCACAAGCATAGATATAATAAATACATAGACGCCCTATTGGCCGCTGGAGCGTACGTCAACGGCGCCGCCATATTGCGGAGGGTAACTTTCCCATACCTCTCATACCGGGAATAGAGAAAAATGCACTTTTCGTGTGCTACACAAATCGCCAAACAACTGAAAACAGTTCTCGAGGAATTACCTTTCACAAGCAAGACTGAACATTTGTTTCTGGTTGTATTTGGTCATGATATAATTAGTAATAGTAACGTTCAGAGGAGAAAGGCCGCGAAATTTAAAAATACTACTGTTATTGTGTCACGAAATGTGGTCTTAATAGTTTTTCAGTCGACAATGTAGTTGTTTAAAGCTCAGATCTGTGGTTTATTTAAAAATATAGCGCCTATTTAAAAATTTGATCGAACGTTTTCGGAGTTGTGAGATACAGGCGATCACCGGGCGCTCAGCGCTCATGTACCCCGCCTGGAACAGCCTTACCTCGGCTAGTGCTTCTGACGTTTGCCGCTGGCTCTGATGTATTCGTCTTGTGTATATCTAACGGGCGATCTTTGGTCTCATTAATCTATCTGTTCGTTTTGGCTGAGGGCAAAGTGAAGTTTCATAACTTTATATTTAGGCTATTTAACGTTGTATCCTGCTGTATGTTTGACTGAATCGTTTACTTTATTTCTTGTCTTGTATAGCTTTTAAACGCATACTGTTATGATGGCTATTACTGATCAATAAAACTGAAATTTAACAAAAAAGAGACAGGGTTGTGTCATTTTATTTTATATAGCCTATGTAGGAATATTTTAAAATATATAAATTATATTTGCATATTTATACATTATCTTCACTGTATGTAGGCCTACATAAAATAAAATGACAAATCTCTTTTTGTTAAATGTCAGTTTAATGATCAATATTATAATGTTTCATATTTTTTTCATATTGTCTATATTATTCTTTAATTGATATTACATTGTATTTGCTGTTCTTATTATTGTTATTATAATATTATACCACTTGCGATTATCAATCTATTAGTTATGCTATCATAGTCACGAACTTATTATTTTTATTGTCTGTATACTGTAGGCTAATTGATATTTCTTATTATATTGCTATTATTATAGTATTATACATAAACTATATGCTATTATCAATATTTTTATGATTGTTTTATTGTACTTATGATATTATATAATTATACTATCCATTACTATTTTATTTGCTGTATACTGTTTTTTTATTTTATTGACTAAACTATTTACTATTACTTCTCACTTTATCTTATATTTACTATTTGCATTTCACTGTAGTTGTACCATATCATATGTATTACCATAAAGGATCCATCCGTTATCTTTGTTATTGCTCAAATCGGGTCAATCACAGAAAATGTTTTTTCCACAATAAGAAAACTTTATTTCATTTAATGTGAACATTAAATTAAATCTCAGTATGGGGGTCTTCACAATTCTTATCCAAGAATAAAAAGCCAGATAGCCTACATGACAAGCCTGAGCTTTGACAATTCCTAATAAAAAATTTAATAACTATCGAGATTTTAAATAACTGGAGATGAAACTTTTTGTACACCACATACAAACCACTGAAATTGGCTGATAAATGTAAAAACATTTTTTGTTTTTATCCAGAAAAACCGCAGCTCACCCGTTTACTTGCATTTGTTTACAGCGCAGTCTTGCCCTCCGCAAAATGGCGGACGCGTTGACGTGTCGCAGCAACGCTCCAAAGCGGCCAATAGGGCGTCTATGTATTTATTATGTCTATGATCACAAGTGTGTGATCTTCTTCTTCTTCTTCTCTTGATTTGTCACTGATTACAGCTTCAGTCCTGCTGTTCTTCTGATTAAACTGATGCGCTAATGAAGCTGACGGATCAATAGAGTTAATGAGAGACTGACTCCTGTAATCACGGCTCATATTAGCCGCTGTTGCCCTGGTGACAAATCAGCACGTGTTTCCCCTGGAACAAGACTTGGTTTAGATATTAGTTTTTTTTTTTTAACCCTTTCCCGCCACTCATGGAATTTTCCGGCGATCCGTGTTTTCACTATTATACGGTAGGGGGCGCTATTGCACACAAACAATGCAATAAACAATAAAAGAGTTATATTAAAAGAATTATATTTTCATTTTAAGGTTTTAGTAATGTCGTTGTGTTTTTGTTATTTTCATTAAATATGGTTATAAAAAAAATGTTATATTTTGCTAATTATTGACATCAGTGTTATTAGTTTTATGAATATTTTCTATTTTTAGTTAATAATAATTAACTCTAACTGAAATAAAATAAGTTATTACAGATCAAATTATTAATTATAATCAAATTATTGTTTTATTTGTATTTCAGTTAATTTCAAGTAACAAATGTGTCTTTTTATTGTTTTATTAGTAAGTTATAACTATAACTGAACCTGAAAAACAAAATGCAACCAGGATTTACAGAAATACTACGTTTATTTAATAACAAGCCTGATTTTGTTTGAAAAGTCCCTTGTGTTTGCGATCATTAAACATCAGATTAATGTAACATTAAACATTGTTTAATGTGTGTTACTGACACTTGCTGAAGATCAGCATCAAACACACATCAATGTTCAGAAACACATGATCTCTCAGAGGCTTCAGGACTTTGCATGAGACAGTAGGAAAGCATTTAGTAACACCCTAGCAACCACCAACAACACCTTAGCAACCACCCAGGATACTCTTATAAAGGGCCAGGAAACCTAAACATCCACGCAACACCGCAGAATTGTGAAATATAAATGTAAACAGGGTTGCAGAGGCGTTATATAGGCCTAGTTCACTGAACCTAAAACCCATCTCCTTTTTTTAACTTGAAATAAAAAACTTTGAAGTGTTTAATTTCAGCTGGTCACCATGGGAACCATATAGACATTACAACAAAACAAATAGTCACAACAAAATTTGAAAACACAAAACTGGTGTTACAGCGCCCTCTAGTGACGTCAGACTGACTGCGTCAGTTTCTGATCACATGACAAACTCACATAGAATAATTTGCACTTTTTGAAAAGGTCGATATTATCCCCACTTTTTGAAACATCTCGCATATTAGTTAGTTTGTAAAATAAGAGGCGATCTAGCGCTGAAATGTGTTGTTTTTTAAATCAAGCTCGTTCTTAGACGGGCGCGCGCTTCAAATCGGTACCGTTAGCACTTCTGTTCTGATCCGCACTCGGTTCGTTTTTTTATTTTTTCTCATCAAAACCGACTATGTTCATCTGTGGTTGTAGATCAAGCTGGGACACTTTTGTGCGCATTTTGTTTTGTACACACACACACACACACTCAAATCTCTCTCGCGCGCACACACACACACTTTTTACTCACTGTGTTGATCAGCAGGACAAACGTGCAGATGAGAAACTGTGAGTCTGGAAATGTGTTTTTCATTCAGTGTGTCGAAGGAAATGCCAGGAAGTTTTTACAATAAACACTTTGTCTGCTGTGTTTTATTCTTCGCTGTTATTTTCCCCACAGAGACCGTCTAAAATCCAGTCAGATCACAGAATCAGAAGAGCATAATGAGCTTCAGGTGTGTTTGATAGAGGAACTGAGTGTGTGTGTGTGTGTGTGTGTGTGTGAGAGAGAAAGCGCTTCTGTGTGTGTGTGTGTGTGAGAGAGAGAGAAAGCGAGTGTGTGTGTGTGTGTGTGAGAGAGAGAGAGAGAGAGAAAGCGAGTGTGTGTGTGTGAGAGAGAGAAAGCGAGTGTGTGTGAGAGAGAGAAAGCGTGTGTGTGTGTGTGTGAGAGAGAGAGAGAAAGCGAGTGTGTGTGTGAGAGAGAAAAAGCGATAGGGTGAGTGAGAGAGTGTGTGTGTGTGTGTGAGAGAGAGAGAGAAAGCGCTTCTGTGTGTGTGTGTGAGAGAGAGAGAAAGCGAGTGTGTGTGTGTGAGAGAGAAAGCGATAGGGTGAGTGAGAGAGAGAGAGAAAGCGCTTCTGTGTGTGTGTGTGTGAGAGAGAGAGAAAGCGAGTATGTGTGGGAGAGCTCGTGTGTGTGTGTGTGTGTGTGTGAGAGAGAAAGCGATAGGGTGTGTGGGAGAGCTCGTGTGTGTGTGTGTGTGTGTGTGTGTGTGTGTGTGTGAGAGAGAAAGCGAGTGTGTGTGAGAGAGAGAGAGAAAGCGAGTGTGTGTGTGTTAGTGTGTGTGTGTGTGTGAGAGAGAGAGAGAGAAAGCGAGTGTGTGTGAGATAGAGAGAAAGCGTGTGTGTGTGTGTGTGTGTGATTAACAAGTACAGTAAAATAAACAAAACACTATGATTTATAAAGTTATATATCAGACGGGGGCATACACACACACACACGAGCTGGAGTTTCTGCAGTGCTTTATTGTAACTCGAGCTGTAGTTCAGTCAGATTAACCCTAAGCACATGATGATGGAGCTCGTGATCCTCAGCCAGTGAGATGACGGAGCTTCTTCTTCATCATCATCATCCTCTTCGCGCTCCTTCTCCTCCTCGTCATCGTCATGGCGTCCCCGCGGCTCGAGACCTTCTGCTGCCCGAACCGCGATCCCGCCACCGAGTTCGTCATCGGCTTCGCGCCGCGGCTCTTCAGCGCGATGTGCGCGTGCAGCGCGAGCCTGAGCCTCTTCTTCTGCGTGTTGCAGATCCTGCCGAAGCGGAGCAGCTTCCGGTCTCCGCGTCCCAAACCCGCCTCGTCCCTCAGGATTCTGCTCATCATCAGCGTGTGTGATATCTTAGGATGTTCAGGTAACACACACACACACACACACACACACACACACACACACACACACACACGTTTGTTTAGCTATACTTGTGAGCAGTTTAGGGGAAAGTTATTTAGAAAGTTTTTGCGTTACTCCCTTAAAAAGTACCTAATTGCGTTACGTAGTTACTTTTTAAGAAAAGTAATGTGTTACATTAGCCTACTTTTGCGTTATTCTCACCTGGTCTGAGCGTTTCATTACAAAATAGTGATATTTTTTGGCAAATGTAAAGACCCTTTCACACCAAAATTGAACTAAGGAAATGTAAAGTTCAGGTAAACTCTCTCACACACACATAATAAAATGTTTTTTTTTTTTTTGAAAATGTAAAAATAGTCGGGTTAGTGTAAGGAGACGGAATATACAGTTTGTACAGTATAAAAATCATTATGCCTATGGAGGTCCTTAGAAGTATAGCAAAACAAACGTGTGTGTGTGTGTGTGTGTGTGTGTGGACCAAATGCACACACAAACATGCACACACACAAGATTTGGGTCAGTCTGTCTGTTTCATAAGCTGTTCACTTTTGTAAGATTGTAGACATTCATTCAGACAAATAATCTGTTTAAATGTTTATAAACTGGATTTTGTCTTAAAGCTGATTTGCATGAATTAATGCATTATTCTATTTGTTCATAATAATGTCTTATGTACACGGTTTACAGTTTGATTTACAGTTTTGCACATGTGTTGCTTTATTATAAAGAGAACTGCTCTATATATCAGCTGGATGTGCAGATCAGTCACGGATCCTCAAATGCATGTTATGCCAGTAATGTTGTGTTACAGTAAAATTATTGCATGTTCTTTGAGACACTTAATTAGTGCAAAACCACACGTGCTATTCTCAGAACAAGTTTATTTCATGGTTTCTATCAGAGGACATAGAGTTCATTCAGTGTCAGGAACACGAGGCAACTGTTGTGAGATTCATGATACACTCTTTCTTTAGCCTAGTAGTTAAACACAAAACTGCATAGACACGGTACTTCCTTTAGAATAAACTCCCGCACTACAACTATAATGAAACGAACCTTCACAATAGAGTTATGGTCGAGTAATTACAACATTTCAAATCCCTCAGTTCTCGCCATCTCTGAAAAGCTAATGTTGATTCTTGTTTTATTACAAGCTCTATCACAATAGATGATGCTTTACAGTGAACTCTGTTAGAGAGACATCTGACAGTTTCTGTTCAATAAAACACTAGGGCTGGATATCGATTCAGGTTTTCCGATTCGATTTCGATTCCCGATTCGGGATTTCGATTCTAAATTCAATTCCCGATTCGACTTCGATTCTAAATTCAATTTCAATTCTAAATTCGATTTCGATTCCTTATTCGATTTCGATTCCTTATTCGATTTCGATTCTAAATTCGATTTCGATTCTAAATTCGATTTCAATTCTAAATTCGATTTCGATTCCTAATTCGATTTTGATTCCTTATTCGATTTCGATTCTAAATTCGATTTCGATTCTAAATTCGATTTCAATTCTAAATTCGATTTTGATTCCTAATTCGATTTTGATTCCTTATTCGATTTCAATTCTAAATTCGATTTCTTATTCGATTTCGATTATAAATTCGATTTCGTTTCCCACACAGTTACTACACAGCGCTGACAGATCCAGTAAAGAAAGCATTTGAATTCGCCACTGAAGTAATAACATCGCTGATCTAGTGAGCATTCAAAATTCTACGTTATTAACGGATCAAACAGCGTTGACGTGCAAAACAGGAGAAACCTTTACACCACTACTCGTACTCATTACATGTTGATCTACCTCAAAGTTTGCCTTGATTGTTCCACATTTACACTTTTACATTGCACACATTTTGTAACATTTTATTTAAGTTGAAGAGTTTCTTTAACACTTACTTTTTTATCTTAATATAAGACATAAAAAAGATATTTTTGTTTACATTTTATTTTTGTTTTAGACTGCTAAAACGAATAATTTGTTGTTTGCCTTAAGTAATAATGTGGATAAATAAAATAAAAACAGAGGTTTAAATTCACTTTTCTACTCGTATTAAAAAAAAAAGTTATAAAAAAATGTCAATAGTTATCCATACCGAACGATATGAAACCATATATCGTGATACATTTTTTAACTATATCGCACAGCCCTCATGATCATCGCCCCAACTGGGAACCATTGAAATTTCGAAGTGTTTCGAAACAGTTATGACGTAATGGAGCCTCGTTTACTGAAATCACGTGACTCTGACAGTTTGATACGCGCTCCAAACCATTGATTCGGAACAAAAGATTCGTAAAGGTTTCGAAGTTGAAATTTCCATCACGGGAGATTCTCCAGAGGTTGGAGATTTAATAGCTCCATGTCAACCTTTCTTGTTGTGACACACACACACACACGTCAAAGCAGCCGAATGACATATTTTCCCGCGGAAACCATCCCGTCAGATCCAAAATATAAACGCTTATAAGGCTTACCGTAGTGAATCAGGGTAAGATAAAAACGGAAGAAGGACTGATGATGTTTTGAATCATTAACGTTATTTAAATCCCGAACAAAAAAATAACAGTGTATTTTTTAAATAACAGATTCTACAAACAGTATTTCATGTTTTACGATAGTCTACTGTAAATCCTCATGTTGTAACGCAAAGTTGAGATGTTGTTGCCCAGAGAGAAAAACAATCGGAGGAACAGATGCACGAGAGATGGCGTATTTTCCCCGGGTTTAATAAAATGACTTAAACGTCACACTCGTCCGCACACATGGGGACTGAGTGAGAAAAAGTATACAAATAAACATTCAACTCTGGTCACAAATATAAAGGGAAGTACAAAAGTCGGTAGAGCGGTTATCTCTCCTCACCTGTCACATCTATTACTGACTCTCTCTCTACGCACATGCGCAGTTCTCATTGCACCTCGAATTACCGTAAATGCACAAAGTGACCGTTACAATGTAGCCTGGTTAAAACCAGACCATTCTCAGTTGTAAATGAGTTAAGCCTGGTTCACACGGCAGGATAATTAGGCCGATTTTAGCCCCGATTTACCCCTTCCGACAATCTTAAGGATGCTCCGATTATGGTAAAATAATCTGATCAGATATTCCTGTGGTGTGTTAAGAGTGCTCTCGTCTGCTCGGAAGGACGTCGGGACCGCTCCGATCTCAAATCGGGGATATCCAACATGTTGGATTATTTTGGCCCGATTTCTCCTCGTGTGTGGTGTCCCCCGGGGGACGATTTTCCGTCTGACCTGGGAATGCTCGGGAGTCAAATCGGTTCGTGTGTGATGTGTTGATTTTGCCGTGTGGCTGCGCACCACACACGGTACGACCAAAACTGTTAGACCCGTGATTTTTTTATCGCCGTGTATGGGGTCTCTCAGGTTTAGAAAATCGGCCGACAATTTTAAAATCGTCCCGTGTGAACCAGGCTTTAGGGTCTGGCAAAGCGTCATAGACAAATCATTTCCAGAGGGGCGTCACCAACGGACGTCGCGGATAGACCTAAAACCAATCAGAGCGATGAAGGAGATGATGTATGCAGAGCGGTGGAGAAACATCTCCGCGAGTGTTGTTCTTTGCTCGGTTTTTAACAAAAAGGAAACGTTCAAATCGCTTAAAACAGACGCGATAGCTGATTCGAACGAGTGATGTTCGACGGCGGCATCCATCTTTGTAATGTAGGCTACAAAATCTGCTTAAAAATCCCAGCACTGTCGTCATCGTGTAAAGCCCGCCCCAACGTTTCTGATTGGTGCCGCGATTTCGACGGATTGGAAATGGGTTTGAATGAGCTCTTTGCCAGACTAACTTTCAGAGCAAATCTAAATTTGCCGGAAGTTGTCTGGGTTTTCCCAGGCTAGTTACAATGTGTTTGCGATCCAAAATATAAACGCTTATAACAGGCTTACCATAGTGAATCACTGTAAGATAAAAACGGAAGGACTGATGATGTTTTGTATCATTGTTTAAATTTTGAACAAAAAGAGTTCAAAATAATACCTTAAAATAACAGATTCTACAAACAGTATTTTCCTGTTTTACGATACTCTACTGTACATGCTCATCAAAGATGCAGTGATTTGTAATAGCGGATCTGATGCATTTGTGCAGGAATCATCGTGCGCTCGTCGATCTGGCTCGGTCTTCCCGATCTCATCGACAGAATCTCCGGTGGGAACGGGACGGACGTCTGGCCCGAGGTGTACTGTGTCGGCAGTGCGGTGAGACACGTGTACAAGACCGTTATATAGTTCATGTGTACTTTAAATATCACTGAGAGTGGTTTAATCTGCAGCTATTTTTACTTGCATAAACATACAGTTGCATAAAATGAAGGATTAATCATATTATAAGTAACTTCTCAAATAATTTTTAACAACAAAAAAATCAAACCCAAAATAACAGTAACATACAAATAAACATATATATATATATATATATATATATATATATATATATATATATATATATATATATTCTTCCAAAAATAAATAAACAATCAAACAAGTGTAAACAGGGTCAGAAAAATAAACGTAATTCAAAAGGACTACAAAATAAAAAATAATACATATATAAATACTAAAATATAAATAAATAAAAGAATAATAACTAAATAGTGACTTAATACTTAGAAAAATATAAATATCTGCCAGTGGGGTCAGAAAAATAAATGTAATTCTTAGGGAAAACCAGATTAAAATAAATATATAAATAAAAAATATTTAAATATAAACAAGAAATAATAACTAAATAGTAAGTTTGTACTTAAAACAAGAAAAAATATCTGCCAATAGTGTCAAAACGGAAAATGAGATAAAAATAAATAAATACTAACAAAACTGAAAAGAATAATAACTAAGTGGTTAAAGTTCACTTTATTATAGGCACATTAATAATCTAAACATTATGCATTTACTCTTACAAATAAGTCTTATAATAACAAATTAAAGCCTTAAAATTAATTAATAAAAAAACAAATTTTGCTAGTTTATTTAAAATCATATCCTATCTACCTTTTCAAACTGACATTTTTTCTATCAAATATGCTTTAAATGCATTTAAATAAATAAAAATCCTGATTATTTTTGATTTTAAGAATATGTAGCAAATAATACTTGAGTTTAATAATGTAAAGGATGGTTTTGTGTTCATCTCCAGATGTGGATCCAGCTGTTTTTCAGCGCCTCCTTCTGGTGGACGTTCTGTTACGCGGTGGATGTTTTCTTAGTGGTCAAGAGATCAGCTGGCATCAGGTGTGTCCCATCATGCATCTTGTTATTGTAAACGCTAGAGCAGATGTTAGTTTAATTTCCTGATGCGCGTGTCTCTGTCGTAGCACCATCGTCCTTTATCACATGATCACGTGGGGTCTGACGCTTCTGCTGTGTGTCGAGGGCGTTGCAATGCTCTACTACCCCTCCATCTCCAGGTGATGATAAAACACACACTTAAAAGTGCAGTGTGTACATTTTACATGCTTAAAGGAGTAGTTCACTCCAGAATGAAAATTTCCTGATAATTTACTCCACGTCATCCAAGATGTTCATGTCTTTCTTTCTTCAGTGGAAAAGAAATGAAGGTTTTTGTGGAAAACACTCCAGGATTTTCTCCATATAGTGACTTCAATGGAGTCCAGCGGGTCGAAGGTCCAAATGTGAGTTTCAGTGCAGCTTCAAAGTCTCGACACGATCCAGCCGAGGAATAAGAGTCTGATCTAGACAAACCAGCGCACATTTATAACTAAATAAACATTTATATACTTTTAACCACAAATGCTGGACTTGCACGAGCTGTGATGCGACACACATTACGTGATCAGGGTGAAAGGTCAGAAAGTTCAAAACTTCAAAATCGTCCGACATCGTCGTTTTACCTTTTATTTTTATTTATTTTTGTAAATGGTGTTTGTCTTAGTCTTTGCACGTTCTCTTTGTAAACACTAGATCCGTTCTTACGCCTATGTCACGCTTGACCTTTCACCCTGATCACGTAATGTGTGTCGCATCACAGCTCGTGCAAGACCAGCATTTGTGGTTAAAAGTATATAAATGTTTATTTAGTTATAAATGTCCGCTGGTTTGTCTAGATCAGACTCTTATTCCTCGGCTGGATCGTGTCGAGACTTTGAAGCTTCACTGAAACTCACATTTGGACCTTCGACCCGTTGGACTCCATTGAAGTCACTATATGGAGAAAATCCTGGAGTGTTTTCCTCAAAAACCTTCATTTCTTTTCCACTGAAGAAAGAAAGACGTGAACATCTTGGATGACGTGGAGTAAATTATCAGGAAATTTGAATTCTGGAGTGAACTAATAGCAACACTAAAGTCATGGGTTGGATTCTTAGTCGATGCATGAACTGATAACATGTATGCATTGAATGCATTGCATGACTGTGATGTGAGCCGTTTCTGCACTGTGGGTCTGAACTGAGTGTGTGTGTTTGTCATGTGAGCTGTGAGAATGGCCTTCAGCACGCCGTCCCGCACTACGTCACCACATACGCCCCGATGCTCCTGGTGCTCGCCGTCAACCCAGTGCTGTTCGCTCGCACCGTATCAGCCGGTGAGTGAGAATCTGCTCAAGCCCTTTATAGGGATAGTTCACTTTTAAATGAAAACTAGCCCATGATTTACTCTCCCTTAAATCATCCTAGGTGTATATGACATTATTCTCTCAGACGAACACAATCACAGTTATATTAATAAATGTTCTGGCTCTTTATAATGGCAGTGAATCACAACCAACAGATTGAAGCTCATAAACGTGCATCTATCCTTCATAAACGAACTTCTCGCGGCTCCTGTGTGTTAATAAAGACCTTGTGAAGCTAAATGATGAGTTTGTGTAAGAAAATATTAATATTTAAAACTTTATAAAGTAAAATAACTAGCTTCCGGCCAAACAAACATACGGATTCCACTTATGTTTGAGTGCAACTTCTGCGAGTAATGCGACACTGCTGATTTTTACACTACACACACACTACTCACACACACTCACTACTCACACACACACAAACACACACAAATCCGTATGTTTGTTTGGCCAGAAGCTAGTTATTTTACTTAAATATTCATATTTTTCTGTCATGAACGGATGGCTTCACTTCAGAAGGTCTTTATTAACCCCCAGGAGTGTGTGGAGCACTTTTATGATGGATAGATGCACTTTATGATTGATAGAAGCACTTTTATGATGGATAGATGCACTTTATGATGGATAGATGCACTTTATGATGGATAGATGCACTTTATGATGGATAGATGCACTTTATGATGGATAGATGCACTTTATGATGGATAGATGCACTTTTATCATGGATAGATGCACTTTATGATGGACAGATGCACTTTATGATGGATAGATGTACTTTTATGATGGATAGATGCACTTTATGATGGATAGATGCACTTTATGATGGATAGATGCACTTTATGATGGATAGATGCACTTTATGATGGATAGATGCACTTTTATCATGGATAGATGCACTTTTATGATGGACAGATGCACTTTATGATGGATAGATGCACTTTTATGATGGATAGATGCACTTTATGATGGATAGATGCACTTTATGATGGACAGATGCACTTTTATGATGGATAGATGCACTTTATGATGGATAGATGCACTTTATGATGGACAGATGCACTTTTATGATGGATAGATGCACTTTATGATGGATAGATGCACTTTATGATGGATAGATGCACTTTATGATGGATAGATGCACTTTATGATGGACAGATGCACTTTTATGATGGATAGATGCACTTTATGATGGATAGATGCACTTTATGATGGACAGATGCACTTTTATGATGGATAGATGCACTTTATGATGGATAGATGCACTTTATGATGGACAGATGCACTTTTATGATGGATAGATGCACTTTATGATGGATAGATGCACTTTATGATGGACAGATGCACTTTTATGATGGATAGATGCACTTTATGATGGATAGATGCACTTTATGATGGATAGATGCACTTTTATCATGGATAGATGCACTTTTATGATGGACAGATGCACTTTATGATGGATAGATGCACTTTATGATGGATAGATGCACTTTATGATGGATAGATGCACTTTTATGATGGACAGATGCACTTTTATGATGGATAGATGCACTTTTATGATGGACAGATGCACTTTTATGATGGACAGATGCACTTTTATGATGGATAGATGCACTTTTATGATGGACAGATGCACTTTTATGATGGATAGATGCACTTTTATGATGGACAGATGCACTTTTATGATGGATAGATGCACTTTTATGATGGACAGATGCACTTTATGATGGATAGATGCACTTTATGATGGACAGATGCACTTTTATGATGGATAGATGCACTTTATGATGGATAGATGCACTTTATGATGGACAGATGCACTTTTATGATGGATAGATGCACTTTATGATGGATAGATGCACTTTATGATGGATAGATGCACTTTATGATGGACAGATGCACTTTTATGATGGATAGATGCACTTTTATGATGGATAGATGCACTTTATGATGGATAGATGCACTTTATGATGGATAGATGCACTTTATGATGGACAGATGCACTTTTATGATGGATAGATGCACTTTATGATGGATAGATGCACTTTATGATGGACAGATGCACTTTTATGATGGATAGATGCACTTTATGATGGATAGATGCACTTTATGATGGATAGATGCACTTTATGATGGACAGATGCACTTTTATGATGGATAGATGCACTTTATGATGGATAGATGCACTTTATGATGGACAGATGCACTTTTATGATGGATAGATGCACTTTATGATGGATAGATGCACTTTATGATGGACAGATGCACTTTTATGATGGATAGATGCACTTTATGATGGATAGATGCACTTTATGATGGACAGATGCACTTTTATGATGGATAGATGCACTTTATGATGGATAGATGCACTTTATGATGGATAGATGCACTTTTATCATGGATAGATGCACTTTTATGATGGACAGATGCACTTTATGATGGATAGATGCACTTTATGATGGATAGATGCACTTTATGATGGATAGATGCACTTTTATGATGGACAGATGCACTTTTATGATGGATAGATGCACTTTTATGATGGACAGATGCACTTTTATGATGGACAGATGCACTTTTATGATGGATAGATGCACTTTTATGATGGACAGATGCACTTTTATGATGGATAGATGCACTTTTATGATGGACAGATGCACTTTTATGATGGATAGATGCACTTTTATGATGGACAGATGCACTTTTATGATGGACAGATGCACTTTTATGATGGACAGATGCACTTTTATGATGGATAGATGCACTTTTTTTGAGCTTCAATCTGTTGGTTGCGATTCACTGCCATTATAAAGCTTGGAAGAGCCAGGACATTTCTAACAAAATAAACATTTATATACTTTTAAACCACAAATGCTTGTCTTGCACGTCCACGACTTCACACATTACGTAATCATGTTATAAAATGTTGGCTACTAGGGTGAAAAACTCCATCTCATTTTCTCCTCTAACTTCAAAATCATTGTTTTTTTACTATTTATTTATTTTATAAATGGCATTTGTGTTAGTCTTTGCACGTTCTCTTTGTAAACACTAGATCTGTTCTTACGCCTATGTCACGCTTGACCTTTCACCCTGATCACGTAATGTGCGTCGCATCACAGCTCGTGCAAGACCAGCATTTGTGGTTAAAAGTATATAAATGTTTATTTTGTTATAAATGTCCGCTGGTTTGTCTAGATCAGACTCTTATTCCTCGGCTGGATCGTGTCGAGACTTTGAAGCTGCACTGAAACTCACATTTGGACCTTCGACCCGTTGGACTCCATTGAAGTCACTATATGGAGAAAATCCTGGAGTGTTTTCCTCAAAAACCTTCATTTCTTTTCCACTGAAGAAAGAAAGACATGAACATCTTGGATGACGAGTGGGAGAGTAAATTATCAGGAAATTTTCTTTCTGAAGTGAACTACTCTAACTAAGATGAGTTAATGCCGTATTAGTATTGCTCATTGTTAGATCATGTTGTGTTAACAAATTAACCTATAAAGCCAATTGCTAATTGTTTCAGTGTAGAAATATCTTCAGTTCAGTTAATTCATGATTAGGGATATGAAAATGTTGGCCGATACGATAACCAATAATTCTTTATATTTGAAAGCCGATAACCGATATATTGGCAGATAAATCTAAATCCAAATTTTTATATAAATTTTGAGAGCCTGATTAAAAAACAAAAGCCACGTCCCAAACACATAATTATAATGTTCTCATTATAATTTTATGATGACGATATGACAGACTTGTGTCGCAATGAACTGTATTTTCCTTTTTTTAAGTGATTTCAATCATATTTCAAGCAATTCAAAACCATCATGTTGAACAGTGCGGATCTGAAGAGTCTCAGCTGAAGGAAATAGTACATTATTTATCGGCTTTAATATACAGCCCAAATTTTCTTATCGGGCCGTAAACAATAACATTAAAAATGAACATATATCAGCCGATACCGATATGGTGGATGATATATTTGTGCATCCCTATTCATGATTTTATTTCAGAGAAACTCGTGTTTTCTTGCAGTGACGTCGCTGCTCAAGGGCCAGCAGGGAATCTACACCGAGAACGAGCGACGACTCGGATCTGAGATCAAAATACGGTTCTTTAAGATCATGCTGGTGTTTGTCATCTGGTAAGATTCATATTCATGGAGCAGAGATTCATATCAAGCCAATATTCCTCCTTTTTGAACATCTTAATCACACACTGCAAAACATGCTGTTCTTCCTCAGTATTTCTGTCTTGTTTTCCAGCACAAATATCTAAACATTCTTAAAGGTACAATATGTAAGATTTTTGTAATAAAATATTCAAAAATCACTTGCACAGTGTGATATATTTCCTGCAGTTGTGTACTTACAATATCCCAAAAGTTCCCAAAGATTTTTAATTTCAGAGAAATTCCAATTTAAAATAGTGCCCGTCTCTGTTCACTTGTCGCCTGTCAATGACGTAATATCCGCGTTATCCCTGGTTTCCGCTAGTACTGCCATAGTAACCATGGCGACACACGTGGACAGCTGCATTACGTCTAGCGGCGCGCTCACGCTGTTGTTTCGTTCAAACGTTATGGACCATGGCAAGCAGACTTTGGGACAAAAGGAGAAATAAAACGAGGATCAATATCAGCGGGGCGTTTTCGAGATGCCGAGAGCTAGCGTCCGCGACTAACTTCCACTCGACAGAGACGCCGCTCTTACATGAGCTTTATTAGACAGGTGAGAAAATGTACATAAAAGTTATACAGCTCAACATGATGAAATGTTAGAATATGATCAGAATGTTATTCTAATGTTGATCTAGCTTACTGCTAGTCTCATACAGCAAACAAACTAACACACAGAATAACATTATAACTTTCAACACACTCAAATGCAGTTTAGTGTGATAGTGTAGACCAAGTGAAATAGCGCTGCGTTACCTCACAGTTTTGATTTGTTACTTAAACTGACCCGTTTGAGTATTAATTCAGCACTTGTGTGTAGTTCGGTAGAATGAAATGTCCTCATTCCTTTATATCCGCGGGACTCGAGTGTGATATGTGTCTCTCATTAGCGATCGCGCCCGCTTCACACCACAGTCATGTTAAAAACATCAATGTATTCACTCATCCATAAACATTATTAGATCCATCGGCATGACAACAAGTTCCATAATTCCGCTTATTCACTGCGTCGTAAACCTACGCTTTTGTTATTGTAAGAGGTTTGCGACTCCTAGCGGCGAAACAAATTACATATTGTAGCTTTAAATCAAGATACATTTACTGGAGAAACAAAATCACTGAAGATATTAAGTTTTTTTTTTAAAAACTCACAAAAAGTTTTACAAAACTTTCATGACCTCCACAATATTTTGTGAATCTGAACATGCAATATATCCAAAGAAAGAGCACAGACACTGTTTTTAAATGAACAAACAAGGGTTAGGTTTAAAAACTCTCTGTGGCGGGGAAAGGGTTAAGTCTTATTTACTGAAGAAGAAGAAAATTAAATTGCTGAATGTTTAGATATTTGTACTGGAAAGCAAGACAGAAATACTGAGGAACAACATTGTTTTTGCAGTGTATGGAGAGAATAATTATGGCCGGGACTTTATTTTACTGTTACCTATGTACTTATTATAGTAATTACAACAACTAGGTACTAACCCTGAACCTAACCTTAATCCATGTAGTTACCTTACATTAACCAGTGCTTTCTGAGGCAAGTACATGTACTGTCAAATAAAGTGCATTTGAATTGCATTGCTTTTTAAAAAATCACTTTAGAATAAGGTCTTATTTCTTAATAAATGGGGTGGTGATGGCGCAGTGGATAAGACACATGCCTTTAGTGTGAGAGACCCGGGTTCGAATCCACTGTGAGACACCAATGTGTCCCTGAGCAAGACACTTAACCCCTAGTTGCTCCAGAGGTGTGCGACCTCTGACATACATAGCAATTGTAAGTCGCTTTGGATAAAAGCGTCAGCTAAATGAATAAATGTAAATGTAATAAACTAACAGTGAGTAATAAAGCATTTGTTGATCTTTTTAACATTAGTTAGTAAAAATCTAATAGTTCACAGTGCATTAACTATTATTGACAGATCCAACTTTTGATTTTAATAATGTATTAGTAAATGTTGAAATTAATTTAATAAATGCTATAGAAGTATTGTTAATTGTTAGTTTATCTAGTAAACTAATAGTATGTTTTCTGTGGTCTTCATCAGCTGGCTGCCCAACATCATCAATGAGAGTTTGCTGTTTTATCTAGAGATGCAGGATGATATTAAAGCCAGCGATCTGAAGAATGTTCGCAACGCCGCGCTCATCACGTGGTTCATCATGGTGAGTATAAGATCAAATATCCATCAATTCCTGAACTGGAATGATTTTAGGTATAAGGGACTAAACTAGCTCCTACTTCAGAGTTACTACCAGTGATGTAAGTGTGCTGATTGGCTGAACGCACACGCAAAAAAACAAACAAACCGTTTTTTAAAAGATCCTCCTGGAAACAAAGCCGATGTGAAGCCAAACCCCCTCATGGAAAAAGAACGCCGTCATGTTTACACTTATCGGGATCAACTAAACGTGGGATTTATGTGAAGTTCACGGGATAGACTCTTTAAAATACGTCTAAGAGTTTTACACTCCGGCCTGTTATTGTAAAGACATCAATGTTACATTTTCAAGACCCTAAACATGACATGGAACAAAACAAACTGTGATTGGTTGCTTTACATGTCATGCATTATTTTCCTGTTCATCACTGTAAAGCTGCTTTGAAACAATCTGTATTGTATAAAGTGCTGTAGAAATAAAGCGCATGTTGACCAAAGCGTCATTTCTAAAACATGAATAACAATCAATGTGTTAATTTTTTTCAAAAAATCATAATTTTTTGTAGTTTATAGGATTTTCATGTTATTTTTCAATAGATTTTTTGTTTCCATGCTGCACAAATATCTCAACATTCTTCTGTGTGGAATTTAAATCATTCATAATTCATGCAGATCTTTATAACAGTATAGCAGATACTTACACAAAATGCATATAAATATCAATATCTGTCAATAATATGATATTTAATGCTTAGTTTTATGATCAAAGCTCTGTAGTTTTAAAACAATGCAAATAAACCTTCCTCAAAAGACTGATGATCATATTTGATACTTGCATAACTGATACTTTTTCATGCAGTCAAGCATGACGACAGACAGTCTTTGAAGTCTTCTGCTAAGTCATTCATTGATGCATTGAGTAAAACGCGCTGTGTGTTCTCAGGGGATCCTGAACCCGATGCAGGGCTTCTTGAACACGCTGGCGTTCCACGGGTGGACGGGTCTGGACCTGGACTTCCGCCGGCAGAGACGGCGAGAGCTAGCGTGGGATTCGGGCTCCACGTCTGCGGCGTGCGGATACACACCGGCGGTGGGATCGACACTGATCTACCAGAGTCACGTTCAGGAGATCAAGAAGAGCCTGAGCGCTAACGGACAGCAGACGTCAGACGCCATTAGCGTGCTCTCCGAAGGTAAGACATGTGCTGAGTCCCAGCTTAGGACCCCAGTGATATGCCTGATCTAAAGCTGATCTCGCGATTCTTATTGTAATCAAACTTTAATTCATGTAAGAATCTTTTATTTTTATCCTGCTTATTTATATAGATAAAGTGAAAGAAATTGCATTTTTAGCTATGTTTTGCGACATTGTTATTAAGCAGTAAGGCATAATATATATTTTTTTAATTACAAGCATGTCATGTCATAATTAATTGTTAAACATAATTATGCTTGTATAATATTTGTTATTTTTTATTGTTATAATTTTTTATCGAAAAATTTGTCGATGCTGAAAAAAACGTTATCTCTAATTTCGGATACCTGTATGCTATGTGCTACTATCTAAGCGAACTAAAAAAACCCACTAAGAATGAGAAATGTTTAATTTCACAATCTATAGCTTCGGTTATATATAGTATATTAAACATATTTAAAATACATTAATGGTCGTTATAACGTAGTTTAAACGACTTGTATAATAAAGTGATATCTGATTTGTAACCAGGCACTAAAGCGATTACCCATAACACGTGTTTCGAACCAGTCGGATTGCCAGGGTCCTAAACTGGGACTCATCACTAGTTATAAGATAAGTTACAAGGGTGTAATCCATCAGCGGAAACTGAAGCCTCGCGGGAGCCGCCATTGTAGCAGAACTTCACCCGCTGTTAGCATTCCACTGACTCCCATTCATTCAGATAACTTTACATCTGAGGACTTCATTTGTCCATTATTTATTTCTAAAGAAACACGACAATGTATAAAAGACTCCATTACTTTGTATCTTACGTTATGGCCCCGTAGAAGCCGTTTTTCTAAAAAACGGATGCATGCTAGAAATAGAACCGACGCCTATTTTTCACGCAACACGCAAGTGTGCTGGAAGCGTTTCCTGATAAAATAGAATAGGAAAATGTGTTTATATGTCATTTTGACACAAATACATATTAATAAATGACATTTTTATGTTTGAAAGTCTATAGGTTTTGACAAATGCAAATATAAATATAATTAAAAAAAATAAAATAATAATTATCGATTTTCAAATATTGCACCTGTCAATACAGAACGAAATATTCTGTAGCCTATTTTGCTGTCAATACTGCCAACATTGTCTATCCATATGTCGCAGCAGCAGCGGCGCATCAGACACGTTTCTGGTGTGCAAAGACACTTAAGTGCTTGCTGTATATTTACAACATGTTTTTGAAGCGCTGGTCATTGTAGCCAATCACAGACATATCCGATGAGCGAGTGAGCTCAATGGCCAATCAGAGGTGTTTACGTTTGCGCTCAAAGCGTCACATTTTTTAAATTTCAGTACCGACTGGGTACCGAAGTCGGCACTTTTGACAACACTAATCCATGGATTTAATGTAGTAACACTCACTGTAACTATGGTATTGTTACAGAAATAGTCAAACGCTTACACGGACTACACATCTTTCTCCTTTTTACAAACATTACACATTTTATTTATATACACACACACACACACACACACAGCAGTGTCCAAAAGTTATGTCTGGAAGGGATATTTGTTTTTAATGACTCTACAAGTTTGATTAAACCATCAAAGTATGAAAAAATTGTATATATATATATATATAAATTAAATATGAGGGAAGAACAAAACACTTAACTTGTTTAAGGTATTTATCTGACTAAATTATTTGGCAAAAAAGTCAAACTACAGCTACAGGTTTTATTTTACTATGCAAAAAATGCACAGAAAACCATATCTGACAGGAAAAAAACAAACAAATCAGTTATTAATATTTGGTTGCTTCTCTTGCATGTGTTCATAATTAATTTGCCTGGACCAAAATTATGTTGTACAATTCGTCATGTTTCATTGCGTTATCACTAATAAAACAATCGACTTAATAATATTTGAACCTATAATATTTGAATAAAGGGTGAAGACGTCAGTTTTAGTAGTCCGTACGTCACTTTTGGACACTGGTGTAAATGTAATTATGAAATGACATTAACTAGTGTTCTGCATCTTATCTCTCAGATTCAGAGTCTAGTACAGTAGAAATCCACATATCCAGTGAACAGCGCGAGTTTGAGGACGTAAAGCCCAACGGAGAGTCTCTGGAGATCTCCACACGCTGAACGCTTTCATACGCTTCATCACAACAGTCTTCATGCATTTCTACAATCAATTCTATGGACAATCTCTGCTGAAGGTTTCTCTAAAACCACACATTATTTAGTATTAATGAAACTTTCATTTGAATCTGAGTATCAATGTTTGCAAACAGACTTACTTGTAATAAAAAAAACACACTGTTTTAAGGATTTCACTGTAAAAATACAGTATTAATTTCCCAGCACACTTGTTGCTTATGTTTTACTCATTTTATATTTCATTAAATTATACTGTCATTAAAGATGAAGTGTGTAATGTTTTTAGGGCCCGAGCACCGATGGTGAGAGGACCCTATTGTTTTTGCTCCGTTTATTATTATTCCGCTTCTTCTTCTTCTCTAAAGTGAATCGCTTTTTAGAGGGGCTAAACATGCTCAAACTCATGAAACTTTGCACACGCTTCAGAAGTGGTGAAAATTTACGTGTGATGTGGGTTTCAGAATTGTGTGGGGCAAAATGGCTTAATTGCCCCTCCTAAATTATTGCCCCGACTCTAGGTTTCTCGTACAGGTATGAAATTCGGTACATACATGTAATGACCCAATACCTACAAAAAAGTCTCTTGGAGCATAGCACTAAACACAACTGGAAGTCTGCTATTTTGAACTTTTTGTGCAGTTTTTGCCATTTCCAGACATTGTACTTTAACGAACTCCTCCTACAGTTTTGATCTGATCCTCTTCAAATTTGGTAAGTGTAATTTTAAGGCCTTTGTGACGTTAAATTGCGAAGATCTTGAGTTTTCGTCGAAGGGTTTGCTCTCGGCGGCCTGACAAATGTACACCCAATTTCAGCCTTTTGGTGATTTATGTAAATAAATCAGCCATACAATGTCCGATCTGCCCCAAACTTCACGTTTGATAAGAGTCCTGTCCTGAACACATGACCATGCTCATATTCGGTTATAGTAATAGCGCCACCTGCTGGTAGCAGAAAGTGTGGCAAATACAAATTACTTAAACATAGTCCTCCTATATTTACGTACAGCCCACCGTGCTCTGTTTTCCTGAAGCCGGCGGGTGGCACGGGTGCGAAATTTACATCTGATATGGGTTTCAGAATTTGGTGGGGCAAAAGGGCAAAAAGTGGGGCAAACAAATATTTTGACTAATCGCCCCTGGCGCTACGTTTCACGTACGTGGACAAAATTCGGTACATACATGTAAGGACCCAATACCTACTAAAAAGTATCTTGGAGCGTAGCCCTAAACACAACCGGAAGTCTGCCATTTTGAATTTCTTCTCCGATTTTTGTGCAGATTTTGCCATTTTCAGGCTTCATACTTTAACAAACTCCTCCTACAGTTTTGATATGATCCTCATCAAATTTGTCCTGAACACATGACCATGCTCATATTCGGTTATAGTAATAGCGCCGGCGGGTGGCACGGGTGCGAGGGCCCTTTTCATCACTGCTTGCAGCTTTAATTTGTTAAATTTGACTTCCTGAATAGTGAAACAACAAAATCATTGTTTAGGCTAGACTATAGAAAATTTTTATGTAAGTAGTGTTAATGTTTTAATATTAATAATTTACCTCTTTACAAAAACTAGTGGTCAAAAGTTCATAATAAATATGATTATAATTTTCTTCTGATCAACAAAGTTGCATTTATTTAATCAAAAATACAGTAAAAATGGTCAAGTCAGCTTTATTTATATAGCGCTTTTTACAACACAGATTGTTTCCAAGCAGCTTTACAGAGATAACAGGTTTAATATGAATTAATATGGTTTAAAGTGGATAATTATCAAACAGTATTATACATGTTTGGTATCATTTGAAATGTCTCAGTACGACTGGTACAAAGGTCTCATTCCCAAAGAAGTAAACCAAAAGGTATTAAAGTTGTTAAGAGTTTAGAGATACACACACACACACACAGGAGTGTGTGTCTTCCAGGCAAATGGCATCCGGCTCCCAAAAGGTGTAAACTCTGAATGCAAATTCCCACTGTTAGCAAATGTTTCCATGTGAAAGTTTCTGTCTATATAAGGAAATGCAACGAGAGGCTCGGGAGCATATTCCAGAGCATTTGATGTTTTGTAATTTATTATCTTTCAACTGATTATGAAATTTGCATTGTACATTTACCTGACATAATAAATTGTTAATCCCAAATAGATTAAACAGATTCGAATGTTAACGCAAGTCTGCGTCTTATATTTGGCACTAATTCAAATGTACTTGGTTTTGCAAAGACAAGAAGTGAAATGCCGTTTAGAACAGCAAAAATGTAAATTCTATCTAAATCTGGGTGTGTCTTACCTCTGTTTTAATTTAATGTTACTTTAGATAAATGTACGTGGGAAACCACGGCATGGCCAATCCAAAGCTATTATAAGAGAAGTAAAGTTGATCAGCTTATATCTGTATGTGGTCA
Source organism: Gila orcuttii (assembly GCA_026230005.1). Taxonomy (NCBI): domain Eukaryota; kingdom Metazoa; phylum Chordata; class Actinopteri; order Cypriniformes; family Leuciscidae; genus Gila; species Gila orcuttii. The sequence goes on along the minus strand of JAPDVR010000007.1, from coordinate 53,104,114 downwards.
TACCTACTGAAGTAAACCTTACTTTACTTTCAAGTGTGCAATCAAGGAGACTTTACCGAAGTATCTTTGATTGTGTAAGCGTGAATGTGACCGTCTCAGATATATAGCAATAACCTCTGTTTAGTGACCGAAGCTGACGAGCTGGTGATCGTGAGACGCGCGTTAAACGAGGCGTGAGGACCGGGTAAAATATAAGTAAAGAGTTAAATAGAACAATCAAATGTATTGCTAAACTATTATATAACTGACCAATAACCAATTGGCAATCTAAACTAAATTTGAGGTCATGATAAAATGGAGTCAGATAAAAGCTTAAATGGAAAAGACAGTAACACACAGATACCTTCACCCTGTGATCAAAGCTGAATTTATTTGATCAAAAATACAGTAAAAAATTTGAAATATTATTGTAATGTAAATCAGCTGTTTTCTATGTGAATATATAGTAAAGTGTAATTTATTCCTGTGATCAAAGCTGAATTTTCAGCATCATTACTCCAGTCTTCAGTGTCACATGATCCTTCAGAAATCACTATAATATGATGATTTGATGATCAAGAAACATTTATGATTATTATCAGTGTTAAAAACAGTTGAGCTGCTTCAGATATTTAAAAAAAAACTTCATGGCGTGCAATATGAATGAATCAAACACGACTGTTCGTAATATCAAAATAGAGTGATTTATTTGAGCCTCTGAATGTGAGATACAGTTTTGTCCACGAAACTGAGTTAAACTTTATACTTGTCAGATACACGTCAAAACATGATGAACCGCAAGGATCTCGACGAGCCAAGATTACAGTCTGACACAGACAATAAGGGCTTCCGGTTCCGGTGAACCGAGGAAAGCCGCGTCATGAAGAAACGCGATGATTTTGATGCATCTCAAATAAATTCCCCATTAAACTAAACTTGGTTTTATTGAAACAATAAAAAAAGAAACGTCCATCTTACATTGTCAAACGCGCGTACAGTACGAAATTAAACCCACAGTGGCGGTTAAATAACGAACCATCGCGTCGAAAGAAAAGGCGCCAATCACAGTTTTAAAAGTTTAACTTACAGCAGGACTAACGTAACCGATCATCAGTCCCTGAAGGGTTAATAACGCGCGTGACCGGTCAAACACACACAGAGATCAGTAGATGGACATCATCCTGACAAACAATCCTGTCAACAGTCATGTTTCTGCTGCATCACGTGTCCAAATCAGACAACATGCGAGATAAAGTGATAATCTAGGGTTTATTCAGATAAACAGTAACATTTTTGCCTCTCATGTCAATAAGAAAAAGCGTCTCGTTTACCTGCTCATCCGTGTGAATCCGTGACGGTTTTTGACGGTTGGATTGTTTGTATTTCTGCAGTGACGCGAGTAGCTCCGCCCACGGTGAAACCTCATTGGTCCAAACATTTGTGATTGAAACATCACACGTTCCAGGAAGGAAAAGCTTTTTTATGTTTCGTTCATCCTATTGTGTGCATTTGTAATTCTTTAATAAAGATGGTATATTGACTGACAGCCTGATTGCATAATTTAAAACACCTTGGTTTAATGTAAATTAGGATTTTGGACCAATGATATTTCACGGTGGGCGGAGCTTCCCAGCGCAGCGCCACAGAAAGAAACCAATCAACAACAAAATAAAGAAAAAATCCGATTTGCATGGAAGAGAGCGCTTTTATTACTTGTCTTTTTATCACATCGCACCCGATTTGGACACGACGTTGATGCATACAAGCATGAAGACCTGCACTAACTAAAACACATCCCAGAATGCACTTCACCCACTTACGATAACAGATTTTGAGGCACGTATCCTTATAACATGCATCACAATCTCATAACGCGTTTGCTGCCGATCCAGCAGGCATGACGTCCACAAAATCAGAAAAAACTAAAAGTATGAAAGATTGATTACTTTATAAACACAGTTTATAAAATCTGTGGTCTCATTTACATCTTTACATTCATTAAATGTACATCCAGCGGGGAGATTATACACCTGTATATTTAATATCTGAGAATCAAACATATTTTCCCAAGTACTCGGCGTCTTCATTCACCTCGGTATTACACGTTAAAGTAGGAAAACAATCAGAAGTATTTACGGTTCTCGCACACGTGAAGTCTCGTCTCAAATTAAAGGTGTTTAATAATCTGTTTTCCGCAGTAAAAATGCCCAACGAACATCAGCGGCGCTCAGCGATACTGATGCGTGACATCGCTGGACAAAAACATGCGATGAAACCTCTCGAAAGACACGTCTCCAGCTCTTCCTCGTCGATCGCTGACCGTCTCTAGTGGACGTTTCCCTCGAATTTGGGTTTCAACAATCAGACCCGGTTCCCAGATCTCAATCGACCGGCTCCACGGAAGCAACGAGTTCAGACGCGCTGAAGGCTTTAGCTGCACAATCCTGCATCCGGATTCAGCAAACGCTATTTCCGTAAATCAAGAACACAGACCTGGAAAAACAAGATGGGGTTTACACAGGGTTAATGTCAGAAACGAACACTACAACTATTAAAACATTGGGTTAATATCATAAACACAGCAACTAAATAGCCTAAAATTAAACTAAAATTAAGCTAAAATTAAAAGGAACATTAACAAAAATAAAAGCCAATTTGAAATAGTAGTAAAATATCATATAGTAAAAATAATACTAAAACACTAAATCTAAATAATATAATTGATTGTATTATATTAATAATATACACAGTATATATATATATATATATATATATATATATATATATACACACATACATGCATGCATTATCTATATATATATCTATATCTATACATATATATATAAAATACTAAAGTACAGGTTTTAAAACGCACTGCCATGAAACACAATATAAAGGGATACAGCAAACAATTAAATATAACATGGAATAATTAAAAAGCACATGAAAAACACATTGAAATAAAACAAATCTTACTTTATTATAAACGTTATAACCTTGAATCTACAACTAAAAGTTTGGACACACACGACTGAATTTGTTTCTCACGATTTTAAAAACCTCGGAAGTAGTTTTAGCTGATGTTTTATAAGATGTTTTGAGAAGACGAACGTACCGATCCATCAGATCCACTCGCTCCGACTTTATCTCCCAGACTGTTCCAGCAAACCTCGAATATTCCTCCGGTTCCCCTGTAGCTGTTCACCAGCGCACCGCTCTGAAAACACACGCTCATCTTCATCATCATCTTCATCATCATTCTGACGGGTTATATACAGTGTTGGGGAAAGTTACTTTCAAAAGTAATGCATTACAATATTGTGTTACTCCCTTAAAAAGGAACTAATTGTGTTACTTTTTAGAAAAGGTTTTTTTTTTTTTTCACCTTGGCTGGGCTTTTTTTATAACAAAAATGTTATATTTTTGGGCAAATGTAAAGACCCTTTCGCTGTTCTGGATAACTGAAGAATAAGATGCAGGAGAAAACAGTTTAACACTTACTTTACCAATTAAAACTAAAAACTCTATAGTCATTTTTGCTTATGGTTTAACTAAATCATCGAAGATCAGAAGCAAGAACATTGGTCAAAAAAGTGAGATTAAATGCATAAAAATATGTTTTATTTAACATATTTAGTTATTGTAGGTTTGCATAGTATTCAGATTCTGCATTTCACTGGTTTTATTCATTTTAAAGGGAATATTGAATCTTTTTTTGTGCAAGTGAGACGAGGAAACTCACATTTAATCTAGAACTACAATAACCATCATGTTCACACACACACACACGATTTGTCTCAACATGAGCACAGGAGAACTGTCAGTCAATAAATGGGAAAACAAAGTAACTTGCGTTACTTATTTGAAAAAGTAACTCAGATTTGTTTTAAATTTTAAAAGTAATGCATTACTTTACTAGTTACTTGAAAAAGTAATCTGATTACTTTAAAAAAAATTGATAATATAAAATTTTCTTCAAAACTATCTAAATTTTTAATGCCATTTAAGGCCTTAATTTTTGCAAAAATCCATTTAGTGGTTTTTAATGCCCCGTGGAAGCCCTGTAATGCCCCGTGGAAGCCCTGTAATGCCCTGTGGAAGCCCTGTAATGCCCCGTGGAAGTCCTGTAATGCCCCTGTAATGCCCCGTGGAAGCCCTGTAATGCCCCGTGGAAGTCCTGTAATGCCCCTGTAATGCCCCGTGGAAGCCCTGTAATGCCCCGTGGAAGCCCTGTAATGCCCCTTGGAAGCCCTGTAATGCCCCGTGGAAGCCCTGTAATGCCCCTTGGAAGCCCTGTAATGCCCCGTGGAAGCCCTGTAATGCCCCTTGGAAGCCCTGTAATGCCCCGTGGAAGCCCTGTAATGCCCCTTGGAAGCCCTGTAATGCCCCTTGGAAGCCCTGTAATGCCCCGTGGAAGCCCTGTAATGCCCCTGTAATGCCCCGTGGAAGCCCTGTAATGCCCCTTGGAAGCCCTGTAATGCCCCTTGGAAGCCCTGTAATGCCCCGTGGAAGCCCTGTAATGCCCCTTGGAAGCCCTGTAATGCCCCGTGGAAGCCCTGTAATGCCCCGTGGAAGTCCTGTAATGCCCCTGTAATGCCCCGTGGAAGCCCTGTAATGCCCCTTGGAAGCCCTGTAATGCCCCTTGGAAGCCCTGTAATGCCCCGTGGAAGCCCTGTAATGCCCCGTGGAAGTCCTGTAATGCCCCTGTAATGCCCCGTGGAAGCCCTGTAATGCCCCTTGGAAGCCCTGTAATGCCCCGTGGAAGCCCTGTAATGCCCCTTGGAAGCCCTGTAATGCCCCGTGGAAGCCCTGTAATGCCCCTTGGAAGCCCTGTAATGCCCCGTGGAAGCCCTGTAATGCCCCGTGGAAGCCCTGTAATGCCCTGTGGAAGCCCTGTAATGCCCCGTGGAAGTCCTGTAATGCCCCTGTAATGCCCCTTGGAAGCCCTGTAATGCCCCGTGGAAGCCCTGTAATGCCCTGTGGAAGCCCTGTAATGCCCCGTGGAAGTCCTGTAATGCCCCTGTAATGCCCCGTGGAAGCCCTGTAATGCCCCGTGGAAGTCCTGTAATGCCCCTGTAATGCCCCGTGGAAGCCCTGTAATGCCCCGTGGAAGCCCTGTAATGCCCCTTGGAAGCGCTGTAATGCCCCGTGGAAGCCCTGTAATGCCCCTTGGAAGCCCTGTAATGCCCCTTGGAAGCCCTGTAATGCCCCGTGGAAGCCCTGTAATGCCCCTTGGAAGCCCTGTAATGCCCCTTGGAAGCCCTATAATGCCCCGTGGAAGTCCTGTAATGCCCCTGTAATGCCCCGTGGAAGCCCTGTAATGCCCCTTGGAAGCCCTGTAATGCCCCGTGGAAGCCCTGTAATGCCCCTTGGAAGCCCTGTAATGCCCCGTGGAAGCCCTGTAATGCCCCTTGGAAGCCCTGTAATGCCCCGTGGAAGCCCTGTAATGCCCCGTGGAAGCCCTGTAATGCCCCGTGGAAGTCCTGTAATGCCCCGTGGAAGCCCTGTAATGCCCCGTGGAAGCCCTGTAATGCCCCTTGGAAGCCCTGTAATGCCCCGTGGAAGCCCTGTAATGCCCCTTGGAAGCCCTGTAATGCCCCGTGGAAGCCCTGTAATGCCCCGTGGAAGCCCTGTAATGCCCCGTGGAAGTCCTGTAATGCCCCGTGGAAGCCCTGTAATGCCCCGTGGAAGCCCTGTAATGCCCCGTGGAAGCCCTGTAATGCCCCGTGGAAGCCCTGTAATGCCCCTTGGAAGCCCTGTAATGCCCCGTGGAAGCCCTGTAATGCCCCTTGGAAGCCCTGTAATGCCCCGTGGAAGCCCTGTAATGCCCCTTGGAAGCCCTGTAATGCCCCGTGGGACTGACCAGCGTGTCCCAGATGTGAACGCATTTGTCGAAGGATCCGCTGGCCAGGAACTTCCCGTCGGGACTGAAGGCCACGCTGTACACCGGCTCCTGGTGTTTGGTGAGTGTGTGGATGCATTCGCCTCGGTCCACATCCCATAATCGCACCGTCGAGTCGAAAGAGGCACTGAGGAACATAAACACATGTTTGTTTCGACCAGCGGTTTTCAAACATGATCATCCTCGTGTGCGGAACATGTAAAAGGCATTACAGTTTCTTATGGAAGCGTTTACACCACAGAATAAAAACATTTTAAAAGATAATTGAGACTTTTTATCTTGCAATTGCAGATTAAAAAAAGTTAAAAAGCGACTTTTTATTTCACAATTCATACGTTTTTTTCTCAGAACTGTATTATAAAGTCCAATTCTGAGGAAAAACAACTTTTTTCTCAGAATTGCACGTTTATATCACGTTATTCTGAGAAAAAACAAGAATTTTGCGGGGAAAAGTCGCTTTAATTACTTTATTTTTTTTAATCTGTGGCAGAAACAAGCGTCCATAGTTTCTTGTATAAAACAACCAATTTATACTTGTTTATAAAAATATGTATTTATTAATATTAAAAAATAATTTCTTTTAATCTAATTTATTGTATCATAAAATTTTTATTTATTGTAATATTTAATTTTTATTTATTGACTTGTTTATTTATTTTAATCTAATTTTATATATTTCATCTAATTGTTATTTATTGTAATATTTATTTATTTAAATTAATTTATTTGAATAATTTATTTTAATCTAATTTAATATATGATCTAATTTTTATTTATTGTAATATTTCATATTTATTGATTGACTTTTTATTTATTTTAATCTAATTTAATATACATCATCTATTTTATTGTAATCTAATATGCATTTAATTTATTTGAATAATTTTTACACTTATTTGAATCTAATTTAATATATTTCATCAAATTTTTATTTATTGTAATCTAATATGCATTACTTTAATCTAATTTATTGGAAACAATTACATTTATTTTATTATATTTATTTTAATAATTTTAAATTCATTTGAATCTAGTTTAATGCATATAATAAAATTTTGTGTTTATTTTTATTTTGATTAATTTATTTGAATAATTTGTTACACTTATTTAAATCTAATTTAATATATTTTTTATTTATTGTAATCCAATATTCATTTATTTTATTCAATTTTATAGTTTATTTATTTTAATGTAATTTATTGGAATAATTTTTATATTTATTATATTTACTATTTAATCTATATAAATATAATTGTATTTTATTTATACTTAATCTATTTTAATAATTAGAAATGTATTTGTATCTAATCTAATTTAATACAAACAGTATATAAGTGAATGTTTTGTTTGTTATTTTAATAATTTATTTATTTTTTACACTTTTCCTAAATTCTACGCCACACTCATATTACTATGAATGGGAGAAAGTGCGACGTGGAATAAGCCCCGCCTTCTAAATAAAAGAGCCAATCAGTGATTGATGATGTCATCACTGCAGCTCCTTTAGAAGCTCCTGTTGCTATAAAACCGTCAGTGTTTCTGAAATATTAGCTTTTTTAATGCTATTACCTGGCTAGCAGGAGGCTAGCGTTGGGACCGCTGCTCGCGGGGCTCCATTTGATGGTGTAGATCTCTTTATTGTGCGCTTGAAGGTTGTGAACACATAAATCTTGCTTCATACTCCAGATCTGCCGCGAGAGAAACGTGTCAGTAAGGTCTAAATTTGATCATATTTAATATTTCATCATGCACTATTAAAAAAAAGGTGTATTCTCCCTAATCAGAGTTGGTAGATAAAACTAAATATTTAACCCTCATCATTCCCTCGGGTCAATTTTTTTAATTAAAAAACAATTGAGTGTTCACAGGAGGGGTCCAAGACCCCAGGACTTTTTTCCCACTTGAACCATGAAAACACAAAAAAAATGAATGGATTTGAGGAGAAATTTAACAAATCAGGTCAATGACCCACTTAGGAATGAATGGAATGCTTCAGTACACATAGAAAAACCTAAAAATGCTTAAAATTCACAACCTAGTAATGCTAAAACTTTACCAAAAAATTATTTTATAATGTCTACATTAGGGTGACCAGATGTGATTGGCTGAAATTCGGGACGGGGGGGGGGGAAGAGTCTAATATGTAGTCATATGTCATATAGAGACAGAGCGCAACGCATCATAATCTGAAGACCACGCCCACCGGGGGGAGAAACAATCCAACCGTCTCCATTGACTTTGCATTGCGAGAGGCTGCCTCCTTGTCATTTATGACATAACAAAAGACAGAAAAATACCTAAAAGCTGCTGTGTGACAAGGTGTACAGCAAACAAGCTAAAAAACCCAGAAATACATTTTATAAGCTTCCAAACCGTAAAAGCCAGCCTTTAAGGAGACAAAAATACAGGCAATAAGACGTGAAGCATCAGCAGGAAGAATGGGTAAATTGTGGGATCCTGACACTCAGTATGGCTACGTAGGCTATATCTCCTCTCAGGTTCACATAGGGTGGTGAAATAAGCAATCGACATGGCTAAAATTATGATTTTTTTTTTTTTTTTTTTTTTTACAATATCATGTCGCGTTCCAGTGGGCGTAACGTTTGTTCTCAGAGTAGTTCGAGAACTAGTTGCGCTGTGTCTCAATTGATCCACTTTTATGTCCTGAAACAAACCGTTTCTTGGGGACGACAGCCTATAAAATTTTATTTCTGGGTTATTTAGCTTTTTTGCTGTACACACAGCAGCTTTTAAATAAATACGCTCTGTCTCTATTCATTGCCGAAGTATTTTTTTTTTCCGCGACAAATCAATCACTCCTTTACGACTGGCTCCTGCACATTCATTCATTGAGCTCGCGGCTGCTGCAACTTGCGCTCTCTTCACGACTCAACCTCCACGGACAGTTTTTAATGTTTTAGCAGACAATAACTATAGGCTACTCAAGATTTTGCTTTAGTATAATTTTCGGGACAATCAGGGCCGGATTCGGGATTCGGGACAACAGCTTAGATTTCGGGACTTCTGGTCACCCTAGTCTACATGTGTTTCTGAATGCACACTGAAGGCAAGAGTCGTGAAATATCATGTTATATCATTATTTTTCCACAAGAGGTCGGCAAAGACTCCCAGTGTAAGATATTTAGAGCTGATTTAAAAGAGTTATGCATGAAATTTATGCAATGCATTGAATTCAAGTTGAAAGAATGTGAGGAATGTGCTTAAATTTGACTATTTGTTTATTATTTATTGATTAAATCTAGTAATTTAAAGGTAAATAAAATTAAAAAATGAATTAAAAAATAAATGAAATGAGCTTTCTCAAAAAATAAATAAAAAAATTAAGTATAATTTTAGGGCTGCGGGTCATTTTGACCCTCGAGGGAAGGATTTGTTATAAAACGTGAGGGAATATTAGCAGAAAACGCTGAATAATTCCCACCTTTAGCGTCATGTCATCCGAACATGAAGCCAGCAACATTCCCGACGGATCCCATTTAATGGCGTTCACTTCATTCTGAAAGCAAACAAACACTGTGTTCATCTAGTGTGTTACGCTCAAGGACAGTTCAACTCGCTAACACTTCACAATAAGCTTCATTAGTTAACATTAATGTATTTACTAACATGAGCAATACATTTGTTACAGTATTTATTAATCTTTGATAATGTTAGTTAATAAAAATCCAGCTGTTCATGTTAGTTCACAGTGCATTAACTAATGTTAACAACACAACCTTTAATTTTAATGGCGTATTATTGAATGTTGAAATTAGTATTAACTAAGAGTCAACTCACATTTATTTGTACAGCGCTTTTCACAATACACATCATTTCAAAGCAGCTTCACAGAAAATGCATGAGTCCACATTACAATTTAGAGTGATCTGTTATGAAGTTATGCATTTCAGAAAAGTACATATACAAAATCACAGTGAGCGAAAAATGTAATGTAAAAATTTAAGGCAGAAACACTGAGCTCATTGAAGTAATGAACACTTGTTTGTTAACATGATTAAGATTAATAAATGCAGTATAAGCATTGATCACTCTTAGTTCATGTTGAGTAAGATAGTTAACGAACTGTAAAGTGTAAAAGTGTAGTGTTGTTCACCGTGTGTCCCTGAAAGGTCTTGAGTGGACGCTCGCTCCCGAGGCGACACACATGTATGCACATATCCGTACTACACGAGGCGAACGTCGTGTTATTCTGCCAGTCCACGTCCAGCGCCGGAGCTGCGGGACACAACACATGCTTTATTAGGGCTGGGGATTGACACAAATTTCACAATTCGATTGATTATTTTGGATATCAGGTAGGCTACACAATACATGGCAAATTCTCAAGGAAAACAAATCTCTTAATGATCCCATATTGTACAACTTAGATCTTATTTTTATTTTATTTTTATTTTTTTTTTTAAAAGTTTTATTTTAGGTTTTGATATCCTTAAGAATATATATTTGCTGTATAAGTACCAAAACCATCTCAATATATGTTTACCACTCCTTTCTCAGGAGCTCTGCCACGAACAGGCCGATTTTGGCCCGTCTACTTAATATTCATGAGCCTCTCTTCTGATTGGCCCGTTGTTTTCTGAGTGATCCACCATTGGTGGGGGCAGAGACTGAGTGGTTCTGACATCACATTTATACGGCTTGTGAAAAGGCACAGCTACTTTATGCAGGCTGTGTGTGGATCGACTGTTTTGAAACTCATATTGTAGTTTCATCGAGCTCTGATATCATGGAAAAACCCAGGAAATTTCAGTTTTGACAAAATGGGACCTTTAACTAATGCTGTAAACTATGGGAGTCAGTCGTAGCTTCATTAGCCTACTATAATATTGAAGGTAAAAATTAACTGATTTGTATACAAACACTTAAACTACACTTTTATTTATTTTTATAATAATAAAGTTATATGAAAAATAAACATTTAAATGGTAGCTGTCATAAAACTTGCCAGATTTATTAAAACGTGTTAAATTTTGAAGAACATGAAAAATTATAATGTTATATGGTGCATATATATTAGCAAAATGCTCCTCGCTAGTTCATTTTTCTAGCTGACTAACGAGTTTATGGTCACTGGATATGTTTTTTCTGAGGTAAATGTGACGTTACACACGTGCTTACACACACACGCACGCACACACACACCCACACTTCACAGCCGTTGCATATCACATACCCAGCACTTGATTCATCCTCGTTAACCCCTTCGCTAAAACGCTCCCACACGGTACTTTTCTTTCTTTCCTTCCTTTTATTTTGTTTTTAGTTCATCTTTTTTACTTCACTATCAAACCTGCTCCCTTTCTGCTTAAAAAAAGTGGACCCCGCGCAGCGTATATCTTACAGAGAGTGCACATTAGTGCCTGGCGGAAAAAAATTACATTTTAGAGAGTTAATATTTTTGTTAATAATGATTTATCATATCCACCCGCGACCCACACGAAATTAATCGAATACCTTTATCGGGTTAAGTCTTATTGTTTGAATCTGATTTACCGTGAGTCACATGGTTGCGCATCACTATTCTGTCAAGTGATCAAACGTAACTCATGTTCAGGGAAAAAGGAGGCGAACGTTAAGCGTCATTTTAATCGTAAAATAAACATTAAAACGAAAGAAGTGGTAGCGTAATATAAACATCAATGTAAAATACCTCTCGATCCGTTTCATAACACAGTAACGTTAATAAACTTTAATATTCACAGCATCATCTGTTATTAGGGTTGGGAATCGAATACTTGTTATAAAAGTAAAATTTTGATTCCTCTTATTGATTCCTTTGTGAACATTTCAATGACTTTAAAACATTAAAGCGCGAGAGACTGTGTGTTGGTGTGTATCAGTACACTGGATCCGTGCAGCTCTTAAAGCGACAGCACTAACATTCCTGCTATATAACAACACTAATCAAACTACAGAAGACAATTTGACTCGTTCTTCACTGAATAACTTTTGTGACTATATTTGTAATGTATATTTTATGTATAAAGTGCAGTGTTATTTTAGTTTCTGTACCTGAAAATCTTAAAACTCTGTTTATTTCAGTCGTATCTTTGTTCGGTTGTGTCCATTTGCTAATTTTTTATTTGTTCCCTTTTAATTACTGAGTGTTTACTTGTCTTTACCAATCCTTGAAATTTATATTAGTACGGCTAGTTGTTTCTCTATGGTATTTTTAAACCACAGGCAAGTGTAAGTGTTCTTTAGCCTGATGATTTGTGTTCATGATATTTAGCAAAAATTAAATGTTTTGCAATAAAACTAAATGTGAATGATATCCAAGTTTTTTTTTTTATTACCTTATTGGAATCGAAATTAGGATTCGATAAGCAGAATCGAAATCATTAAAATTCAAACGATACCCAACCCTACACACAACGCATGATTAAAACTCTGTGACCTTTGACCTCGAGGCAGAGGTCGTGAACTCACCAGAATGAAAGGGGAACTGCTGTTTGGCTTCTCCTGTGTGTGCGTCCCAAATGATTGTCGTCTGCAGAACGAGAACAATTGAACAACTGATTATAAGGAAAAGCCAGGGAATAATTCTCTCCATCTCAGCCCTGTAAAGCCTGACACGTGTCAAGTTACATTTAAGACTTTTTAAGACCTTTTTAATGCCACTTTGAATTAAATTTAAGACCAAACCTGTGATGGAAATACACATATTACATACGTATATGTAATATTTAATGTTTAACCTAAATAATTGAAGCAATTTAATATTAACTACTTGTTTATTGAACTAAAATCAATGTAACATTTGCAATCGTGAGAATATTCAGTAAAATAGCTCCTGTCATGTTATGTTACTTAACTATATCATATGTTATAAATAAAAAACTCAACATTTTTAATTTTTACCCCAGTACGTTTCTTCTGTGAGTTTTATTTTTTATGTGTGCTGTTATGCTCATTTGTTATAAAATCTCTCAGAGACAGGCAGCGCTACCAGAAATACATTATCATTATCAATCGCTGTTTATGTAATAAAATCAGAATAATTCTCGCGATTCGATGCTTCTCTGGTTATTTGACGGACTTTGGCTCTGTCAGACTGGAGAAATTTTAGCGGTAATGTGACCAGAAATAGTTAAGACCCTCAAATCTGAATTTAAGACATTTTAAGAAATTTTAAGGACCCGCGGCCACCGTTATGTTGAGTATCATATTTGATCCATCAGACTTTTAGTCTGATATAGTGCAAATATGAAGCTCAGTTTTATTCAGAGGCTAATATAATCTAATATGCATTTATTTTATTCCTTTAAAAAAAAAAACATTTATTTAAATAATTTTGACACTTATTTTAATCAAATGTAATATATTTCATTTAATTTTTATTTGATTCAAATAATTTTGTTTATTGTAATCAAATTTATCGAAATCATTTTTAGATTTATTTTATTATTTTTTACTTATTTCAAATTTATTTTTATCTAATTTAATATGTATGGTCACATTTTTTGTTTATTTGTATTTTAATACAATTTATTATAATTATTTCTACATTTATTTTAATCAAATTTATTATATAAGTTTTATTTATTGTAATCTTATTTTTTATTTTATTATTTTATTTTATTTATTTTATTATAGTTACTAATTTTTCTTTATTTAATCTAATATTTTTTTTTTTTTTTTATCTAATTTATTTGAATATTTTTTTTTATAATTATTTGAATCTAATTGAATATATTTAATCTAATGTTTATTCATTGTCATCTCTATGAATTTTTTTGTTCATTTTAATTAATTTATTCAAATAATTTTTACATTTATTTTATTATAATTTTTTTTATTCTATTTTAATCTAATTTAAAACATATAATTATTTTTGGTTTATTTATTATTTTAACCTTATTGATTTTTTTAATAAAAAAAAAAAAAAAAACTTCACACTTTTTCCAAGTACTATAGGAGATACTTACATAAAATGCATGTAAATATTAATATCTGCCAATAACATGTCTTAGTAAGACGATATTTAAATGCTTAGTTTTATGATCAAATCTCTGTAGTTTTAAAACAATGCAATACAATGATGATTGAGAGACGAGCGAATAAACCTCAAAAGACTGATCAATCATATTTAATACTTTTCTGATAAATAATGTCTGGATAACCAAGTTGAAATATTACTAACAATAATCAGTTATCAGATTTAAAGACACGTGAAGCTCGAGCTGAAGGAGGACGTTTGTACAATTAAAGACTTTTACCTGATAAAACAGTGTAAACTATCAATCAGACACAGAAGGCCTGGAGAGATTGTTAGGAATTATAAAATGATAAAGTTAATGCATTATGCAGCTCAATCAATAGAGCTGAGTTTGATTCCCAGACTGATTGCATAAACTAATCACATAGACATTGAATGCAATGTAAGCTGCCAAATGCATAAGTGTAGATGTAATAATTGTGAAGAGGAAACCCATTTCCCCAGAAAGGGGGCGTCGCCCATGAGTGATATTCCCATAGGCCACACCCCCTTTCCCAGGCCTTTAAACCTCCCTGAAATATTATAATATGAAAGGCTCCAATTTAAAGTGATTATGCATCCCGTGTGCAGAATAATGCACTTAAAGCAACGCGAAGTCACAGCGCTTCATATTGAAAAGCTCAAAGCGAAGAGATATTTGATGCTCAGTGTATTATATCTATGCAACAGTTTATTGAGCCTTTTCTTTTAAAATCTCTTCTTCCAGGGAGTCCTGGCCAAAATGGCAGCATAAAAAGTTTCACAACAACATCCAAACATAAAACTAAGAATCGTACATAAAATTTTACCAAGCACTACTTAACAAAACATGCACACTTTCCTTTAAATTGGTCGATAAGAGATTTTTAAAAACGAGCGTTTCTCATTATTATACTCTAACCAGCACTCTAGGAACCTTTAAAAGCAGTTTAGCACGAGATCTAGAGCTATAATTACAAGTGTAATAAGATAAAGGTGTAATTCCCATCACTAGTGAACGTAGCGTAAACACTGGCGTTTCTTTTTGACGTCGTATATACGTATAGATATTCACCTTGTCGACTCCAGCGCTCAGAATGCTGTTGCCCTTCTTGTTCCACTTCAGTGCAAATATGGGTCCTTTGTGTTGGCCGAGTGTGCTACTCAGATTACCTGTTAAAACATCAGATCACATCAAACTCTCGTGAGCTTCATTAGCTCCCAGTGTTAGCACACTTACCGTCTTTTGTCCATATTCTTGCAAATCCGTCATAAGATCCAGTTGCTAAGAGACTGCCTTCGCTCTACAGACACAGAAACAGAAAATAATGAACTGTAATGAAACATTCACCATCATATGGTGATATGGACAAAAAAAATCATATCTCGGTAGTTTTCTTTAAAAGTGCAGTGTGTGATTTTTAGCGGCATCTAGTGGTGAGGTTACGAATCGCAACCAACAGAAGTTACGGTGGCCGACAGGAAGTGATGTCGTCGTCTGAGACAGCAGAGAGTAGCAGTTCAGCAATGAGGTTTCTTTACAAGGATAAATTAAGAAATATGTTTACTTAATTATTCAGTAAAACTATATGTTATTGCGAATATTATTGTTACTTGTTCATCATTGTGTCAGTGTTTTATTCACTGAACTAAGCTTGCTTCCTTGCACGAAGAGCAACATAGTAACGAAACGCGGTTGTCCGTTTAGGGCCACCGTAGAAACATGTCGGCGCATTTCAATGATCGGGAACCCGCGGTGTGTGTAGACAGAAACTGCTCATTCTAAGGTAATACAAATATAACGGTTCATTAAGTAAGCTCTTTATATACCACTGAAAACATAGTTATGGATCTTATATTGCATTTCTGTCAATAGATCCTCAGAAATATTACACATTGCACCTTTAAATGGCGATATACGATATATATCGCTGTGCTTTCTACGTTTTTCTATTTGGATAAAGAAAATCTGTATTTATTTAAAAAAAATAATAATTTCATATCCTGCCCAATCATATCCTACAAACAATGTTGATATTGAAGGATATGGAAAAAAATATAGGGAATGTAATGTAGGCTATGCAATATATTATGTGCAAAAAGGTGCTTAAAATCACATTCTAACATTACAATCTAAAAACAAAACAAATACTTTTGTTTTTAAAATGACTAAAGGCTAAACTAAAAATGAAAATAAAAACAAAAGCACAACGTATTTATATTAGCCTGCATTTGATTACCCCGTTATAATGGTCACCTTCATAAAAATATACTTGTAGGTTTAAAATTCCACATATGGCACATTTATTGTTTCCAACAACAAATATTTGAGCAATATGTATATTTTAGTCAGAATTATTGCGCTACGTCTGTTTAGCGCTCGTTCACGGACGCTGGAATATTAGCGTTATTATTCTCGTGACAGAGAAATGGACATATTTGTTTGACTTTCTAAATTATAAAACAATTTATAATTGAATTTGATTAAATTCAAAAGATGATGCATGCATAATTAGGTTTAAAAAATGGCTTCATAAAAAGGTAAAAATGCCCATATTAGGTAAAAAAAAAAAAAAAAAAAAAAAAAAAAAATTCTGTCACTTCTGTGAACTGACCACACAGAATATGAAGAATATCAAAAATTTATCCTAAACCTCTCAAGTATCAACACAATAAACACACTCATCAAAATATCGTCTAATAATCATAATCGAGAAAATAGAGATATCATTTTGTCAATATCGCGCACCCCTAGAGCCCACACACTCACGTTCCAGTCGAGCGAGGTGACGTCCTTGTTGCTGGGAACGTCTTGTCCTCCTTCTCGAATGCAGTGTCGCAGGACCAGCTGAGTCGAGCCGCTGTTCTCATTCAGGTTCCATATGCGAGCCGTCGAGTCGCCAGAGCTGCCGAAACACAAACCAATCACACAAACCAATCACACAACACACAGAAAAACTGTTTTAGTGAGAGTTTTACTTATTCATTTACATATTACATATTATCCAAAGCGACTTACATTGCATTTCAAGCTATATATTTTTATATTTATCAGTTCTTGATTTCCCTGGGGATCGAACCCATGACCTTGACGTTGCAAGCGTGAACGCTCTACTGTTTGAGTGAGTGAGTGAGTGAGAGAGAGAGAGAGAGTGAGTGAGTGAGAGAGAGTGTGTGAGTGAGTGTGTGAGTGAGTGTGTGTGTGTGAGTGAGTGAGTGAGAGAGAGTGAGTGAGTGAGTGAGAGAGAGAGAGAGTGTGTGAGTGAGAGAGTGTGTGAGTGAGTGAGTGTGTGAGTGAGTGTGTGTGTGTGAGTGAGTGAGTGAGAGAGAGAGAGTGTGTGAGTGAGAGAGTGAGTGAGTGAGAGAGTGAGTGAGAGAGTGTGTGAGTGAGAGAGAGAGTGAGAGAGAGAGTGTGTGAGTGAGAGAGAGAGTGAGTGAGAGAGTGTGTGAGTGAGTGAGTGAGAGAGTGAGTGAGAGAGAGAGTGTGTGAGTGAGAGAGTGTGTGAGTGAGAGAGTGAGTGAGAGAGAGAGTGAGTGAGTGAGAGAGTGAGAGAGTGAGTGAGTGAGTGAGAGAGTGTGTGAGTGAGAGAGAGAGTGAGAGAGAGAGTGTGTGAGTGAGTGAGTGAGAGAGTGAGAGAGTGAGTGAGTGAGTGAGTGAGTGAGTGAGTGAGTGAGTGAGTGAGTGAGTGAGTGTGTGAGTGAGTGAGTGAGTGAGTGTGTGAGTGTGTGAGTGAGTGAGAGTGTGTGAGTGAGAGAGAGAGTGAGAGAGAGTCAAGTCAAATATATTTATATAGCGCTTTTCACAATACAGATTGTATCAAAGCTGCTTCACAGTATCAATCAAAACAACTTAACAATGTTTGTTTATTACTGGAAAAAAGACATCCAAGTTTGGTAGAGCTGATCAATGGTATGATTGGTTAATTAATTTGAATATCCCCAACTGAGCAAGCCAAAGGCAACAGTGGCAAGGAACCGAAAAACTCCAACCAGTGACCTAATGGTGTCCTAACACCCCATCAGATGACCCAATGGAGAAAAAAAACCTTGGGAGAACCCAGGCTCAGTCGGGGGCCAGTTCTCCTCTGGCGTTTATGAACTATAGGCCGAATTTACAGTAACTGTAAGATAAAAAATTTATATGAATGCCTGGCTAAATAGATGCGTCTTCAGTCTAGTTTTAAACTGCGAGTCTGAGCTACGAACAATATCAGGAAGGCTATTCCAGAGCTTCGGAGCTAAATGTGAAAATGCTCTGCCTCCTTTGGTGGATCTGGATATCCTAGGAATGACCAGAAGCCTCGAATCTAGTGATCTTAAAGAGCGCGATGGATTGTAAGGCGATAGAAGATCCGTTAAATAGACTGGAGCTAAACCATTTAGAGCTTTATAAGTCAAAAGCAATACCTTGTATTTAATACGGAACTTTATAGGTAACCAATGAAGTGATGATAAAATCGGTGTTATATGATCATATTTTCTTGATCTAGTAAGAACTCTAGCGGCTGCATTTTGGACTAACTGTAGCTTGTTTATTGAAGATGCAGGACAACCAGCTAATAAAGCATTACAGTAATCTAGTCTCGAGGTCATGAATGCATGAACTAACTTTTCTGCATCAGAGACTGATAGCATATTACGTAGCTTAGCAATGTTTCTAAGGTGGAAAAAGGCAGTTTTTGTAACATATGAAATATGCTTTTCAAAAGACAGGTTGCAGTCTAATGTAACACCCAGGTCTTTTACTGTAGCGGATAAAGTAACAGGGCATCCTACTATGTTAAAGTCGTGCTGTGAAAGGTTTTGTGGACGGTTTTTAGAACCGATAAGTATTACCTCTGTCTTGTCTGGATTTAATAAAAGAAAATTATGCGTCATCCAATCTTTTATATCTTTAACACAATCTGTCAATTTGGATAATTTAGCGTATTCATCTGGCCGTGAGGAAATATATATTTGAGTGTCATCAGCATAACAATGGAAACTAATTCCATGTTTCCTTAGAATATTACCAAGTGGCAGCATATATATTGAGAATAATAAAGGGCCTAACACAGATCCCTGCGGCACTCCATAGTTTGCCGAAGTTATAATCGATTTTTCTCCATTTAAGTAGACGAAATGGTAGCGGTCAGATAAGTATGACCTGAACCAGCTTAATGCTTGTCCTTGAACACCAGTGTAATTTTGTAGTCGATCTAAGAGTATTGTGTGATCTATAGTATCGAACGCAGCACTAAGATCAAGTAAAACTAGTACTGAGATACAGCCTTGGTCCGAAGCTAAAAGTAAATAATTTGTGATTCTAACAAGCGCAGTTTCAGTGCTATGATGTGGCCTGAATCCAGACTGAAACTTTTCATAGATGTCGTTTTCTTGCAAGAAAGAGCCGAGTTGAGCGGACACAACTTTTTCTAATATTTTTGACATAAATGGAAGATTCGAAATGGGTCTGTAATTTGCTAGGTTATTTGGATCTAATTGTGGTTTCTTAATAAGAGGTTTTATAACTGCCAGCTTGAACGTTCTTGGAACATGACCTAAAGATAAAGATGAGTTAATAATATTGAGAAGAGGCTCTTCCACTATAGGTAACACTTCTTTCAGTAGTTCAGTTGGTATAGGATCTAATAAACATGTTGTTGTTTTAGATGAAGTGATAAGTTTATTTAACTCTTTTTGTTCTATGGTTGTAAAGCATTGTAATTGTTCTTGCGGGGTGATAATTGCGGCCGAATTATAAGGCGCGAGCAAAGATCGAACGTTTACGATTTTGATTCTGATGCTTTCAATTTTCTCGGTGCAGAAGTTCATGAAATCATTACTACTAAACTGTAACGAGGTATTTTGTTCAGACGACGTCCGTTTATTTGTTAGTCTAGCCACGGTATTAAATAATAACCTTGGATTATTTCGGTTGTTTTCTATTAATTTGCTGAGGTGCTCAGCCCTGGCCGTTTTAAGTGTGTGTGAGTCATTCACACAGAGACATGCAGAACATGCAGGATTCGTATTTAAATAGTCTCGTGCCCTGATGCGTTCTGTAGTACGCCGGTAGTACCGACGTAATTCGGTCGTGCCATTATAAATGCCCAGTTCGGTACCCGACCCTAGAGGTCAGAGGTCAGCTCACCCGGAGGCCAAGAGGTCAGTGACGGGGTTCCAGGCACAGATGAAGACCTCGGACTCGTGACCCCGCAGAACCGTGGCTTTACTGGCGGGAATCTGGGCCTCGTCTTCCACATCCATGGACTCCACATGGTGATCTGAACAACACACACACACTTTCAGAACTGAACTGAGAATACGATTGTAACAATGACACCTTAAAATAAAGTGTAACCCAGTGTAATTACATATTTAAGTACTGAGTAATTTTAATTAACTACATGTATTTCCTATAGGGTTAGGGTTTGTTGCATGTCATTATGCATAATTTACTGTTATTACTACAGCAAGTACATGTAACAAGGACACTGTAAAATAAAGTGCTATTAATATATTGAAATTTTAAATGTATATACACTGCCGTTTAACCCCTTAACTGTCACCCCCCCTTTTTTCGCATAGACATAAAAATCATTATCCAAACTTAAATGGTTGTAATTCAAGAATGCTTTGGAATATAGACCTATGGTTGGTCTTGTTTTTTTCCAGACATTTTCCAGATTATTGTAGAAGTGTAGAAATGATTAAAAATGAAACAGAAAAAAAGTTATATAAGTTTAAGTTTATGAAATTATTTAATGTAAAAATATAATTATTAATATTTTATGAAAACAAACTGAGGTTTCTACCAATCTTTCATAATTTTTAATGTTTATTGCTATTTCAAAATAAAAGCCTAAACACGCCTAATGAATATGAAATATTCTTGTTGCAAATTGATAAATTACTGCTCATCTGTAATTTATTTTAGAAAACAGCCACCATATATGAAAACTAGAGATTTTAAGCTTTCAAATGATATATAGTTTGTCAATATTACTTTAGGTTTTTACTAAGATATTATTGTTTTAAATATATAGTGACAAACGTCCCACCTGTGGGACGGTGACACTTAAGGGGTTAAAAGTTTTGGATCAGTACGATTTTTAATGTTCTTAAAAGTCTCTTCTGCTCATCAAGGCTGAATTTATTTGATTAAAAATACAACCGTATTATTCCTAAATATTATGACAATTTACAATAACAGTTTTCTATTTTAATATATTTTAAAATGTAATTTATTCCTGTGATCAAAGCTGAATTTTCAGCATCATTACTCCAGTCTTCAGTGTCACATGATCCTTCAGAAATCAGTATAATATGATGATTTGATGATCAAGAAACATTTATGATTATTATCAATGTCGAAAACAGTTTTTTTTTTAGGATTCTTTGATGAATAGAAAGTTCAAAAGAACAGCATTTATTTGAAATAGAATCTTTTGTAACATTAATAATTACAAGGTAGTTTGTGACGTCAGAAACACCAGCAATTTCAAACCGTGTTTTTGAGACTGTCTTTGGTTCACTGCAGTTTTAAGGAGAAAATACTCAGCAATGCTGTCGACTTATGAATTTACACATGGTTTGTCTTAAAGCATATTAAAAACACCACATAGACATATAAACAACATTAAAAGCTGGATTTTCACTATGGGGGGATATAAAGCACGTCTCTGGTCTATTCCACCTCAAACTTTGCTAAATGTTACTAAGTCACTCACTCACTCACACTCACTAAATTTTTTTTAAAGCAGCTTTCAGAGATAACAGGAAAATAATCATTTTCAAGTTTGTTTCCAGAAAAAAATAGCGTCACAGTCCAGCTTAAGTAAGTTCAGGGAAGGTTCATTTTTTTGTAAAAAAAAAAAAAAAAAAAGACATTCATTTAGTTAATTTATACAGGTGAAAATTTTAATATCGTGCAACAGTTCATGTATTTCAGTAATTCAAATTAAAAGGTGAAACTAATATATTTAGTATATATAACTACATGCATATGCATGATTATACTTTTCAGAGGGCTGACATTTCTGTATTTAAAATCCTTTTTTTTTTCTGAGATTCTGAATGTGGGGTTTTCATAAGCTGTAAGCCATAATCATCAAAACTATAACAAATAAAGGCTTGAAATATCTCACTTTGCATGAAATGAGTCTATATAATATTAAGTTGAATTAATGAAATAAATTAACTTTTGCACGATATTCTAATTTTTCGAGTCTCACCTGTATATTGGAAAAAAACGTGATGTCATCGTCCAGCTCAGTTCTCATATAATGGTGTTTATGCAGTAGAATATTAAATTAAATGACTTACTAAGCGTGTGTGTGCCGTTCTCCTCGCCGTTGAGAGTTTCTCCGTTCTTCATGGCGTGGGACTGAAGGGTTGTAGAGTTGGTGGAGTCGATGGCTTGTTGTTGTTGTTGTTGTTGTGAGAGTTTGTCTCTGATGGCCTGTTTTCTGGTGTGAACCACGTCTGGCATCACGGCGTCGATGAGCGACAGACACTCGATCGGCCGGCCATCAAACACGGTGCCATCCTGTGAGATTCATACACAACATTACAATCACACACCATCAGGGTTCGAAATTAACGCGCGCCAAATGCGGGTTAAAATGATCTTGGGCAGGTAACGCTGTCAAATCACGAGCCAATTTGGTGTGTTATTATATTTACTCACTTTGCTGGGGAAGTTCTGCCAGATTTAGCGCAAATACTCGTGAGTCATCATGATATATTAAATACAGCGTATTGCGCAGAATCTGCTCATATCTGGCTTACTTGAACACACACATCACTACGCAACAAATAATGGCGCGCTTGTTCGTTTGTATTGGAACAATAGTATATATATATATATATATATATATATTAGTGCTGTCAGTTAAACGCGTTATTAACGGCGTTAACGCAAACCCATTTTAACGGCGTCAATTTTTTTATCGCAAGATTAACGCTCTTTTTGGCCTAGCAAACTTTGTAGTTTTTTTCACATGCTGTTGCAACAACTAGTAACGTTAGAAAAACTACAACATCACACCGGATAGCTAGACCGGAAACAAAACAACAGGTACGCCGCACACACTTGTTTGGGCTTGCGCGCCGGCTAAAGAGTAGTAAGCTAACGTTACGTTTTGAGTGGATGGCGCGAGCGCAAGACGCCGATCTAGAGACATGCACTCTCAACGCAATAGAGTGCGGCGCGGGACTAGATTTGATTGCCGAGTGCGAGCACTCTGTGTGTGCGGGAGAATAAAACGATTCGCGGGACTCCCTCAAACTAGAAATATCTATGAATAAAACATAAAACTAATACATTTTTATTCATATGTTGCAGAAAAGCAACAAGAACAACTAAAACAAAATAGAAACGATTTACAGGCCAGAGTTTCTTTTTATAACATGTTTGCAGTGTTGAGCAATGTAGCCAATCACAGACGTGTGTTGATTTCTTGAACGCAATGGCCAATCAGATGCATTTAAAATAGACTCCCTCACCGCTCAAAACTGACTTTTTGTTCAGTGCTGAATTCTGTATGCTGGCTAGAGATGTGAACCTACACTGGTCTCACGGTTCAATTCGATTACGATTATCATGTCATCGATTTGGTTCAATTCGATATCGCGATGCACCGCATCCTCAATTTTAGTTCAAAAGTGATGTGTGCGCGCGTGTGTGTTCGCCTGTTCGGGAAGTCGCAGTGACAAAAACAGAGACATTCCAGTTTAAGTTTCATGGGACTAAAGCCTGTTTATGCCATTAAGAAAATGAAATTCTGTCAAATCAATTTTGTTTTAAAGAAATGTTCATTTAAAAGCAGCGCTCATTCATCAGTGTATAATGTTGCCCTGGAGACGCGCGCATCAACCGTCACCGAGTCCGCTGTTGAAGACGATCATCCATTTATAATCACGCGTAACAACACAATTGTAATTTGACCATCGGGTGCGGAAGGGTTGCCATCTGTCTCGGTTTGTCCCGATTTATCTTTTAATAACCTGTCCCGGGAAATGTATCCACTCTCCCGAAAGGCTACGTGAATGTATGTTCAAACCGTGTAGCGCGCGCACAGCAGAGAGGGAGAGAGCGAGACCTTGCGTATGTGTACCTCAAGAAGCGCATGTAACTTGCATGCGCATGTAATGTATGTATGTAAATGTATAGGGATGGCCCGATACCATTTTTTTCAAATCGATACGAGTACAAGTATTTACATTTGTGCACTTGCCGATACCGAGTACCGATACCAATATTTCTACCGCAAAAGTAACTATAGGCTCCCAGAAAAGAAGACAGAAGACTATTTTAGAACACAGGTTAGAAGACTGTTTTTATTTTCTTCTCTGCTTGTTTTAACCAGTCTAAAAATAAATAATAATGAGTAAAATAATAAATGTATTAACACACAAACCACTGTTAATTTAACATAAAAGCAAGCAGTTATTACGTTCATGGTTTGGCATGACTGAATGCGCGCAAAGTGCGCTCCCTTAATAGCCTAATTCCTAAAACGCTGACAGTTCATCGCGATCTCACACATCTCTGTTATTATCAATGAAGCTGACTGCACAATGAATCTTTCATAATATCCACACTTTGTTTGTTATAATTAGAGGATTTGCCAGCATACAGAATTCAGCACTGAACAAAAAAGTTTTGAGCGGTGAGGGGAGTCTATCTTAAATGCTTCTAATTGGCCATTGCGTTCAAGAAATCAACACACATGTCTGTGATTGGCTACATCGCTCAACGCTGCAAACATGTTATGAATAGAAACTCTGGCCTGTAAATCGTTTCTATTTAGTTTTAGTTGTTCTTCTTGCTTTTCTGCAACAGATGAATAAAAATCTATTAGTTTGAATATGTTGTATTCATAGTTATTTCTAGTTTGCGGGAGTCCCGCGAATCGTTTTATTCTCCCGGAACCCGCACACACTGAGTGAGTGCATTACCGCCCGCGCTCGCACTCGCGCTCGGCCATCAGATCTAGTGCCGTCCCGCACTCTATTGCGTTGGGAGTGCACGTCGCTATGCCTCAGTTCACCTCGACAAAGCACTCGCGGCGGCCAGTTTCGTTTCGCAAAATGTACGTGGTATCGGGCGTGGTATCGGCGAATTTTTATGAGTACGAGTACGAGTATATGAGGACAGTATCGACCCGATCCCCGATGCCAGTATCGGTATCGGGCCATCCCTATAAATGTATGTAAGAAAGAATGTTTAATTCGCACTCGCCTCCCTCTGCCAGTGTATGCTACCGGCTACCGCGACAAAGCACATGCGCGATAAATGACGTCAGAAAAGCGTCAGTACATTATAACCGGTTATGGTCTATTACTGAACCAATACCGAATCGTCATCGTCTGCATCGCGGTGCACCGTAGAAACGATTAATTTCGACACCCCTAATGCTGGCAAATCCAGCAAACAAAGTGTATATATTATGAAAGATTCATTGCGCAGTCAGCTTCATTGATAGTAACAGATGTGTGAGATTGCGATGAACCAGAGCATGTGAGCGGAGTGGAGCAGGAGCGAGCGCGAGCGGGCCTATCTTGGACAGAGCGCAGAGCGGCATTTTTAAAAGGACGGAGCGTCGCCCTATTTCCCGCTCCAATTTCGCTCCGCTCACGAGTCTGACTCCACGTCTTTTCCCCGCCTGGCTAAAGCAGCTCGCATTGTGTTCAGCATCCCAAGCGGGTCTGCGAGCGCAGAGAGGGGTTTCTCCGCAACCACCGCATGAGTCTGAAGCCTCAGACGTTGTCCAAACTTGTGTTCTTGAAGGTGAACTCAAAAGAACTGTAGATAAGGAAAGCAATTCATTTTCTTTCTTTTTTATTTTTTTATTTTTTAAAGTTTGACAACATAAGCCATTTAAATTGTAATCCACGTGCACTGCGCAAAAGTTCAGTTAGCCTATACGAATTTTGGCCTATTAGTTCATTTAGCATACTTTTATTGATAGCCTACAGGCCTATAGCCTGTATATTTTTATTTATATAATTAGGCCCATTGATTCGTTTAATTTTACAGCATTTTTTTTGTACAATTGATATAAGCATATTTTAATTATAATCGTGCGCGTTGTGCAAAAGTTTAGTTATCAAAATGTTGGCCTAATAGTTAATTTACTTTTAAAATGTTTATGTAGGCCTATATTTTTTTTTACATTTTTGTTTATATAATTTTTATTTATATTATTAGGTCCATTTATTCGTTTAATTTTACATCAGTTTGTGTGTACAATGAATAGGCTATAAGCCAATTTAAATTTTAAGCGTGCGCGTTGCGCAAAAATTCAGTTATCAAAATTCTGGCCTAATAGTTAATTTACTTTTAAAACTTTTATGTATATTTTTGTTTATATAATTTTTATTTATATTATTAGGTCAGTTTATTCGTTTAATTGTACAGGACTTTTTGTATAGGCTATATTCCTTCTTAGGCTAGGCCGCCTAATTTCTAAAATTAATAGAAAATTAATAAAACATTTCTATTTGGAAAATGTTGTTGTTGCTCTTTAGTTCTTTGGGAGGTAAGCCTGTGGTCTAACCTAAAAGTGAAGTACATTGTTTCCTTTTTTTGGAGCGAGCGGGGGGCGTTTTGAGTGGAGCGCGAAGAAAACTGCGTTGAGCGCTGAGCGATAATGGGCCTGATGTGGCTTTGAGCGGCGGAGCGGAGGGGTGAACAGTTCCGTGAGCGAGGAGCTGAGATTCTCACCGCTCCGCTCCGCTCATATGCTCTGCGATGAACTGATGTCAGCTTTTTAGGAATTTTTCCAGCACACTTTGCGCGCATTCAGTCATGCCAAACCATGCTCGCAGTATCTGCTTGCTTTTATGTTATAACAGTGGTTTGTGTGTTAATGCTTTTAATAATTTATCAGGAGCATTTATGCTGATGTGTATGGTGGCGACACGTAGGCGAAAGTATTTGGAGGTAGCCTACAAAAAAAAGTCTATTTCCGGGCGGGAGCGGGACAAAAATGTTGCGGGCGGGAGAAAGTAACATAGAAAGTAGTTGAGAACGTCAGTTATAACAACCCACGTATTAAAAAAATGGTCGGGTTTAAATCGGGCTCATAATTACAGTTAATGTGTCGGGCCGGGCCGGGCTCGGACACAATGCGCACGGGCTCGGGTCAGGCTTGATTTTTTGGGCCCGATCTAAGCTCTACAATGGATGACTTCAGACAGAAGCACATGGATACCACAGCTAAGAACAAACTTACTGCTGATCCACTTTTCCATGTTGATAAGAGCATTCAAATTAGAAAAAATAATGGAACAAATAGAAATCAAGGGACATTTAGTATCGATAAAAATGTGCGATTAATCGCGAGTTAACTATGGCATTAATGTGATTAATCGCGATTAAATATTTTAATCGTTTGACAGCACTAATATATATATATATATATATATATATATATATATATATATATATATATATATATATATATATATATATATATATATATATATATATATATATATATATATATCAGTGTTTCCTCTACATTCATTCTGCCGTGGTGGGCCGTTGTGCCTAATATTGTGTTACTGTTAAGCCCCACTAAAGGCATAAAAAACATTGTAAAGAACCATAAACTTTTTGAACTATATTCCAAGACTTCTTAAGTCATTCGATAGCATAATGTGAGGAAAAAATAATAAAATAAAATATTTAAGTCGTTAAGTTAAAGTTAATGTTATCTCATCTCTCGTCAGACATTCTCCATTCAAACAGCGCGTCGCGTTCGGTTACGACAGATGACCCTCTCTTCAAGATCAATATTCACTGTTCCCATTACTTTATATGTAGATAAAGGTCTATGGTTTGCATAAAATGACTTTATCTTGCTAGAGTTTATTGCACTTTCTAACTCATATTCCTTTCTCCCGGGTGTGTTAGATTACAGCACTATGAACTTTGCGTTGCTTCAAGTCCATTATTCTGCACCCGGGATGCGCATAATCGTTTTGCCGCTCTTATTGGAGCCTTTCATATTATAATACTTCGGGGAGGTTTGACACCTGGGGAAAGGGGGCGTGGCCTATGGGAATATCACTCATGGGTGACGCCCCCTTTCTGGGGAAATGAGCCTGCCACCACAGCTGGAAAAAATCCTAGAGGAAACACTATATGTATGATGTTTATATATATATATATTAGGGCTCCAACTAACGATTATTTTCATAATCGATTAATCTGACGATTATTTTTTCGATTAATCGATTAATCGGATACAATTTCAATTTGATTTTTTTGTTTATTACAACTAAATAAAACCCTTAATCATGGTATTTATGTGTAAAAGTGTACAAAAGCCACACATTGAGTTTTACTAATATCAATATTTGCATTGTTTTTAATGATAATTGCTGATGGCAAGTTGACTACCATGAAAAACAAAAAAATCTAAATTATATACAACATTGTTTTAACATAATTTTTGTTAAAAACTAATTTACACAGACATGTTCAGATGTGAAGATAGAAACCAAAAACATGTAAAGTACATAATTCATTTAATTTTTATTTAAGATTCAATTAATTATAAGGATAAATTGCTAAAATAAATATAGAAAGACTGAAAAAAAGCGTGTGAACGTAGTAGAGCCGCAGTAGATCGCGTTTGTAAAACAATTAAAACTTAATAGAAGACAAATGCTATAAAAAGAGAACGGAATGGAGACGCAGCAAACAGGCTTGATTAAAAGGACAAGAAAATGATGCATTAGTGCACAAGCATTCGCTGAAAACCACTGACTACAGTGACTAAAAAACAATCTTTTACTGCTGCTGTTAATAACTGCCTTTATATTTAGTGCTTCACTTTCTAAACACCGTTTTAATTTAGCCTATTTCTGCGTAGCGCTATTTTAATCCATCACTTATGTTGCGAGCGAAATGATTGCACAACCTGATGCTCAAGACAAAATACAGACATCCCAAGTCTCCCGGAAGTTCCGGGAGTCTCCCGCATATTGATAGCGGCTCCCTGATGCCCGCAAATTAGTTCAAACTCCTGGAATCTAGAGCGTGCAAGCAAGAGAGCGCATGCGAGACAGAAGAGAGTGCTCCAAAGTCCAAACTGTGTAGCGCGCGCACGACAGAGCGGCACAGGGAGAGAGACCTTGCGTGTGTGTGCGTGTGTGCCGCATCATGATAGGCCTGTTTCATCCAATCACCAGTAAATGCTCCCCGTGACGTAAGCAGAGCAACTAATCGATAATGACATTCGTTGACAACGATTTTCATAATCGATTATTATCGATTATATCGATTAGTTGTTGCAGCCCTAATATATATATATATATGTATGTAGTTTCACCTCGTTGATGCTGATCTCGGCCTCCACGTACTGAAGGCCTTTCTGCAGGACTGAGATCAGGGCCGCCGGGGGAACCAGCGCCCCGTTGATGTTTGACTGACTGATGTGAGACTCGATGCCAAACGTGAACGCCGAGTGAGAGAAACCTGCAGACAACACACACGAGGACACTGGGTTCAGACCTTACACATCTGCGATATACAATACACAGATCCATGCTTTCATGCTGTTTAAAGGTCCCATATTATAAAGCTTTCTGGAGTTTTATTTTAGGTTTTGTTGTTGGTATAAGTGCCAAAAACCCTCTCAATATATTTTTACAGCTCAAAATAAAATACAATTTTATTGGGCCTGTCTAATTAAATGTTAGTTTCTGTTAGCAAAACAAAAGACACAGAGACTGAGTGAACTCAATCTCACCGTCTTTAACTCAATAAAAACAACAGACACCAACAGGACTGGTGTCTGTAACTTAGAAAAACAAACAACGTATTTTATCTTGTTTGCAACAGATATTCTATCAAAGCTTGTGGCAACCACACTGCAAAAAAAAATAGTGTTGGCTTAACTTAAATAAGTAAGTTAACTGGGTTGCCTTAAAATTTTGAGTTCATTGAAATAAAAACAAAATGGGTTAATACAATAAAGTAGATTGGTTTAATAAATAGAAACTCAAAACATTATGTTATCTGAGCCACATTAATTATCTAAGTTGAATTGACAAAAGATAAAAAGTTGTGATAAATCATGAAAATATTTTTTTTTACAGTTCATTGACTGTGTTTGATTGACGAAGCGGTCACTTGTGAAATGTGCCGAACAGACGGTTAACGTCGAACTAAATTGCTGTGGTATTTCCGAATAAATAAACATTAGCCACTGTTCTACTCTTATACAGGTGAAACTCGAATAATTCGAATATAGTTCATTAATTCAACTTAGAAGGTGAAACTAATATATTATATAGACTCATTACATGCAAAGTGAGATATTTCAAGCCTTTATTTGTTATAATTGTGATGATTATGGCTTACAGCTTATGAAAACCCCAAATTCAAAATCTCAGAAAATTAGAATATTACATGAAATCAATAAAAAAAAAAAGGATTTTAAATACAGAAATGTCGGCCCTCTGAAAAGTATAATCATGCATATGTATATAGTTATATATACTAAATATATTAGTTTCACCTTTTTAATTTGAATTACTGAAATACATGAACTGTTGCACGATATTCTAATTTTTCAAGTTTCACCTTAACGTTGTGACATTACATTTATACAGAAGTCACAACGGCTCGTGAAAAGGCACAGCTATTTTATGCAGGATTGACTGTTTTGAAACGTATAGTTGCATAAACCCTAGACCTCTTTATCATGAAAAAAACCATGAAGTTTCAGTTTTGACAATATGGGGAACCTTTAATAGCAGACACTACAGGTGAAAACAGTGTTTTTTCATGAATCTGTCAATTTTTTGATTTTTGGCTTTTCATAAAGTGTTTTTTCAGAGTAGCGGACAGAAAACATCCAAAATACACTTATAACTGCATCTTTTAGAGCACTTTATCTATTTGCGTCTGTAGATTTCAAATACAGTGTATATCTTTAAAGGCCGTTTTCTCAAAGACTCAAAGTGAGTTTTTCCTACTAACACACATCAAACTTTACCGTATCTATATTCTAAAGGTTTTGTTCATATATATAATTTATATTCTTGAGCATCAAATCATCATATTATAGTGATTTCTGAAGGATCATGTGACACTGAAGACTGGAGTAATGATGCTGAAAATTCAGCTTTGATCACAGGAATAAATTGCACTTTACTATATATTCACATAGAAAACAGCTGATTTACATTGGAATAATATTTCAAATTTTTTACAGTTTTTTATGTATTTTTAATCATATAAATGCAGCCTTGGTGAGCAGAAGAAACTTTTTAAAAACATTAAAAATCTTACAGACCCCCAAATTTTCCCCAATCTTGTGATTTCGGGTGATTTGTCATCAGTAAATCCCCTTAAACACACACACACACACACACACACACACACACACACACACACACACACAGTGTTTACCTGACTCCTGCAGATATCTGTACACCAGAAAGTTGACTTCATCACTGGTAATGCTCATCTTCACTCAGCTCAGAAGAGGAGCGCCCACTACAGGACACACACAACATTACATCATAATCTCACACAACTACACATTATTCATTCTCATTCAGAAAATCTAACAACCGCTAGGAAAACCACAGACTGAAGGTCTAAAAACACACACACACACACACATATATATACATACATATATATATAAAATTATATTATTTCAGCTAGTTGCCCATGCACCATTTCTCGCTTTCCTTTTAGTTTAACTTGATACGCTAAAATAACAAAATTAAGTAAACAAATGAAAAATTCAAAGAACTATATAGATTTTTTTTTAAATAGAGTTCACTAAAACTTAAAATAAAAATCTCTATCTAAAATGTAAAATCTGTAATAGTATATCAATGATCCTGCAACAACACTCCCTGACACACACACTCATAACGTCACGCTTTTGTTCTTCGAGCCCATATTTATTGATAACTAATGATAACTGGAGATATTTTATTTCATTTATTTATTTTTTGGACAGGGACAATGTAAAATATACATTAACCTTAGAAAGGAGAGATGCATTTTACCAGGTTGTAGCACTCGTGCTAATTTCCACCTGTAGTCCCACTGTATATTGCAGTGTATCTTTAAATTATCTATGATTTCTCCATATAAATCTGGAAAGAGTTTTCACATTAATTTGATATAGCGAATTTGCATTGAAATACATACAATTTAAAATTAATGTAAAAAAATACATTCAAATAATACAAAATAGAAGCATTTTTTTTAATGAAAGCTCTGCGTTGTTACTTTTGATAAGAAACAAAGTGTCATCTTTCAAATTTGGTCCATTTTATCACGAAATTCAAATAAAAAAAATCCCGCATCGACGCTCTTTGATGTGGCGCGAGTGAACGTGATCATCTCTACCCATTCACTACAGAATAAACATGAATGAACATATGAAGTAGGGCCGTAACGATATGCGATATGAAACCGAAATCTGCGTCGAACTCACGCCATAGCTACGTCGTAGGCTGTGTGTAGCGCGCTTACCCTTCGGCGTACCCTGACGAGCACCTCTCCAAAAATGTAACAAAAAGAGAGAAACTTTTTGTAAATGTAAATGCAAGTGCTGTGATTGGTCCGCTAGAACCCCTCCCTCGGGGTTCACATGCTCCCTCTGCATGTGTAATTGCGCGTCAACACAGACAACGACGCAGAAGTATAAACGAAAAACAACGCGTAGTCTATAGTAGGGCTGCAACAACGAATCAATAAAATCGATTATTAAAACAGTTGGCAACGAATTTCATTATCGATTCGTTGTGTCGCGCGATTATTACGCTAGTCAACAATTCGCAGAGATGTTTGAGTATAAATTAAAAAAAGTCAGAGAGAGACTGAGTGTGTCTGAGCATTAGTCAATTGGTACATACATAGTAATATAAGAGGCATGGAAGTTCGATAAATGGACAACAATATAAATAAAAACAATTCAATTCTTACCACTGAATTAGCAGACTGTGATTCGAATCAGATAGACAGAAGATGAAAACACTTTCTTGTCTGTCCCAAGTACCACTACAAGGGGAATATTTTTTCCACAATTTGCAGCACTGAATTTTTCAATCTTTCCTCTAAATGACTCAGAGAATCTTCACTATATGCTCGGAATGCTGTTTTTTTTTTTTTATCCGATTCACCGATTAACCGAAAAAATCATCGACAGATTAATCGATTAAAATAATCGTTAGTTGCAGCCCTAGTCTATAGGGTAGAGCAGGGGTCGGCAACCTATTTGTCATAAAGTGCCATTTTTAAGTTTCCGAGTTCATCACTGTGCCATAAACCCTTTAAACGTGCGCACTGTTGACGTTGACAGCAGCGCGGATTGATAGAAATGGAAAGAAAATAGTGCCGATTAAAACTGAGGTATGAATTTTTTCTGACGTGTTTTTTGTGTGGTAAATTAATCAAGCTTTGAAACGCAAATAATTTTTTCACGTAAAAACGCACAGTTTTGAAGCCCCGGAAAGTAACCGGGAGTACTTTCTTGAAAAACTTCCAGCGGCCAGAACTCTGACCAGGAAGGGTGACTACAGAGTGGGTCAGTGTGTGCACTATAGTGCTGGTAAGGATTCCATACAACTTCATGTCTTAAATGGGCGAACTAACCCTTTAAGGTGTCAGTTGGATAACTTGTTTGCGCTGATGCGCAGTGGTCAGCGCGACCACTCTGACCAATGGTTTGTTAGAGCTGCACGCTTTCATTGACTTGTGCAGTTTAATACTCACACTTTAATAATATTAATAACTCCTAACTTAATAAAACAAGCTGTTACTACAAGGAATTATTACATCAATATGTAGATCTGTATATAGGTGGGAGGTAGGCTACTTTATCTGAATGAAATACATACACCCCTCCCGCGCTTGCTTGCGTGCCAGTGATTAACCCTCCGCGTGCCAGTGTTGGCACGCGTGCCTTAGGTTGCCGACCCCTGGCGTAGAGGCTCCGGCGTAGGAGTATAAATCAGCCGTGCGAAGGCAGAATCGCGACACGCCCCTTCCCAGAGTTATCCTTCCCGTCCAGATCCAGTGCTACTACATCTGTAAATTACTATTAGTAGTATTATTTGAAGTTAACATTATAAAATACGTAGACCTACACCACAAAACTAGTTGAGGATAAATTCTTTAATTTGACCTGTAACGGCGGTTTCACACCGCTAGCGTCGCGTAGCAGCAGTGAAGCGCGGGATTCAGCGCCGAGTCGATTTTCACGCTCAATAAAAGTGAAAGCACGCTTTTGATGGACGAAATAAATATGATTTCACACAAAAAGTGCCCAAAATGCACAGAATAAACATATCTAGTGAGTTTTAACAAGAACTGGAGTAGGCAAACAAAAGAAAAATGAAGACTCACAAATATTTATAGAACATTTAGCTGTAGGTTTTTCAAATGTTATTTAATAAAAATATATTTTTTTCCCATTTAAAATCTCCTTTTTTTTTTTCTCTAACAAAATCGAGGTTTGTATCGAATCGTGGGTCAAAAATCGTGATACGAACCGAATCGTGGGTTTGGTGTATCGTTACAGCACTAACACACACACACACACACACACACACACACACACACAGCCCTAATATGAAGGTATGTTGAAAGATACAGAACAACTTACTGAGATGTACTCGTGTAATACATTTTACTTAACCTATAAGTGATGTATTGATTATTTAATGTATGTTTGAATAAATCTGTCATGAATATTGACAGCCACTGTTTAAATGATCATTTCAACAACGAATTGGAGTAAACATCATTTGTATAATTAGATTTAAAAGTAAACACAAAGACTGCCTTATTTGTGCTGTTTACATGTTTACATACAATTTGTTATTTTAGTGTTGATTATTAAATGAATAGCAACTGAATTTAGGCCAATATGGGCTCTGTTGTTAACCTTTAATATTATAGTAATGTGCAAGTAAGGGCTTCCTATATCCGGTTGTTAAGTCGTGACGTAACCACTCTCCAATAATACTGTTTCCGGGTCCAAAGGCCGGGTCCCCTCTACCTACCTACCGCTTTCGCCCGAGTTTTAACGTGTTCCCGTGTTGTTTAAATAGATAGGAGTTAAAAAAAACAAGTGACATTCAACTGTCATTCTACCGCTTTCCCTGTGACGAGAAAGATAAGAGAAAATGGCTGCAGTTGATAAGGTAAGTTACAAATCTTAAACGAATGAAGAAACTTTGGCGCCAGTGGGTGCTATCCCTTAATCCCTAGTAACACTGGCACTGAAGCGAAAAAAGCCCTTTAAGAAAAGGGTTTATGTAGTTTAGGATCTGGAGTGAATGAGCGGAGCGCTTGGGCCCGGAAGAGGCTAAACGTCATGCGTGACGTCAGACTTAACAACCGAATAGTTTACAGCAGAGATAATTTATCCTTAAGAAACTTTTAATTATAATTTAATTCATTTAAACACCGTCATAATTTGTTCAGTAAACCACTGTTTAATAAAAGAAAAGAAGCAATTTTAGTTTAGTTTTCTCAACCGAACCGTCAGTTTTGTGTACCGTTAAGGCCTGTTCACACCGGGACGAATTTCGCGTGCGATATTCGGCAACGTTTAACGCCTCGTGACTAAACAATGGGCGCCAATGTGAGTGTGCACACCGACGCGTAAAACGCCACGCGTAAAAGCGTCATTTTTTTAAAAACGCCTTGGGTTCGTTTTTTTGGTTTGACGCGCCGCGTCAAAAACTATCCGACCAATGAGATTTGCGCTTTTGCTCACGTGTCTGGAGCTTCTGAAGTTACAGTAAAACACAACTTGGGGGCGCTCAAACACAAAACGGTCTTGCCGAGCACACATACGTAATGGCGAAGAAGATATACAGCGTCTACTACACTCTGCCGGGAAGAAATAAGACGAGGAAGATGCAAGGCCAGATGAATGTAGAGCTGCTGGTCTTGTTGGTGTCTTTATAAAGAGACACCAACGAGAATAAAGAACTATATGACAAACGCGACAAACTTGCTCTCTTCTTCTGAGTGACAAGCGAGTGTCAGAAGCACTCTGTGGACCGGGGTATTTCTGTTTTACATTAAGCGCCATCTAATGTCAGGGAATAAATTTGCATGTTCACTCGGCTCATCGTCAGCGAAAATCGCCTGGGTGTGAACACAAAAAACGCGTTGAAAAACGCTGACGAATAACGCGAGCCGATATTCGTCCCGGTGTGTACGAGGCTTTATGCAGTCAAATATGCAGTGTTATTTTATATTTTATTACTTTATTCAATTTCTGAACCTGAAAACTAATGTTAGACTTAACCGAAACACCTGAAAAGCACTGTTTATTTTATTCTTTCTTACTTTATTTTTATTTGACAGTAATCGATTATTCCTGTAGTCCACAGCACACACACACACTCTCTCTCTCTCTCTCTGTCTCTCACACACACACTCTTTCTGTCTCACTCACACACACTCTGTCTCTCACACACACACTCTTTCTGTCTCACTCACACACACACACTCTCTCTGTCTCACTCACACACACACACTCTGTCTCACTCACACACACTCTTTCTGTCTCACTCACACACTCTCTCTGTCTCACTCACACACACACACACACTCTCTGTCTCACACACACACATACTCTGTCTCTCTCACACACACACACACACACTCTCTCTCTCTCACACACACTCTCTCACTCACACACACTCTCTCACTCACACACACTCTCTCACTCACACACACTCTCTCACTCACACACACTCTCTCACTCACACACACTCTCTCACTCACACACACTCTCTCACTCACACACACTCTCTCACTCACACACACTCTCACTCACACACTCTCTCACTCACACACACTCTCTCACTCACACACACTCTCTCACTCACACACACTCTCTCACTCACACACACTCTCTCACTCACACACACTCTCTCACTCACACACTCTCTCACTCACACACACTCTCTCACTCACACACACTCTCTCACTCACACACACTCTCTCACTCACACACACTTTCACTCTCTTACACACACACTCATACATACAGACACACACTCATGCAGACACACTCTCACTCTCTCTCTCTCTCTCACACACACACTCATACAGACACACACTGTCTCTCACACACTCATACAGATACACTCACTCTCTCTCTCTCTCTCACACACACTCTCACAGATACACTCTCACGTATACAGACTAGGGATGGGACGGTATGAAAATTTCATATCACGATTATAGTGACCAAAATCATCGTGATTATCAATATTATCATGGTTTTGTTCAAACGGATGAAAGGGTTCAAAAAGAACTGATGCTCACACTGAAAACATTTTTTTTATATTTGAAAATCAACAAACAACAAATAAAACAGCAGCTCTATGCACTTTTTAAAGCAAGATTCTGTGGCATTTCCTTCCTTATAATGACCGTCGTCAATAGCAACGCATCGTAACACAGCGCATCGTGATTCGTAACACAGCGCATCGTAACACCATCCGCTGGTGCATGCGCAAAATAACAGCTCTCTACAACAATCTCCTCAGACACAGATTGAATCACTACTGCTAGAAACGATGCTGCCCACGGGTAAAAATGCTTTCATTTCTTGGAAATTAGGAGAGTAGCTTTTTTAGTACCTAAATGTCCATTCATAATCTCTTCTCAGTCTCACTTAACGCGATGTTCACTGCTAGGTAACGTAGGGGAACTCCCACTGCCAACGGCCCAAGCTCAGTCAGGCAAATTAAGAAAGATCACGGCTTTAGTCATCATGTAGGCCTATTTTAAAATAAACTAATATGTAGATTGTGTAGAATTTTTAAATGTTGTGTTTTTATTATTTCCTTGTAGCCTACATGTTAGTTAAAAATAAAACAATAATCTGTAATATGTACTGTAGCCACTAGATGTCTGTATAGCCCTTTAAATAAATATATATTCTCTATTTTCCTGTTGAAGAAACATTTCCATTGTCTAAAAATTCTTTATTATATGTGCTTGAAAAAAATGATATATAGTCCTTTACATAAATATTTATTCAGGGCTGTGAAATTCTTAATAAATAAAAGTGGTTGTTTTTTAAAATAATATCTGTCCTTAAAGTAATCCAAAAGTAATCAGTTACATTACTTTCATATTGTGGTACTTGGATTACGTTACTGAATACTTTTTTTATGAAGTAATTTGTAACTGTAATGGAATACATTTTTAAAGTAACCCTCCCAAGCCTGATCATAACACAGCGCATCGTAACAGCACGCGCATCGTAACACAGCGCATCGTAACAGCACGCGCATCGTAACACAGCGCATCGTAACACAGCGCATCGTAACACAGCGCATCGTAACAGCGCATGCATCGTAACACAGCGCATCGTAACCACAGCGCATCGTAACACAGCGCATCGTAACACAGCGCATCGTAACACAGCGCATCGTAACACAGCGCATCGTAACAGCGCATCGTAACAGCGCATCGTAACACAGCGCATCGTAACACAGCGCATCGTAACACACCGCATCGTAACACAGCGCATCGTAACACAGCGCATCGTAACACAGCGCATCGTAACACAGCGCATCGTAACACAGCGCATCGTAACACAGCGCATCGTAACACAGCGCATCGTAACACAGCGCATCATGACTAGGGCTGTCGCGATAACCGCAATATTGCAGTACCGCGCTACTGACAGGGTAACCGCAGAGGAATGCAAGTAATCGTAGCAACCGCAAACCGCGTTTTCTTTTTTCATAAGGCCACCCTTCGTAGTTCGTACCATGTGTATTGAATGTTAAATAAGTTAATAATGATAACAAGACTGTTTATCATGGTGATTTGTACAGAGGATTCATGGATTTGGACTTAAGCCTAAACAGACGTGTATTCGTGAAAAGGTTGCCGTTTCCAAGGAAAGCGAAATATTTGTGGTAGGCTATCATCCTTTTAACGTGTAAGGGTATTTACCATGAATGGCGTCAGCGCTGGTCAGCATTACACAGCGCGAGGAAGCCGGGGGGGGAAAGCAGCGAGTCACGCATTGAATCAATGCCATTGGTCTCTATTAAGTGAAGCATTGCTTCAGCTTTGCCCAAAAGTGAAGCATTGCTGGGCAGCTGAGCCTTGAAAAGTGGAGCTCAAAGTAAAAAAATAATT